>JAOVYU010000004.1:3393517-3408083 GCA_025674565.1 Synodontis membranacea
TTGTCCAGGCCAGTTTCATTAGTTCGTTTTTTAGTATAATTCTGTTGGACCACAATTCAAAAGCAGTGTCTGATTTATATTTGTTTATTTTCCGTGAATTGTTATGTATTATTCCTTTTGTCAGTTTCAAGCTATTTCAGTGCCCATTGTGGGTTTTTCTTTCTGTAACGGAAGGGTACCAATAATTTTGTCCACGTGTGTATACGAACATATGAAGTGGTTGCTGTTGCAGATTTGCGCATCATAGAAAAGTCGACTGTTGTCGTTGGTGGAGGTCTGTGTTCTCGGAGTGCTCTTCTAGTTCCACACTCAGCATAGCACGCTCGGAGGAAAGCTATCCACCCCATTCTACATGCATGAGCTCACAGATGCCTACAGTTGGCTGCGTTTTTTGGAGATTGACAGGAGAGACCAAACACCATTTTTCCAATTTATAGAGCAGCAATTGAGCTCACATGGCTCCCTGGCATGGATGGTTGTCGGGATTCCTCGGGTGTTTGGGTGTTGCACGACTCAAGAGCCTGCATGTCTGTCGTCATCGATATTTTACCACGTTTTGCAACAAACTCCTATACTGCATGTAGAGCTTCACCGTTTTGAGAGGACAAAAGCTCACCATTGTGATCCATGTTGAATAAGCTGGAACTCTTGTGAAAATACCAGATGATTTAAGGGAAAACATCCAAGACTGAAAATGCTGTTTATCAGTTTTCACCAAGAGAGTGAAATCAACATTTTATCACTTTCAAGTACCAGAACTAATATATTGTTAAGGTCTGTTCAGGCACACATTGTTTATCCTCGTGTTGAAGCAAAAGCAGCCCTGTAGTAAAGTTAATAGGTCAGTCATGGCTGTGTATAACTCATCCATTGTTTTTCGAGAGTGCGGAGGTGGGCAGTATTTCCAGGCAGAATCAGGGTTCATGTTTTTCTTCCTGGGCAAGCACTAGAGAGTGAAAGACCTCACGACTGCCGATGATGTCAGGTTGTAGCCAACCTGCAGCTTTGTTTTGTCAGGTGAAGAAAACAAAAGGACAGAAACAAGCTCGCCGATTGGCGAGAGCGAGGAATGGGCTGAGCTCGGCGCTCTGTGACTCACAGGAAGCACCTGTCCCTGATGTGTTATCGCTCCGTTTACAGGCAGGGGGCTGCTAGCTGACGCAGGCCTGTATTGTGAATTCCTTCAGCTCAGGACAAAGGTGTTTACACGTGCCTGTCCAAAGCCTGCTGAACTTCTTAGAATGGGGTTTTTTTTTTTTTTTGGTTGTTGTTGTTATTGTTTTTTAGTAACCGTCTCTTTTTGGCCTCGGAATGATGAAACGTTGGAAGATTGCCCAGTTTCACAGTTATCTGTGATATATAATTTATAGTCCTCCATATATCTTCTGATAGCACAAGGAATAATCATCAGGACTTTCCCAAGTTTGCTAGGGCGTCACGTCCAGGTTTTTCCACATGGTCTGGTTAGAGAGAAGGAATAAATTCCCCAATATTTGGCAGAAAAGCTATACAAACAAACGCGTACACATCTGACCAAGATTGTACCTCACGTTATCACAGCTCACCAAATTACAGGTATGATCACGCCTTTATCTGAGTTTCTTTGCATGTATGGAGCATGGTCAGCAATCCAAATTATAGGTCTCGGACGTCTCATCATTGTTAACTTTCCAGTTTCGCTCTCTTTATATTACTCACCCTAAGATCTGCGGTGAATTATAGACATCCTTCGTGACCCGCTAAAAATATCTGTCCCTAAGTTGAACCATGTGTGCAGGATTGCGTAACCAAGCCGATGGCATGCCCGGCTGGAATTGTATTTCGAACAATACGACTGATTTTTTTTTTTATATAATTTGGCTGAAAAGTCCATAACGTTGCGGTTAACATCTGACCACAGCACGGAGCTGCTTTGTGTAGATTCAGTACAGGAGCTGGCGTGCAGCGCGGTCATGCGTTAGACCCTTCCTTTAGCTCTGACCCTGAAGATGCTCTGAGGAAGTTTTCACGACAGGAGTTTTTCAGTCTATGAATAGAGCATTCGTTTTGGCTCATCCGAGCACTTCCTAGCTCAGACCCGATGCTGGCATTGGCCTTAGCCGACAGAAATAGACCTTCCACATGTCTGGAGTTCAACATCCAACCACATCTTGCTCAGTAAAAGCATGGTGTTGTCTGAAGACCTCAAGGATGACTGGGGTCTCCTGTGTCACCTCTTTCCCTCCTCTTACATTTATGTCATTGCTTTGTCTTCCTTGAATAACTTTTTTTTTTTTTTTTCTTTTTTCATTCCAGGAAAAAACAGCCTTGCTGTTTGAGTTATTTTTAATCCTGTTTTTCCATCTAAATATGTGGATTTGTTCACATCATGCATCAGTATGAAGACTGTCAAACTTTTTGAAGATCACTCATTGTTTTTTCCCCAGATTTTTTTCTCCTTTCTTACTTCCAGTTTCCACACATTTTTTATTTTAACCCAGACAGGATTACATTTACATAGATTCCCAAGTGCATTTCCATGACTTTACTTCCTTCCATATCCAGCCATGTTGGTGTTTTTCTCCCCCCCCCCCCCCATCCTCCACTGAGAATAGCAGACTAAATTACGTACTGTTTTTGGACCACCTCGGTCACGGTCTGATCATTTTAATCCCGTGCAGATAGACACGCCTGTGGTTTTGCAGGCAGATCCTGCCTCTTGCGTTGGGCAGCAAAAAGTTTTTGGCCCCTGCTACTCGGCATATTTTAGTTGTCTAGTGCACTCATCTGTACGAAACACTGCCTAAGTTGAGAAATCAAGAGAGCGTGACGTTTGCTCAGGGATTGGTTTTCTAGAAATAAACGATTGAGAAGTTAAATTGCTGTCATTAGATGTTGACAAATAAATTAAATAAATATGAATACTTTAAATGTTAAAATAATGTTCTTTGTATCCAAGCCTTAAATGCATTTAAAACAACATACGTGTTTGTGTGAAGCAAACATCCAAGCACATCGACAACTCATAAAACTCTTTTTAATCTCTTAGTAGATGTAAAAAAAAAAAATAAAAAATACATTTTTTAGTACAGACGTCATGAAGAGAAAGTAATCCCTTCAAAATAGGGCAAAAGCACTGAATCAGAGAACCTCGTGAGGTTATTCTGAGCCCGCGGCTTACGCTCAACAGCTCGTGCGGTTAATATATATATATATATATATATATGCCAAAATGTTCTCTTTGTCCTCCAGACGGGACAATAATGTCTGCTATTTATAGCCGTCATTAAAGAGGCACGACTGGAGTAATTGAATACACCAGACAGCAGATGAAGGTCTAATTTGGTTGTCCCGTTCTTCATGCTTGCTCAGCTTGCATCGATTCTTAGCAGGTCAAGCCGCAGATCCAGTATCGCTTTGCGGAACGGGCGGCACGTCCACATGATGAGGAACCCTCAGCGAAAATGTTATCGGGCTTATTGACATCACAAACACAGGAGCACTTGAAATGCCATTGTCACTTGACTGGGATCTAAACTAAGCACAGGATGTGTTATGTCTTTGATATGACTCAGCTGGTTCAGCGCGCGCGTGTGTGTGTGTGTGTGTGTGTGTGATGTGAGAAGGTTAGGTAGACTGTAATGAGCATTCTTTTCCTGGTCATTCTGTACTTTGTATAGAGGTCAGTTATGATCTTACAGTAGCCGGGATTCTTATCAGAAATCTGTTTATAGCCTCACTTCTCCCCTCAATATCGCTCGGATTTGCCTCTTTACCCTTCGCACTCCTTCTGTTATCTGCTTTGCTCTGATGATGCTTTGGCGCTCTTTGCGGCTTGCTCTTCCTTCTTACCGCCACTAGCCTAAATAAATTCCTTGCATTCCTTTGCATGATACTTCCCGTGTTAGTGCTTTATCGTACAGCCAGCGTGCTGTTCTTCTTGTACTTGTCCTTTTTCACACGTCACAGTTTTTGTCTTAGAACCACAAAGTTTGGCACTACTGTCGAGCCTTTATGAGAGCAGTGTGCTTGTGTATTTAGAAGAGATCGGAATTACGGCTGCCAAATGACTCTGCTCTAAATCGCGTTGCCCGCCCCCATAGGAATATTTGAAGAATGGTTTGTTGGCCCCGCCTTCACATGATTTGGCCGTGTTAATTCAGATATACTGGAGGTAATTTAGACTACACTGTTCCACCCACTAACACCCGTAGCAACCTTGGAACATCATCGCTACCTATTCATTAACATCCTAGGATACCGACCGCCTAGCGAACTCAACCAAATGGAATGAAAAAGCAGTCACCTAGACACGCCATAGCAACCAGCTGGACTACCATACCGTTATAACTACCTGGAATATCACAGCGATCACCATTAACCTGGGATACCATAGCAACCACATAATAACACCGTCACAAATGCCTGGGGTACCACAGCAGCCACAAATCAACAACCTAGCCAAAATCAACAGCCAACTAGTATCACCTGGGATATCGTAGCACCCACATAGTAGTGGAACTTGCTGGAATACCATAGCAACCAACTACTCTTCCAACCACCTAGCAACCACTTGATATACCATAACACCCACCTAGCAACACCCTAGAAACCAGCTGGAATACCATAGCAACCACCACGAACAATATGGCAGCCATCTAGCAATACCCAACCAGCTGGAATATCTTGCCAACACCTAACAGCTGGAGTACAATGGTAACCAACTCGCAATCACCTAGTAACACCCTAGCAACCACCTAGACCACCATAGCAACCAACTTGCAACAGCCACTTGCAACTTGCAATTTAAGCATCATAAACTCTTGTCAATTTAACCTTAGCATTTTTTAAAAAAAAACAAACATTGCCATGGTAACTTGGCTGGCTACCGTTGTTATCGTGACCTACTTTACGCTGCTTTGCGTTACGCTGTGCCGCAAACAGTTCTGTGATGTTTTCCATGCTCAGTTTGTTATATATATATATATATATATATATTTCTTCTCGGATATCCAATCCAGCATTACCAATATCATACACACGATCAGATTAGACCATCCCTAGTATATTTCTCTAGTGGTTTTGTTTTCTGTAACGATCTCCAGACTTTTCCAGAGAAATGCGGTCAGACGTCCTGAAATAGAAATTTATCATTATGAATCAGATAACATAACTGCAGTTCTGATGACGGCCTGTCATGGGACCTGACTTCATCGTTGGCTGTCCATAGTGATCGAATACAGCAGACAGCTTTGGCGCCTTTCTCCGAGACACATCCCAACATAGAGCTGTCTGAGTCCAGCCTGGCTGCCGAGGTCCCTCCAGACCCCCCGAACAAAGCCTAGCTTAAGCTAACGGTACTGTACTCATCAGACAGGCATGTACGAATGACTCTGTAGTTGTTGTTTGGATTTTATTTTTCCATGATTGATTAAAACAAACACAGATTGAAGATTTTACTTCAAGAACTCGTCTTCCAAGTCAGAATTCTGGCGTTTCTATTCGTTTAGTCACTTTCCCAGCAAATCTTAGAGGGAAGGGCTGTTGACGTTTCGGTGTGATTTTGGCCAGATCCGCTCTGCTCTATCTTTTATTGTCATGTCCTCAGGTAAGCATCTGTATTGTTGATCCGTTTTCCTCTGGAAATTTATCGCATACTTCGCATATTTTCATATTTTCCGTAACTTTCCTGGCTCCTGTCCCAATCTGACGACGCTGGAGCATTCTGCTTTTCCCTCCGCTGCCTTGCGGTGTTAGAGATTTCCTGCCTGCTATTGTGTCTGCTGTTGGACTGTGACATCCTGGTTCAAGCCCTTGGGTCGCTCGACCAATCTTTCGCTTTTAGCCTCTCGTTCTACTTCCTGCCTGTTCCTCTCATCCATGCGTAACCTAAATGACACTCGGTGTAAACGTGACACGACTAACGTAAGGCAGCGCATGCAATGACTCCGACTCGGATACAGTCAGAATTCAGACGGAATTCTGCAGGACACCTGTTTGCCCCCAGCACAGCGACTCTGCTGACGGCTGAAGAACCAGTTTTTGGTTCCAAACGTCTGACTGAAGAAATCTGAATCATCCTAGTAGCCATTATTTTTTTTTTTCAGGAGCAAGTGGTGGTACGAATGAAACGTAATTACTTTCACCTTAACATGAGGCCATTGCTTGATGTTTCCTGATCTACATTCCATATTATGTGTCGAAAATTCTTAACAGGAATATAAGTGTTTAGAGTGAGTGGCAAGGAAAGCGGATAAGTGCCATTTCCTGCTCTCTGATGAGAGGATGATGTAGTAGCTGAAGAAGGACATCCTGCTCCTGGTCTCCACAGAGCGTTTTACGATTATAACGAACTAGTATGCCAGGACCTCACAAAAATCCCATCTCACTTCTTGTTCCAGTAAGAGTTCTGAACATTTGTGGGATTAGATGTTAGGATGTTTATTATTTTTAACTCCCTTTTATTGTATTTCCAGTCATGCACTATTATGGCCGAAAGTATGCAAAGAACTGTCTGGCACCCATAAAAGGATCATTTCCAAACTGTTACCATAAAGTTGTAAACACTGTAGCATTAAGATTTCCTTTCACTGGAACTAAGAAGGCAAAATTTGTTCCAGCATGACAATGCCTCTGCGCGCAGTGGAAGATCTGTAAAGGCACGGTTTGCCAGTGTTGGAACGGAAGTACTTGAGTGTCTTGCACGGAGCCCTGGCCTCAACCCCATGAACACCTTTGGCATGAACTGGAATGACGGCTGCGCGCCAGGCTTCCTCACCCGACATCAGTGCCTGACCTGACCTCTTCCACACCGGACAAATCCCCTCAAGCACATTCCAAAATCTATTGGAAAGCCTTCCCAGAAGAACTGAGGCGATTATTACAGCAAAGGGAGAACAACTAAATATTAAAGGACCATGGTTTGAAATGGGATGTTCAGTATTCAGGTGTCCGCATACTTTTCGGCCATATAGCCTCGCAGTCACCTTTAGCAATAATTAGTCTCGTTATGTGATTTTATGCCTCCGTGATCTGCCTACCTATCAGTACACCCATCTCTCTGAGATCCTTTGTTAGATCAATATCTCAAGAATGAATGGTTGGAAAGTTTTGCATTTATATGGAATCGTCTTTGTAACCAGCAAATGAACTGCTGAGGTTTTGGAATTGATCCAAGTAGGGTCAAGGTCACAAGCGAGGTTGATTGTCTGGAGTAGTTTTTATTCAATAGCCTCGTTCTCATTTGAAGTCTATTTTAAGGGTATTTGTGTCATGCAAATTTAGAAACAAAAAGAACTAGACTAGGTGGTGTAGACATGCCTTCCCACCTGTTCAGTAAACTGGGTTGTGATTTTTTTCCCCTCCATCCAATTTCACCACCACATCACTTCGAACTGCTGCTCAAGCTTCAGTAGCATAACAGACTCTGGGGAAAGAGCTGTCCACATGCCCACCATTGGTCCACAATTGTCTGGTGTCAATCTGATAGACGTGGAACCGTAGTGCAGAACCTTCCCTGGCCATAGATAGCTCTGGCATCATTGAAATTCAAATTCACGGTCTCCTGCCGATAACAGAAGGAATGCTCTTCTGTTGCACCACTCTGAAGCCCTTTCAGTGTAACTGTTGTGGTTGTTAGAGCAGCAAGCTAAAGAACATCCATTTGATAATCAATGTTCTTTGTGAGATCCAAACTCCTATACATACGTGTGCTCTCTTTCAACAGTTTTGTCAGCCAGGAGGATGGAGGCTGTCTCGTGAAAGGAAGCCTCCTACGTTTTTCACAGTGGTGCTGACGGACATCGACTCAGACCGACACTACTGCTCCTGCCTGACCTTCTATGAGGCTGAGGTCAACCTGCAGGTAAGGCCGACTGGAATTCTTCTTATGATCAGAAGGTTACCTTTTAGGCTTGTAACAATATTGATAAACTAGCAGGAAACCAAAGAGCCATTTTCAACCAAAAGGGTCAGTAGTGTATTGTAATCAGCGATAAATCTCACTGGACACTGTCATTGCAATGTTGCTGTCACTTTGACTGTCTTCCCCCCCAAATTTTGGCCCCAATCAAACCCCCTTGATGAGGTTCATGCTTAAGGCTTTAAAAACCAGTGAAATCCCAACAACAGGCACAATAAAGCTCAGGCCTGGGAACGAAAAACTACTTCAGATGTCAGGGAACCATTGAGGTTCTTTCCATAGAAAGTCACAATGAGTAAAAATCCGTGCTACATATCAAACATCCTGTCATACATCCTGACAATAGCATTCGAATGCCAGCTCAGCATCTGGAATTCAAACCTGGTCGTTAAGACCAAATATATCACACTTAGAGATGCAGTGAATCACTTTCAAATTACATTTTACAGTTAAACTGCTTGGAAAGGTTAATTAGTTTACCACCGCATTCGGGAATCAGACCATTTAACACCGGCGTCAGTCTTCCTGTGATCGCGTGGCATTATGAGATCACATCAGCGAGCCTTGTTATCTGTAATTAATCTGCATTACATGGCATCATTTTTTTCTTTTGAGTCATCGTGGTATTTTAGCTAATACATGAAAGACCTCTTGGGGTATTTTTTCTATAGAATGTCCTGGACCCCCATTATGCTTCACAGTTGCCATAGGTACTTACCCTTTTTTCCCCCCATTTTTTTATTTTCTGGTGCTCATATTTTTCCACTAATGACCTGTATTGGAAATTCAGTATTAAATTCAGTATTGTATTCACATATAAGATTGCAGAATGTTTAACTTCTTCATCTGACCTAGATTAAGGTCAGGACACATTTTAGGAGCCAGAATTATGAAACATTCCAAGTGTTCCATAAACTTGGTTCTTTTTTTTTTTTTTTCTTTTTTTTTGTATGGACAATATAACGACAGCTGTGCATTTGTGGCCTGACCTTTCGAATGTTATGCAACATCTTGGCCGGGATGGAGAACACATCGGGTCTGGAGGCTGTGATGGCCCCCAGCTGTCGGTTGGCGCTGCCTCCCTTTGCGACTTCTCGCGGGAATCGTCGTCTCGTACGCTTTCTCTCTTCTCAAAGAGAAATGAGACGCCTTAATCCTCTTCATCCGGGTTCCTCTGACACGGAGTACCGAAGGCCACCGCGATGTGTGCAGCTGCAGTGTCATCACACCCATTAACACCAAAGAATTATTCTTTTATTATCAGACAGGACTTTTATGCCTCCCGACGGCCCTCTTCACCGTGTTTTATTTGTTCCTCTCGTTTATTCCCATGATTCAGTCCACACGCAGCGTTTGACGGTAGTGCTGGGAGACAGGACGCTGGAATCAGATATCGGAGATGGATTAGGATCACATGTAATCTGTGAAATATGCCACAAAGACGTTAACAAATAAGCACGCAGCTTAAATAAGTTCCTCACAAAAGGGATTTCATATGAAAAAGATAAATAGGAGAAGTTTTAGCTGTTATGTATTTGGCCAAAAGTTTGATCATCACATCAGTACGTGTTTCTTTTCCCAATGTTAGAAGCACACAATTGTGTAGGATGTCTTTGTATGCTGTAGGTTTACAATTTACAAAAAGAGGCCCAAACCTGTTCCAGCATTACAGTGCCCACGTGCACAAAGCGAGCTCCGTGAAGACATGGTGTGGTAAGGTGAGGGGTGGATGAACTCGAGTGTCCTGCACAGACCCCCTGACCTCAACCCCACTGAACAACTTTGGGATGAACTGGAGCTGAAGCCTCCTTGACATCCCAAGGTAATGCTCTCGTAGCTAAATGAGCACAAATCCCCACAGCAACGCCCCAGAATCTAGTGGAAAACCTTCCCAGAAGAGAGGAGCTTATTACAGCGGTAAATGGGATGGGAATCTGGAACGGGATGTTCAACAAGCACATGGTATAATGGTCAGGAGTACATAAACGTTTGGTCATTTAGTGTATTTTTAATGCATTTCTTTACAATGCATTACAGTCTGTAGACCTAAAATTGGCTTAAAACAGTTCCTTAACGGTTTCCTCCTCACTGGGGGTTTTCTGCTTATTCTGGCTGTTTTTCCCAATCATGAGTCATCAGTCACAGTAATCTGAGTGTGGATTTCTGGTATGTGCTATTTTTATACCTTATTTAGACCCATGATCACTTACTAGTGAAAAGACAAAAAAATAATAATAATAATCAGTTATAGCTTTAACTGTGACTGTAAAAAAAGCACCGACACTGGAGACTCCCTCCATAATAATCTCCAACAATCTGTTAGGCTTAGATTATGTAGCTTGTGTACTGTTTAGATCCCTGTTCTGTAGAAATGGAAATGTATTAGAACGAGGACGTTCATATACGTGAACCTATGAGCTGCTGTTATAGAAAATTAATCAGTGCTTGACCAATCAGAATCGAGAATTCAGTCAGTGCTGTGGAACGAAATATTTATTAAATGGGGTAACAATTCTAACTAAATAAATGACAAAAACAAACGGTCATTAAAATAAACGAACGGTTAGAAGGTTATATGCTCACATGTTACTAGTTTTCCATCAATCAGAAATAAAGTTGACATGATGGACACAAAACTTGAAAACAGAGTGCATTGTTTTCAAGGTTGAGTCGGTGTGAAATGTTGTACGATGGGTTTCGAGCTGCGTCTTCTCTCGTACGGTGGGTGTGTCAGAGGAGTTACCCAATCAGCAGTGACCTGTATATGAACCCGGCTGTATTAAAAGGTACAGTAAACCCTCGTTTATTGTGGTTAATCCGTTCCAGACTCCACCGCGATAAGTGAATTTCCGCGAAGTAGTACTTCCGCGTAGAGCATAGAAAACCTGTTTACGACCTTCTAAATACGTTTTTTAACACTATTAGAGCCCTCTAGACATGAAATAACACCCAATTTTTTGGAAAAAAAGTTAATAAAAAATTAAAATAATTGACTCAAGACAACCGAGCGCAACCTGCATTTTCACTGTCTCGATTAACTTTTTAATGAATATATGGTTTTTAAAAAAAACGCGATAGGGTGAAGCCGTGAAATTCGAACCGCGAAGTGGCGAGGGTCGACTGAATATAATACTACCGTCCTCTGCAAATGCATCCTCTTCAGCATGGTGTATACAACAATTGAAGATATTGTTTGCTGTAAGTATTATGTAGTAAAATGATTAAGACAGAGGCTCTGTAAATTCTTCGAAAAAAATTCAAGAATGGCCTTCTCATCTGTTCAGCGCACTGCCATTTCTGTTCACATAAATATTTTTGCTATGATATGTCGGGGCCAAACGTAGTCCTAACACAGCAAAAAAATAATAAATCCAGTCCAAAAAATCCATGTGATTTTATAGAATATCAGGGTTTTAATTCACAGTTTAATAGAACACTATAGAATTCAGAGTACTGAAGTAAATTTTATCTGATTGGAAGCAGCAGCTATGGAATGTATTTTCCTTCGTAATTGAGCCAAATCCTCCTAATAACACCGAAATGTGTTTCCCATCTGTAGGAGTATTTTAATCCCAGCGCTCCCCACGGAAGATGCTGTGGCTCTCATGGCATGTTTTCATTGTCTGAGCAAAAAGGCAATAAAGCGAGTCAGCGGGGTTTGAAAGGTGGCCACCAAATATGAGCTTATGCACAATTTGAACCAGATACAGCGCGTCGGAACTCGATATTGGTTTCATATTTGAAGAAGAAAATTAAAAATGAGTCACCAAGGTTAAATATTTGTTACTGAATGATTTTGGTTTTCTGTTTTTTTTTGTTTTTTTTGTTTTTTTTTTCCTCCCCAGTTCAACTCAATGAAGAATGAATCACAATACCAATCTAGAAGTTTAAATACAATGGGTCCTTTTCATACAGTCGTGGCCAAAAGTTTTCAGAGTGACACAAATATTGGGTTTTCACAAAGTTAGCTGCTTCAGTTTGTGATATGAAGAATGATCAGATGATTTGCAAAGTCCTTCTTTGGCATGACAATGAACTTAATCCCAAAAACCCCCATTTCCAACGTATTCAGCCCTGCCACGAAAGGACCTGCTGAGATCATTTTAGTAATCTTCTCGTTCACACAGGCGAGAGTGTTGACGAGCACAAGGCCGGAGATCATTCTGTCATGCTGATTGATTTAGAATAGCAGGCTGGATGCTTTAAAAGGTGAGTGATGCTTACAATCATTGTTCTTCCTCTGTTAACCACGGATACCTGCAAGGAAACATGTGCAGTCATCATTGCAGTGCATAAAAAGGGCTTCACAGGAAATTATGTTGCTGCTACTAAGATTGCACCTAAATCAACCATTCAAGGAGAGAGGTTCAGGTGTTGAGAAGAAGGCTTCAGGGCACCCAAGAACCCTGCAAGCAAGCGCCAGGACTGTCTCCTAAAGATGATTCAGCTGCGGGATCGGGGTGCCACCAGGGCAGAGCTTGCTCTGGAATGGCAGCAGGCAGGTTTAAGTGCATCTGCACACACAGTGAGGTGAAGACTTTTGGAGGATGGCCCTGTGTCAAGAAGTGCAGCAAGAAACGCCATTTCTCTCCAAGAAAAACATCAGGGACAGGCTGATATTTTGCACAAAGTACAGGGATTGGACTGCTGAGGACTGGGGTAAAGTCATTTTCTCTGATGAAGCCCCTTTCGGATTGTTTGTGGCATCTGGGAAAAATGATTGAGCGCTACCATCAGTCCTGTCTCGTGCCAACAGTAAAGCATCCTGAGACCATTCATGTGTGGGGCTCTTTGCATAAACTTGGTGTAATTGTCAATAAAAGTTTTTGATACTTAAGAAATGCTTGTAATAATACTTCAGTACACCACAGAAACAACTGACAAAACGATCTAAAAACACTGAAGCAGCAAACGTTGTGAAAACCAGTATTTGTGCAATTCTCAAAACTTTTGGCCACGACTGTATGTCTGGGTGTTTGCTGCTGACTAGAGTACTTCCGTTAAAGCAACAGTGATATTATGGAAAATCTACAAACTTCTGGAGTACAAGTGCAGTATAGGGGCAATAAAGCGTGGCACGGGTCTGGGCAGCACGTGCAGGACGCAGGACATGACGTATAAAGTACGTTATTTGGTCATGAACGACCAACTGTCTTGCCGTTCCTTGAATTTGTTGACGAATTTGGTGTCGGCCATTACCGAAAGAAGTTCCCGAAGTTCTCGTCGTCTCTCAGTTTGGCATCTACGACTAGCCAGGTTTAGCATGCTTAGGTTGCCATCAATGCAAACTTTATTTCTAAAATTTTGTCATTAGTTTTAAATACATACGCAATGCCAGTTAGCTCCATATTTCCAGGCAACATAAGTTAACATTAGCTTACTCTTATAGCTTTGGATGAATCCTTCCATATGAAGAAATCTTCCAACTCTGAGTGAAGGTGGTGATAATATCAATGTTCAGCCTTGCGTCCAGATACTTCTGTGTTTGTTTTGTTTTTGTTTTTTTTTTCTTCGAAATTATTTTCTTGGACTCATTAATGTAAAGAAATGAGTACATTAGGTAATTTTTTGCACCGATTTCATCTTTACAATGATGTCGTCTTGCTCTGTGTTGTTAGACATGACCAGTGATACACCGAGTCCAGTGTAATTGATTCGATTTCCAGCCTCCATGGCTCTGGAGCATGGTTCATATATCTTGAACCATCAAGGGGTTAGAATAACATCCCCAGGCCACTGGAGAGGTCTCTTGGACGACACAATCGCCAATTATACTATTATTTAATTACAAAGTTTTTCTAAGATAGAGGTCTATTAATAGGACGGCACGTGGGTTTAACTTTCATTTCCTCATGGATTTCTGTCATTAGCACATAACTTAATCTCTTATCACAACAGTTTTTGAATGTGTGAGTCCTGGAGCGGTACAAACTCAGTATGAGCTCATGCTCTTGTGGTGTGCAGGCCTCGCTAACTTGAGTTGCTCGTGTTTTGTTCTCGCTTTTTTTTTTTTTCTTCTTCTAGAATTGTGAATCATCTGAATAATTTTTTTATACAAGTTAGCCACACTGTGTTCATGAGAACTTGGTATGGAATGAAGTTGGGGGTTTAGTTGTAATCATATAATCATATTAATGCTTTACTGGCTCAACTTCATATCTGAGAGGAGCGTAAGCTGCGAGTGATCCAGAGAGATCCTCTCAATCCCCCAGGTATTGTCTTCGTTCTTGAAACAGAAAGGGGTCTGAATTAAAATAACATTTAAGGGATTTCATTGCTTCGTTCTTAAAAAAAAAAACAGTTGCTGTGAACCAATGGCGTGATGAGCTTTAAATGAACAAGGTCTGATTTCTATCCGAGCAAACTTCTTTCTCATGATATTTTGTCTTTTTTTTTTTTTTTTTTTGGTCAAATTTCACAGCTAAATGACCTGATGAGCTCTCGCACTTCCTTCACTGATTTTCTTCCAGGGCACAAAGACACTACAAGGTGACGGAGACGAAGACGAGGAAGAAGATGGTCTGATCCAGCCGGCTCAAGCGTTCTCCCCCAAAAGTCTAATCCTGGTCTCCAGATTAGATTTCCCAGAAATATTCAGGGTAACACGCACCAACAAACATGACCCTTGCTATTCACCTTTCTTTTCCACCTTGCTATCCCCCCCCC
>JAOVYU010000004.1:3580467-3604816 GCA_025674565.1 Synodontis membranacea
GTTAAACATACTAAAGAAATAGTATATAAAAATTAAGGTCAGTGATACTGTCTAAAGAAATAAAATAAAACTTAAAAGGGGTAAAAATAAATAAATAAATAAATTTCAATTAAAAAATTACAACATTAAAGAGTCAGTACAAAATTTGTTCTATAAAAAGGAATTACTTCATAATTTAAAAAAAAAAGAAGAATTTTTTTTTTTTTTTTTTTTTTTAATCACAATATCAGCATTATTCTGTCACATTTCACATCCCTGCATAGTACATAGAATGGTATGTATGATCAGCAGTGATGACCTGTGGAAACCTTTTAATTGATATTTTTATTTTGTACAGAATCTTTGCAAAGTGTATAAATTAATGAACTTTGTAAAATTCATAATTTTTTTTTTGTCTAAAATATTTGTTTTCATTTTTTATAAAATACAAACGTAAGATACATTTCCTTTTGAATCACATGTGAATTAAAAAAATGCAGCATTATTCCTGTTTAGTGCCGTCAGTTCCCAAATGTACATTCACTGGCCACTTTATTTATTTATTAATTTTTTTCTTCTTCTTCTATTTTTTTGTGTGCCACTTTATTAGGTACACCTTGCTAGTACCAGGTTAGACCCCGCCCCCCCCTTTTCCTTTAGAACTTCCTTTATTCTTCATGGCATATGATTCAACAAGGTGTTGGAAACATTCCTCCATGATGCGAATCTCCCGTTCCACCACATCCCAAGGGTGCTCTATTGGATTGAGATCTGGTGACTGTGGAGGTCATTGGAGTACAGTGAACTCAAATTGAAACGTTGACACAAGGCAGGATGGCTCGATGTTTGAATGTAGCAGCTGAAATCGATATTCGTCAGACCAGGCAACGTTTTTCTGGCGTGGTCTCCTGCTGCTGTAGCACGTTTTGTAGCTGTCGACATGTTTTGCATTCAGGGATGGTATTCTGCATTCCTTGGTTGTAACAAGTGGTTATTTGAGTTACTGTTGCTTTTCTATCATCTCGAACCAGTCTGCCCATTTTCCTCTGACCTCTGACATCAACAAGGCATTTTCGTCAGTCTCTTCTTTGTAGATCAGCAATTTCTGAAATACTCAGACCAACAACCATGCCACGTTCAAAATCACTTAAATCCCCTTTCTTCCCCATCCTGATGCATGGTTTGGACTTCAGCATTTTTGTTCACTGTATCACTGGGAAATAAACCAGATCCTTGCACAATTTGAAAAAAACTGTCATGTATATTATCTGAGTTTCAGGAGGAATCCTGATAGGCAAATGTTACTTAAAGAGCCAGGGTTTTTGCAAATAAGAGCCCAAGTTTTCACATATTGACTCAGTGTTGCGTTGTTTACAGAAACTGATAGAGGAAGTAGAGGAGATGCTGAATAATTTGCCTGGCGTAACATCAGTTCATGGGCGTTTCTATGATTTATCCAGCAAGTACTATCGATTTGTGGGAAACCACGTGCTGTACTATAAGGATGCGCTGCGATATCTCGGCTGCATAGACATAAAAGGTTTATCTGGTAAGGCATGTAATTATTTTTGCATTGTGGAGATAGAAAACTGCTAACTGATGTTTGACATTAGTTGGTCCATGACCTTTAAATTCCACGTAAACACGTTCACCTCACGATGCTTCTTTTTCACATTTTCAGAGACAGAGAAACAGGAGAGAGCGTTTACACTGGGCCTCGCGGGACTGCTCGGCGAGGGAGTGTATAATTTTGGAGAGCTCGTAAGTCCCTTGGGCATTCTCCCCATGCCTTTGTTCCACAGAGAGCATTCAGTCTGACTGCTTTTCAAAATGATCAGTGTATAATATAAGCTGCTGCTGCTGTTGTTTTTTGTCAGCTGATGCACCCGGTCTTTAAGAAACACAGACAAGCAGACTTATTGAAACGCTTTATGCCTTCAACAGCGGCAACGTTGTCAAGTTCCAGGCTTTAAGGTCAGCCTGGGGTCAGCAGGTCAGCAAAAAATTACACTTGTTCCTAATAGCAGTGGTGTGTTCATGTTTCATAAAAGTAACACAGCATTGTATTGTTTGCATTGCAGCCAGATCTTGCGGCTCAGGAGGTCAAACTGATGCAGAAGATTCAGCTACTCTGCGTAATGGAGGTGATTTTTTTGTTGTTGTTTTTATTAAAAGATGTGTAGATTTCTGTTTTAACATTTCACAAACACTTTAATTTTTTTCCCCCTTCTAGGTGACTTTTGTACAGCCTACCAATAACAGACAGCTTTCATTCAAGGAAATTGCACAAAGCGCCCAAATCCCAGGGAACGAGGTGATCAGTGTTAGCACAACAGACATCGCAAATAGCACAGATGAATAGGTTTTGAAATATTTGACCTATGTGACTTCAGACAAGTGACAAGTATAATGCAGAACAATATATAAGCTACCTGGGAGATTTATTTTTAATATGGCAGATATTGCGTGTGATTATCTCTTGCTTTGATCATTACCTTTAACTTTCGTTTACAACTGAATTTGGACTGGCAGCTGGGTGTAATGGTATAATGAAGGTAATTATTTAATATAAGACCCACTACTACTGCTGACATTTAACTCCATTAAGGACCTTATATATATCACTGCAGGCTCATTGGGCTCATAATACACACTAGTCACGTAAGATGTTTTAAGCATTGGAGAAAATCTGGCGTATAGAGTATAAGCTGTAATATAAAGTTGTGAATGTATTTATTTTTTTAATTCCACAGAATTAATTATTCAACTATTAATAGTTTATTAATTCATTATTATGCAGTTGTCAATTCTGATCGGTGTTGATTAGTTTACTAGCTCTGAAAGTAGTTTTTTAATTAAATTGTAGGTGTATATTAATGCTTCCACAGGGTCTTTTACGGGGCCTTTTACGGCAGCTATTCATATAATCTAAGAATCTTCATATAATCTAAGAATACTATTAAATGGATAAAGTCGTATTGTTTTCTAACAAAGAAAAACATGATATGGTGCAGCTTTATGCAAGGAAATGTTTGTTTAACACCTATGGAAGGAGTCTCCAGTGTCAGTGCTTTATAGTGCAGTAGTGAGAAAGAAAAAAAAAAAAGTGAGAAGTGGAACTAACTTGATTTGTGGACGTTCCACAACATTAAATGTAATAATTAATGTTTAAAAAAAACAACAGTATTTTATATTTTTGGTATAGTACTTTTATATATAGTCTACTTCTTCACCTGTCTTTCTGCTACTGTTAAAACCTAAATTTCCCTAAAAGGGGATCAATAAATACTTGCCTTGTCTTGTCTTGTCTTGTCTTGTCTGCCATGTGTCATTCCTTGATAAATGTAAATGTAATCATTGGCAACACTGCAAGACTTGCTGTTACTGGAAAATACTCAACCTCAGGGTAGTAGCAGTAACTCCACTTCACGCCATACTGACGATGATTGTTTTGCTGTAACGCCATTTTATTCTTAAGTGAATTTCCGTGTGTGTGTCGACCAATAGGCGGAGCTGCTCGTGATGAAAGCACTCTCAGTTGGATTCATAAAAGGCGGTATCGATGAAGTGGCTCAGACTGTTCATATGACATGGGTTTAGCCAAGAGTACTCGATTTACACCAAGTACTACACCACTTTGTTTCATTTTCAACCTTCTGTAACGTGTTTTTTATACACCATATGGCCAAAATTACATGCGGACACATGACTATCACACAGATATGTGCCCATTCCAAAACCACTGGCATTAACACAGAGTCGGCCCCCTGCTCCCTCCCCCCGTTTTTGCTGTTATAATAACCTTCACTCTTCTGGGAAGACTTTCCGCTAGATTTTGGAGAGTGACTTTGGGGATTTGTGTTCATTTAGCAACAAGAGCATTACTGTAGTAAGGTCAGGTACTAACGTCAAGTGAGAAGCCAAGGTGCGGAGTCAGCGTTCCAGCTCATGCCTTCAGTGAGGTTGAGGTCAGGGCTCTACGAAGGCCACCAGAGTTTTTCTAGTCCAGCCTTGGCAAGCCATGTCTTCATGGAGCTCACTTTGTATGCTGGGGCATCGTCATGCTGGAACATTTCTGGGTCTCTTAGTTCCAGCGAAGGGAAACTGAAATGCTTCAAATACCACATGACATTCTGTAAAACTGTATGGCAACATTTTGGAGAAGGAACCACTTATAGGTGTGATGGTCAGGTGTTCACAAACTTTTGGCTATAGAGTGCACATGAAGACCCGGTTTTGTCTGTCTCAGATTAAGGGCATGAACGAGCGGCTGGACTTGTGGTGTAAAGACGTGAAGAACATGGCGGTGTTAGTGGAGCAGCAAGCCCAGGACATCCTCACTTACAGTAACACAACATATTAATCCTATCAGCTCTCATCATTGCCCACTGTTCCCTTTTCCGGTGTTTGCGCTTTACATTGGCAGGGAGAATGTTCATTTCCACACCTAATATGAGCCAATATTTTCTATAAGGTTCTGTGCTTCTTAAAATAAAGATTTTTTTTTTCTAGATGCATTCCATTAATGGAATGCCGCCTGACTTAATGACTAAATATTTATGATTCCTGAAAATGCTATTTTACCCCAGATAAATAAATATTTCATTTCCAATAAATGAATATAAAATACACGTCAAGAAACATTCCTTCCATACTTCCAAAAATAGTCTACGGTACTGATAGTCAGATGTGATCTCGCTTAAAGTACAGTACGTCTATTCTTGCTGTTTGACACTTTAAATTACTGACAATACATTTAATCCTGCAATCTGGATACACCATCATAAGTCTTATATGTAAAGTTCAGTGTGTATGTTTTGAGCTTGTCCAGGACTGGGTAATATTTCCATTAAGCAACTTGCTAGTTGGCTTTAGGTACTGTTCCTTGTGAAAATATATTGTGTTAAAATATAAATAAAGTGTTTAAACGTTGTTGACATCATCCCAGTGTCGATGTAGTGAAATAATTAGTAGTGTTAGTAGAAATAAGTTGTAGTCCGTTGGGGTGCGAGTCAAATTTATTCGACTCCTAATTATAAATTTCTCCAAAAGAAATTATAAACTGATCAATTAAGGTGACCAGGATTTAGAGTACTGATATACAGATGGGTGACTAATTAAAGGAAAAAGCAGCTCCGTTATGCATTGGGGGCATTTATTTATTTTCTTTACCGGCGTGGTTTGGATTGCTTCAAAAAAGCATCACTGCAGATCAATGCAGAGTTTTTCTCTTTTAATGAACCATGTCTATCATGATGGGCGTGGTTTCTTCAAGGATGACGCCGCCCCATCCACAGGGCTCACTGAGTGCTGAGATGAAGATTAAACGATGTACACTGTGTTCTGGTCTCCACGCTCACCGTGGACCAGTGTTCGTTACTCCTTAGACATGTAGGATCTATGCTAAAGTGTATGGACAAAATTATGAATTCGTATGATTATGGTTTCTACATGTATCTGTAGTAGCAATGTAGTTGTAAGATGATGATGATGAGGATGATTTTGGTAGTTGTGGTGGTATACCAGTTAAAAGGAGTTCTTCCATGTTATTAAATCACCAAACTGGTGATTATACCTTTCAGATTGATTATACCTTTTTTTTTGTGAAACCTTTAGATTAACAGCTACATAATTATTAGATGTCAATATACAGTCGAGTCCAGAATATTTATCATCCTTTCAGAGAATGTGGTGATAAAGTTTATTGCACCAAATACTGTAAGCATTACACACAACGAATCGAGGATTTCCCTTACGGAATTTGTGAAATTACTTGCCTGTCCACGGACGAAAATTATCAAATGAAAATAATGGCAATGAAGATCATTTTGAATACTTTGCTTTTTTTTTTTTTTTTTTTTACTTGCTCTGATTAGTAGCCAGAAATTTCTTTTGAACAACTTTGTTGCTAGTTTTGCTCAAATATGAAGGTGCATCAATGTAACTATCCTCTTTCTTTATTTTGTCCAGGGAAGACTTCACGGAATGTGAATTTTGTTGGTGCCAATAATTTTAAAACCATTGTTCATTCATTCGTTTAATTTTTTGCTTGTTTGTTTGTTTTCTACCAAGAATGACAACTTGTTAGCATTTATTTGGAATTTATTAAATATAGGTTTATCATAAAGCTCAAAATCTCACTCGATGAACTCATTAGTTTTTGCTCATCAGCAGTAACTTTGCTGCATAAACTACTGTAAACGCAAAACAAAAACCTGCTATAAAAATATTTGAGAATTGTGAAAAAGATTTTGCTCTCACTAAGAGTTGCAGCACAGTTCTTCTTTGCTGTTAGTCAGTAATGTTATGCAACTTAATGAATTTGCGACTGTGAAATTTATCACATGTCTGTGTTTGCTGTATACGCCAACATGTTTCCAGTATCAGCCTGTATTTGTCTTATGCTAAAATTAGGTGAAATGTTTATCTTTTATGTGTCCTGATTGGTTGAAAGCGAGAATGTCGTCAAGGGTGAAACTGGTCTTGCTCGGTCAGTCGATATGACCTTTGTCAGGTTAGATTCTGTGACCTCTGGGGACATTTGCTGTTGCAGGTTTTTCTGTTGTATGCCTATGTGTATTATTTGATTTATTGCTGTTTTTGGACCTCCTTTTTCCTTCGGAACTTCCTTAATTCTTCATGGCATAGATTTAACAAGGTGTTGGAAACGTTCCTCAGAGATTTTGGTCCTGGAGTCGCTGCAGATTTGTCGGCTGCACATCCATGATGCGAATCTTCCGTTCCATCACATCCCAAAGGTTCTTTATGGGATTGAGATCTGGTGACTGTGGAGGCCACTGGAGTACAGTTAACTCATTGTCATGTTCAAGAAACCAGTTTGAGCTGATTTGAGCTTTGCGACATGGTGCATTATCCTGCTAGACGGGTATACTGTGGTCATAATGGGATGGACATGGTCAGCAATAATACTCGGGTGTTTGCTTTTAAACGATGCTAAATTGTTACTAAGGGGCCCAAAGTGTGCCAAGAAAATATAAACCCACACTATTACACCACCACCACCAGCAGCAGCCTGAACCATTGATACAAGGCAGGATGGATCCATGCTTTCATGTTGTTAGTGGCGAATTCTGACCCTACCATCTGGGCTAGAGTTAAGGTTAGGCAGTGTTTTTCCAATCTTTTATTGTCCAATTTTGGTGAGCCTGGGCAAATTATTCCCTCAGTTTCCTGTTCTAAGCTGACAGGAGTGGCACTCGGTGTGGTCTTCTTCTGCTGTAGCCCATCTGCTTCAAGGTTCAACATGATGTGCGTTCAGAGATGGTATTCTGTATCCCTTGGTTGTAACGAGTGGTTATTTGAGCTACTGTTGCTTTCTATCATCTCAAACCAGTCTGCTCATTCTCCTCTGACCTCTGACATCAACGAGGGATTTTCATCCACACAACCCCCACTCACTGGATATTTTCCCTTTTATGGACCATTGTCTGTAAACCCTAGAGATGGTCATGCATGAAAATCCCAGTAGATCAGCAGTTTCTGAAATAGTCAGACTGGCACTTCTGGCACCAACAACCATGCCACGTTCAAAGTCACTTAAATCCCCTTTCTTCCCCATTGCATGCTGGCTTGTACTTCAGCAACTTGTCTTCACCACATCTACTGTAGATGCCTAAATGCATTGAGTTGCTGCCGTAAGGACTGGCATGTGTGTATATATATATATATACACACATGCCACATATATATTTTTTTTTTCCATTATGTAATCTAAATATTATAAGTATCCTTATTTTACTGTTTATTGAACCAGTAAATTAATTACTGGCCAATTAATTTTTTTCCTTCATAAAACAGTCCAATTTTTATTATTTTAATTTTTAAAAATCAAGTATTCAAATATATATGATGCAAAAAAAACTGGGATTGATTTCATGAAGTAAAAAAATAAATACTGTTGTTTAATATCTAGGCCTGTCTTAAAAATTAATGTGCTGAAATAAATTCAAAGAAATCAAATAGCAGCATTAAGGTACCATTTGTGCTGCTGTTTAGTATTACGTGTTTGATGGGTGACTTTTAAATGTTAAAAACGTTTCAAAGTGGTAGTATGTACACATTCGGGTTGTGTAGGTGCTGCATGCTACTCAGCCTCTTTCCCTTTAAGAGCAAGGACAAGAGGAGCATCAGTGGGGGAGGGGTATCGGCTGGGGTGGAACAGTCCAGTAATGAGCACATTCTGAGCATCATATGGCTTAAGACAATATAACATCCGTTTCTTTATATGTCTCTATAACCCCCCCCCTCCCACGAAAAAGACGGGGGCGTTGGGAAGGGAGCAGGATCACTTGGACATTCTTATCTTTTTTTGAATCACAGTCTTCCAGGGAAGGAGCTTCACCTCTACATCACAGCAGGAGCACAGAGAGAGAGGGAGAGGGAAAGAGAGAGAGAGAGAGAGAGAGAGAGAGAGAGAGAGAGAAGCAGGAGCAACGGGAGCAATGCTGTGCCAGATAGGTCTTGATAGGTGCATGTCTGATGAAATGCTGCATTTTTGTCTTTAAAGCATGATCTAGAAGAAAGGAGGCCTTCCTTTCTTGCATAGGTTCAGGCTCCTAATATACTGTTGCCATCACCAGTGCGGCACATTAGTGGTGGTGGTGGTGGTGAGTGGTGAGTGGGGTTCGATGTAATGTCTGGTTGAGCATATCAATGGTGCTGTTGCTGCTGTGTGGATCTGTGTGATTGTGGAAAAAAAAAAAAACAGGCCTTGTTTGCCTCCACGCAGGGAAAGCAGAGCGCCGATGCAAGCCTCTGCCCAGCGGGGCCGTGTGGAGAGAGACAGAGAAGTACACCATCTGCATGCCCATGGGAAGAAGCAGGCGTAATAAAGGCATCCATTACCACAGGCCCGGCACAGACAGCGAGGAGCTTTAACATTGGGATAAGAGCCTGATTAGTTGGGTTGCATCCCTTTACCCTTTTCCATTTTGCCTTTTGAAAGATCCTTTTTTTTTTGTCTCCCTGATGAGACTCGAGATACGGGGAGGAAAGCTGCTTTAGCATTATTGTTTATCACAGTCTTCCTCGCTCGTTTCGTGCTTTCTCTAACATTCTGAGGATTTGCCAAAACCTGTTTCATGCATGTCCACTGGAGGCAGGTTTGACTTTGATGATGGGGGGTCGTACTGTGGAGGGTGGGAGCAGGGCAAGGCTCACGGCCGAGGGGTCTGCACAGGGCCCCAGGGCCAGGGGGAATACGCAGGGGCCTGGAGCCATGGATTTGAGGTTCTTGGAGTGTACACCTGGCCCAGTGGGAACAGTTATAAAGGAACCTGGGCACAGGGGAAGAGGCACGGCATCGGTGTAGAGACCAAAGGCAAGTGGGAGTACAAGGGGGAGTGGACGCAAGGATTCAAGGGTCGCTATGGGAGGCTGGAAAGCGTCGGCAGCGGGGCTCGTTATGAAGGGACGTGGAGTAATGGCTTGCAGGATGGTTATGGGTCTGAGACATACTCTGATGGAGGTGAGAAAAATAAATGTTATGTCTGGTGTCTCAAACCCAATGTTTTTCAGATTTTTGAACTCCTATATATTCACATGGATATGTTTCTAGGTGTGTCATTTTTATATGACTTCACGCTGAGTAAGCGAGTGGGAGGGTGGGGGTGTTCATATATATATATGTCTGTGTGTGTGTGTGTGTGTGTGTGTGTGTGTGTGTGTGTGTGTAAAACATAGTAAAAATCTGCTCTTGCCAATTATGTAACACTGCAGTCTGAATGGTTATGTGATTTCCTAATGCAAAAAAGCACGTTATTTATTCAGAGTATAATTATGTACTTAGTAGAGCACAAATGATAATGACTGATGTTTGAAGAGGTCTCTCACCACGCCACCATCTCATCCCTTTCCTCCAGCACCATCCACACCACACACGCCTCTGTACAATCACCATGGAAACCAAAAGGCAGCAGGTCATTGGGTCACCAGAGACTCCAGTGTTCTGAAATCTGATTGGACCTGCTGCCATTTTCATGATTCACTCCATCATGGGACACAACTTCTGTTCATACTTGAATGCGGAAATTAATAACTACATATAGGATTATAATAGGGCAGGCATGGGATAGCTATAAAAATGTACTTGCTGCATATAAATGACAGTTAATCCATACAACCAAATCACTTATGTTGCTGTTCTTGATTATTTAAGTACACCATAACTAATGATATGATTGATAAATGAAGGATAGCGTAGGAAGATGTTAGTTTACTACATATGAGAGGAAATGTTATATTTGTGTATTTATTTAGAGTGTAACCCTCTGTTTCTGGTGTAACCATGCTTCCAGTACAGCACATCGGACAGCTTCTGGTTTCACGCCATGCCACTTCTGGGTTGACATCACACAAAAAACAAGAATTCCGTACTTTCATTGGCTGCCTCGTAACGCTTACTTATCCATTATTTAAATTTTAAAAAATCAATATGGAGAAATCCACACTATTGATTTGTAAGCTTCATGATTTTGCCTTGCTCCTCAACTGTTAATTGGAAATGGTCTACACGAATTAGCTGCTTTTCAGAAATGTTCACATCAACACGAATAAAAGTAAACGAACCAATAATACTTTTTTTATATGTTTATTATAAGCTTATTTATTGTGCAGTGAAATAAGCTTTTAAAATAATTAGCAGTACCAAAGAAAGAATAAGTAACTGTTGACTTTAATAAGCCAGATATACTGTAGATTCCCACTGAAGAAAATTTTATGTCCACATTAAAACTTATTATTCACAAACTACTGTAAATTATTTTGTAATTTTGCTGACAGCACTTATTTATTTATTCATGTATTTATTTATTTATGTGGTGAAATCCACACCATCAGTCTGTAAGGTTCATGATTTGGCCTTGTTCTAGCTTCTCGACTAAGTGAATAGTAAATTATCTAGAGCCGCTTTAGAGAAACTATAATTTTCATATTAAGAGTAATAAAAAAGTAAACCGACCACTTTTAAACGTTTATTTCAAGCTAATTTATTGTTCAGCAAATTAAGGTATTATGATAATTGGCAGTACCAGAGAAAATAGAAATAACCACTGATTTAAAAAAAATAAATTGTACCCATATGCGCATTAAGAATATAATTTAGCAGCTACTACGAATGTATGTACTATGTAATTTCACTGACTGTTTATTTATTTAATCAATGTGGAGCAATACACACCATTGATTTCTAAGGTTATGAATCTGGGAGACCCCACACCATTGATTTCCAAGGTTCATGATTTTGCCTTGTTCCAGCTTCATGACTGTACACTATGAGTCTAAAAAAAACATAAAATAAACCAACCAGTGGTATATGGTAGATGCTTTCTAGAAGCTTCTTTGTTGCTGATTCTACTTTAATATGCACACTAAGAGACATTATTCAGCAACTACTATGAATTCTTTTGTAATTTCACTGACTGCCCTTCTGCACTTAGTTACTGATTATTTAAAGTAAATCAATGGAGAAATCCACACTATTGATTTGTAAGATTAATAATTTTGCCTAGTTCTAGCTTCTCACCTGACTGTATAATCAATTATCTATAGCTGTCTAAGAATTGTAGGATTGTGATATTAAGAACTAAGAGAATAATAGATACAGTAAGTAAACCACAGAATGTTTATATAGATGTTTATTACAAGTTCATTTATTGTTAAATTAAGTTGTTACAATGATGGGCAATTTCGGAGAAAGCACAATTAACACTAGTGACTTCAAAAGCCCAATGTACCATTTAGCAATGATACATATAGATGATAATAGGCATGTTACTACTGTGATTTATTCTGTAACTACAGAGAAAAAAAAATGTTCAAATACATTTATATATGTATAGTTCCTGCCACACATTGGTTTTTTTTTTTAGATTAGGAAAAAATTAAATTCTATTGGAGAATAAACAGCAGGGCATCTGAGACCATTTAGAGAATCCCTCCAGATCATCCAGGGTCCCAGGCCCTCTCTTTTACACTCTCCTCTTCAGCTCACTCCACAGGTTTACAATGAGGGTTGAGGTCAGTTGGTGAAAATTTTGCATCAATTTTGACATATGCTTCTGATCTTTTACCTGCTAGAAGAGCCAATGATGACCCAGTTTTACTTTCCTGGCAGAGGTAGCCAGAAATTGATGAAATGTTTATTATTTCATGGAGTCCATGATGCTATGTACCCTAACAAGGTGTAACAGGGCCTTTGGAGGCAAAACCGTTCCAGAGCATCATAAAACCTTCACTATTTTACAGTTGAGATAAGGCCCTTTTCATGATATCCATACTTCTTTTTACACCACACCCACCTTGAGCGTTTATTGCCCAAAAAGCCCCATTTTTGTTTAATCGGACCATAGAACATAGTTCCAGTCAGTAGTAATAGCGTTTCGCAAACTCAAGACACTTACGTTTGTGGTTAGCTGACAAATAAAAAGCTTTTTTCCTGACATACCTTCCAAATAATCTGTTGGCTTGGTCGTGGCATCTGATGGTGGTTTTGGAGACTTGGTAACCCCAAGATTTTGCTTTTTCTTGCAATTCACAAACAGTGATCCTTGGGGAATTTTTTTTTTTTTGCCTCTCTTACCATCCTCCTCACTGTACATGGGGGCAAAATTAATTTGGATCCTCTTCCAGGCAAGATTGCAACAGTTACAGTTGATGTCAACACACTTCTCCCTCATTTGGTTTGTGTGTACTTTTACAGTATCTTTCCCATGTTGATGGATGACTAAGGGAATTTGGCCACTGTGTCGCCTCATATTTGTACCCCAGTTAATCAGGAAGTCACAGATTACAGCTTGAAAGTTCCTACACGCTCCAATCAACTAAAACAAATTACAATTGAAATGGGAAACATGCTTCAGTTACATTCACAATAATTGCCAGGGCTACAAATAGTTGTGGCACATTTTTTTTTTTTTGCTGAAAATAACTATTTCCTGATGACAAATTTATTTTTCTTTAAATAAATTTATTTAAGTTAATGGTTGGATTTTTCTCATTGTTTTCAGTGTGAGATGAAGCTACTTCACCAAAAGGTGGATTTTTTTTTTACCCTTTTAACCCTTTTTATTAAACTTTACAAGGGGTGCCAATAATTATGAAGGGTACTGTGTGTTTATATGTATGTATATATGCTGAATGTTACATGTGTCAGGCCTGAGACCAAGCTAAATAGTGTTAAAAATACACAAATGGATTTTAATCCAATTAGAAAATCAGATTCTCAGTTTGTCGGGAAAAAGGAAAATATTGTTCCATGCTGTGTAACCAGAAAATCATGCATTGAAAGATTATTAAGTATATAGGTAAACAATTAACAAATATATTGTATTGTGGCTATTGTTTTACTTACTACATTATGTCTTTACTGAAAGGTACCTACCAGGGGCAGTGGTTGAGTGGCATGCGACATGGCTATGGGGTTCGTCAGAGCGTGCCTTATGGCATGGCCGCTGTCATCTTCTCCCCTCTGCGCACCTCTATAAACTCGCTTCGCTCTGAACACAGCGAGGGAGCTCCAACACCTGATGATGGATCTGCTGTGAGTGGGGTGGCCGGGAGCCCTGTGGGGCGTGGAGGCTTTGTTCTTTGTGCCCAAAGTGATGCTGACCGGCAACGGAAGAGGAAAGGGCGTTTCCGGCAGTCTATCCTAAGTGGCTTGAAATTACGCCGTTCTGAGTCCAAGAGCTCCCTGGCCAGCCAGCTAAGCAAACAGAGCTCCTTCTGCAGTGAGGCAGGCATGAGCACAGTCAGCTCAGCTGCATCCGACATCAACTCTAACGTCAGCCTCGGGGATGGGGAGACAGGTGCCAGTGTCGATGCAACAGTCACCGAGACATATGTGGGGGAATGGAGAAATGACATGCGAACAGGTTGGGGGATCAGTCATCGGTCGGATGGGCTGCGGTACGAGGGCGAGTGGTTTGGGAACAAGCGGCATGGTTATGGCTGCACCACCTTCCCTGATGGAACAAAAGAGGAAGGCAAATACAAGCAGAATGTTCTGGTGAGTGGCAAGAGAAAGAACATAATACCACTGCGCACCAGCAAAATTCGGGAGAAAGTGGACCGTGCCGTTGAAGCTGCTGAGAAGGCTGCAGAAATTGCTAAACAGAAGGCAGAGATTGCATTGTCAAGGTATGTACTCAGTGGGTTAACCAAAGATGTAATAAGAGTAAACATGTTGATTGTGGATTTTTGTTTGTTTTTTTATAGTTTTACCACTTAGAGATTTTAAATTACTTGCAACTTGCAAAATCAAGCTAAGTATTGTGCTGAATGTAACCTTTCTTAATGCTACTTGATGCAGAACGAGCCATGCCCGAGGAAAAGCTGAGGCAGCTGAGGGAGTTGCACAGAGGGCCCTGGAGGAGTGTCGTCTGGCCCGAATTATTGCCAAAGAACTCTCCCCTTCCTTCCATCATTATGGAAATGGTCAGTAAATCGAAAAGGTTCCTTTAATACATTAAAGTCTGTTCTGATGCACCATTGTTTTACTAACAAAATGTCATTGTCATCCACCAGGACTGGAATGCCAGAGACCAAAGCGTCAAGATAGAAAAGAAAAAGAGGTGGAAGTGATCTCAACTGGGACAGATAGCCCAGAGCACTGCACACCAGACACAACTCCTCCAGCCCAGACTCCAGACCTGAGTCCTGTACTGAGCAACCCTCCATCCCCCCCATGTACCCCACCATCTCACCGAGCCAGGAACACCTGCTTTATGCGTCAGAGTGCTGTGGACGAGCAGGGAGGGGCGGAGATTCAGGTTTTGGTTGAAGGAAGAGGCATGGACAATGGAAGAGGTGGAGCACACAGTTGGACGGCAGACATGTATCCCAATCGACGGGGAAGCAAAGGTGACAGTAGCCGCTCTACCACACCATCCCTACTGGAGGAGGAGATTGGCCACATCAATGGACATGAGCAAAACTCTTCAACACATCACTCATGGGAAAATGGCTCTTCCAATCACAAGCCCATTGAGCACATCTCCTCAGATAAGGGATGGGATCACATGCCATCCAGTCAAAAGTCCTGGAAGCATACATCCTCTAATCACAAGTCCAGGGAATACACAATCTCCAAACATAGAGAATGGGAGCATATTCCATCAAGTCACAACTCAATGGACCACAACTCTTCCAAGATCAAACCTCAAGTGCACACGTACTCCAATCACAAGGCCTCGGGTCATAATTTGTCCAATCACAAAACCCATGAGCATTCTTCCTCCAATCACAAGCCAAAGGAGTATTTCTCCACACATGCAAAACCACAGGACCGCGCATCTTCCCACTACAACCCTAGAGAGCATGTATCTTCTTATCGCAAATCACACGAGCATGTCCACTCCAATCACAAACCAAGCCAGACCTTTACCAATCATACAGATGGTGAATCCAGTCTGAATGACTACCAGCCACCAGAACAAGGAGCCAAGAGCTCCAGTCTGGGATGGACTGTTGAGAACTCTTCCCAGTGGATCCCCTGCCACTCACAGCTGCCTGAGAAAGACAAGGAAAAGCTGGATGACTACCGGGTGGAAATGAGGTTCCAGCCCCTCGACACTGTTTCGCAGCAGCACTTTGGCTCAGGCATGGAATGTCCAAGTCTCCAAGGGCACAATTCGCAGACACTACGTCAGAGGAATCATGAAGGAAAAGAGTGGAGTCTTGCGGCCAGGGAAGGATCCATGGACTCTGTGCAGATGCTGGACAGCCTGAATGTTGGGGTGGATTTGGAGGAATGGCCGATGCACAGGGATGTCACCCTTTCTCCCCCTTTAACATCCTCTCCAATCACTCTAGAAAATGACGGAGAGCATCTGAACCTGGTCAAAACAAACTCAGTAAGTATGGCTATACTGAAAAAGAATGCATTTATTAAAAGTTCTCTTCCTTTCAAAGAGAGCAAGAATTAGCAGTGAGGGACTTGGATAGAAGTGTAAATGGAACTAGCACAGGTAGCTGTATCACACCTGAATCATCATTGATAAGATCATTATCCTGATGTCAAATAAGGGCTTTTATCTTCAAGTAACAATGTCACTCTTCAAGTAAAAAGTTCATTGTAACGCTTTCTTTTTTCTTTCCGCAGGGCTCCAGCTCTGTCCTGGTGGTCATGGTGATCTTACTCAACATTGGTGTAGCCATTTTATTCATTCATTTCTTTATTTAAACACAATGGCCTAGAGAATGTTAAAAACAGCACTTACTATTATGAAACAGTAAGATATGCACATGCTGCACACTTAGCATCACTTCTTTATGTAAGGAACCCAGAATTTACATTAGTCGAGTCCATATACACTGGAAAACAACATGTAAATTGTAAGTTTAGTTTGTGGTTCCATTAATGATATATTTCCATTATTATCCATTAAGTATCTTTGCTTACTTTTTTCCTTCTCCATAATAAAGGCCCAGTAACGGTATTCTTTAGGACTAAAAGTATTGCACATATTTAGGTTTTGAAGATACAATATTGCCTGATATAATTTGTCATGTCTTTCCGCTCGTTAACAGAGTTATTTATTTTACTTTCGAGAGCACATCTGGCCTGATTTTTGTTTTCTGAACATTATGATTGTATAGCTTAGTGAGACGGTCTTGTGGTCTTATGTACAAAGATGTTCTGGAGCATGTGAGGTGGACAAGTGCACACGGCACTGATATGTAACTAGTCAGTCCAAGACTACACACCCCCTCGAATATCCCAGGGTACTGCCCTATAGGACCGCTGCAACCTCTCATCAGTTCATACATCAAAAATCGTGCATATCCATACCCACACTCTGTAAGTCAGAGGTAAAGGCTATCTTAAAGGGCTTCATCATGACACCTTTTCATCCGAATCCAAATTCACAAGAGGGTAGTGAATGGGTTAACCCTGCAACGTTCTTCCTTCCTTCTCTAATACAAACCCCTTTAGCACCGTCACTGAATGTCAGCACAACTCAGTCCATTGCTTCATTTGTTTTACGTCACACCAAACTACTACATACACTACTATGCCAAACATGCATCGTACTTCCTGTATGACCTGAACCACACTGACGGTTGAGTATTCTGGCTCATGCTTTGTAAAGTTTGAGACTGTTACCTTTTGACCACTGCTTTCAATATATATATATTCTATATTATTGACGAGTTAGTATCTTTTAACTGTTTGCAAGATATCATTGATAATGCTGAGTGCCTTTTTTTAATTGAAAAAAACAAAACAAAACAAAACAAAACAAAACAAAAACATCCCAGCAAGCAGGCTTTGTACAAAGTGACGACATATACAGAAGTCGCGTAAGGAGGCTTGGAACCATCTGTCTCTCTTTCTCTCTGTACTCACCTTTGAACTGAATGGGTTGGCTTTAGAACACTGAGCCCGTGGAAATTTTTACAGCATGTTTGTTGGCCTGTATTCTTCTGCTGTTATTCTGTGTGATTCTCTGCCTGTCTCTCTGTCCAGCAACTTTAGGTGACAATAGGGACTGAAAGCAGTGTAAAAAAAAAAAAAAAAAACAAACAAACAAAAAAAAAATGCCAGCTTGTTTCTCAGTGGGACCTGACTGAAATCATCTCAATTAATGAATGATAAAACTGCTACTGTATATTTTATACTACTCATCCAGTGACATCATCATGTTGTGGAATCATTGCATGCCCGAGCATGCCCTTTCTTACGCAATGATTTATGAGATGTTTCCAAGTTATGTGGAAAAATTAATAAAATGTTTGAGGTTATGATATTTTCTACAGTTTCTTTAAAAAAAAAAAAAAGAAGAAGAAGAAGAAGCAATGTAATGAAGTGATGTGGTAAGCTTTTAACAATCCCATTTATTTTCTGGGAAAACTGACTGATATCATTCTGATACTGGCACCTTCTTAAAAACAGAGCATGCATGTCCAGGATTCTGTTGCTTAGTCACTTTTATTGAAACTAACCAGGTTTTCCCATTGCTAGCTCACCTTCCAATTGAAATATGGTATTATTTCTATGTGGGTTATGTACTTTGTGATATATATATATATTCCTATATATATATAGGAATGTGACAAATTTAATTACAAAAAATCCATAAAGTGTCTTTATATGTCACCACTACAAGCCACTGGAGCAGCTACGATGCACCTTGGCATCAATTCTGCAACTCTGTGGAACTGTACTGGAGCAATGAACACCAGGCCTCCAGATGATATTTCCTCAGTTGGTGTTTAGTCCAAAATCTCCAACAGGTGTGCAGTTGGGTTGGGACTAATTTAAAACCATGATTTACATCATTTTCACCTTCATTAAGCCATCATCCTGTGGACGGTGGTGGGGTCATCCTGCAAGAAGCCACGACAATCAGCATAAACATTGCAGAATTATGTTATATTGATTTGCAGTGACGCTTCCCTCTCATAGGACAATTTGACCTACACTATGAGTAGGGTGTTGCATAAGACCGTGGTCCAGTAAATATCTTTAATTACTTATCAAACTCCACATAAAAGCATGTTTTTAGGTAGTTTATCAATCAGGCATGGAGCCCTGCAAGATTCATTTTCATCATTACCTTCTTTTTATTCAATAATGGAAAAAACTCAAAGGAAGCATGAGACAAAATTTGCATAGTTTATGGCAGCGTTGTAATTGCCATTTCTGAGGTCAAGAACTGGTTCGCTCTTGGGGGAAAAAGTGAATTTGAGCTAGGTGATAGGCCAAGAAGTGGTAGACCAAAGGAAACGGAAGATGAAACTGCTGGACGAAGATCACGTGACACGATTGACTTGAGAGCTGGCAAGACATTTGAGTATCAATCATTCTACTGTTCTAAGGTGTCAGAAGGCAATGGGAAAGATTCTGAAAGTTGGTAGGTGGGTTCCACATGCACTTTCAGCGAGAAATATCACTCAATGGATTAACACCTGCATTATACGTGCATTGCACCTTTATTACAAGTAAACTGTCAAACGTTGAATGTTACAGTGATCAATTGATCTAATTAAGAGACAAAAAAAAAAAAATCGAAGAAACAATATGATCATCCAGCGGCCATTCACAAAAGAAAATCAAAAGAAAACACAAGGCATGGATGGGAAGTTTACGGCATCAAGCCTTCTCGCCGGACATTGCGCCATCGGATTTCCACTTGTTTAGTTCACTGCCGAATACGCTCTCTGGCCAACATTTCAATAAATTTGAGGGTGATGAATTCATTTCCTCAAAACCTGAATACTTCTTTCGCAATGGTATTCATTCTTTGAATGATAAACGGCAATAAGTCACAGAATCTAATGATGATTACTATGAAGACTAACTCTATGTGTAACTTTACTGTGGAAATGTTCTTGACTACAAAGCACCTTGTACGTCGCTCTGGATAAGAGCGTCTGCTAAATGCCTTAAATGTAAATGTAAATATGTATTATTTTAGAATAGCACGAACAAATTTTGTTCAAAAAGACCAGGAACTTATGCACCACCCTAATAAATAGATGCCCCATAGCTTAACAGCCATGCTGTTATCTTATACAGAGCATTCAAAGTGAATTCGAAGAACTTCAAAATAAACATTCAAGTTTTTATAAGCAATTATAGGACTTTCATGGAAGTCCCATGGCCCTTTTTAGAAGTTTTAGGTGAAAACCACAAACATTCTGTCTTACGTGATAAAGTACTGTAAGTGGGAGAACCAGGAATTTTTTTTTGGGGGGGGGGGGGGCAATACTGTATACATCTTATGATTTGCCATGAATGTGCCACAGTATCTCATGGAGAAGCAATGAGTTTACATGAAGTTCCCATGAACAATGGATTCCATTTTCCATAACTACTGAAAACTACATACCTTTGTTGCGTCAGTAAACACCACATGCATCATCAGATAGACCTATGGAACCTGGAGCCTCAAGACAGTACATGTTTTAGAGTCTTAAGACATTAAGATCCTTGAGATTACACATATTTTGGCACATATCTCCTGTAGGATGTCATTACCCACTATTTAAAGAAAGCTTAAAAATATCATACAAGTAACCTACCCACTAACACTGTTATATTTGATTGTTTGTACAGTGCAATCCCTCGTTACAGAAGAACAAATACAATATGCTACACTGATTTTTCTTTCAAGAAATGTAAAAAAAATCCCAACAATGTATTGAAGTATTTGAGTTTAAATTTCACATTTGGTCACATTTTGGTCTGTGTATATTTATTTGCATTTCATTTCCACATAAAAACAATACAAGCAAGATGTTCAAAACAGCTTTTGGGAAAACTTCCAGAATCTCAATTTTGATATCACAGGGACTTTTACGATTGCTTTTGCTTCTGATGTCCTGCTAAAATGCATCACTATGTGTTTTATTTTAAAAAAAAAAAAAAAAAAAAAGAAAGATTTGGATGAAACATTGAGCAGAATTTTCCAATGCTGAGCACTTTAATCACTCCTTTCCTTGAAGTTGTTAAAAACTTGTGTGTGTGATGTTAGATAATATAGCATGTGGGTGGGCCACTGATTGTTAGCTAATATTTAAAAGACTCATTTTTATCAGGTCGCCAGTCAAAACTAGTCGAATTGACATGGCAAACGCTGAAAGATATTTAAGATTATTTGTATTTTTAGATTTGGATTCAAGAATATTTGATTTCTATACTATGTGTGGTGAAACAAGTAGGAACAATAGGATCATGTACATGTCATCTTAGACGATTCCGTATCCTCAGCTGTACTCCTTGAGGATCTAGGATTTTGAGCAGGTGCCGGACAGTTTTTATGTGAAATCACAAACATGCATGAATTTCTATCCACGAAGCATCCCGCATTGTGTTATCTGCAACTTCCAGCAGGTCAGACTGGGCTTTCTGCCTGAACAATTCCTAAGAATTGAGATGCCTGTGCAGAGTTGACATACTAATATTAATGCAATCCACATTAAGTAATATTAATATTTCCTAGTGCATCATACCCAGAAGGAAAAAAAGCATATTGAATGCAATAGCGCCATCATTGCTCACTGTTTTATCCTGTAGCCTAGGTTAGCGATGATGGATGAATAGGCTACCTTAACTTTGAATATTATTAGAAGATCCTGATCTTGTAATTGTAACTCGCAGTTATGAGCTCTTTTCTCACAATTGCAAGATATTTTCTCCTAATTAAGAGATCCTGATTTCATAAGTATGAAATCTTGATCTTATAATTATGTGATATCGTCTCGTTATTACAAGATCTTTTCTCGTAATTGCGAGCTCTTGTAATTGCAATGATTGATAAATAGATAGATAGATAAATCTTAACTTTGCACATTATTACAAGATCCTGATCTTGTAGTTGTAAAAGCTCTTTTCTCAAAATTACAAGATCCTGATCTCAAATTTCAAGATATTTTCTCAGAATTAGATCTTTTCTTATAATTACAAGATCCTGATCTCATAATTACGAGACATCATTTCTCATAAAAAATCACATAATTCTTTCGTCAATAATTAAGAGGTCCTGGTCTCTTAATTGCAAGATATTTTCTCAGAATTACAACATCCTGATTTAATAAGTATGAGATCTTGATCCTGTAATTATGAGATATCGTCTCATGTTTTCTCGTAATTACAAGGTGATTTTTTTTTAATTTTGAGATTTTTTTCATATAATTAATATTATACAGTAATATATAATTATATAGTTATAATTACAAGATAGTAATCCTGATCTCATAATTTCAAGATATTTTCTCAGAATTAGATCTTTTCTTATAATTATGAGATCCTGATCTCATAATGATGAGATGTAATTTCTCATAAAATAATCATCTCTAAATTGCAAGATATTTTCTCCTAATTACGAGATCCTGATTTCATAAGTACGAGATCTTGATCTTGTAATTACGAGATATCGTCTCATGTAATTGCGAGATCTTGTAATTACGGGATGTTTTCTCATAATTTATCGATTTTTTCCCACGTATAATTATCAGATCGTAATTCTGATCTCATAATTTCAAGATATTTTCTCAGAATTAGATATTTTCTTATAATTACAAGATCCTGGTCTCATAATGACGAGGTCCTGCTCTCTTAATCGCAGAATATTTTCTCCTAATTACGAGATCCTGATCTCATAATGACGAGACATAATTTCTCATAAAATAATCATTGTCAATAATGAAGAGGTCCTGGTCTCTTGATTGCAAGATATTTTCTTCTAACAATGAGATCTTGATTTCATTTCATAAGTACGAGATCTTCATCTTCTAATTACCAGATATCATCTCATGTTTTCTCGTGATTGCGAGATCTTGTAATTATGGTGGTGAATTTTTTTTTTTTCTAATTTAGAGATTTTTTCATATAATTAATATTACACAGTAACATATAATTATATAATTACAATTACGAGACAGCATATAATTACAAGATAGTAATCCTTATCTCATAATTTCAAGATATTTTCTAAGAATTAGATCTTTTCTTATAATTCCAAGATCCTGGTCTCATAATGACGAGGTCCTGGTCTCTTAATGGCAAGATATTTTCCCCTAATTACAAGATAAGTACGAGATCTTCATCTCGTAATTACGAGATATCATCTCGTTATTTCAAGACCTTTTTCTCGTTATTTTTCCCCTCTATAATTACAAGACAATAACTCATAATTACCCGAGTTACTTAACTTTTCTCTTAATTTTTTTAATTTCTTTCTTTTGTAAGATCTTGATCTTGAATTACGAGATATCATCTCATGGTTTCTTGATATTTTAAGATTTCAAGACATTTTCTCAGAATTAGATCTTTTCTTATAATTCCAAGATCCTGGTCTCATAATGACAAGGTCCTAGTCTCTTAATTGCAACATATTTTCTTCTAATAATGAGATCCGGATTTCATTTCATAAGTACGAGATCTTCATCTTGTAATTACGAGATATCATCTCATGTTTCCTCGTGATTGCGAGATCTTGTAATTTCGGGGTGAATTTTTTGGAATTTAGAGATTTAGATTTAGAGATTTTTTTTCTTGTATAATTAATATTATACAGTAACATATAATTATATAATTACAATTACAAGACAGTATAATGATTACAAGATAGTAATCCTGATCTCATAATATTAAGATATTTTCTCAGAATTAGATCTTTTCTTATAATTCCAAGATCCTGGTCTCATAATGACAAGGGCCTGGTCTCTTAATTGCAAGATATTTTCTTCTAATAATGAGATCCTGATTTCGTTTCATAAGTACGAGATCTTCATCTTCTAATTACCAGATATTATCTCATGTTTTCTCGTGATTGTGAGTTCTTGTAATTACGGGGTGAATTTTCTTTCTAATTTAGAGATTTTTTTTTCTCGTATAATTAATATTATACAGTAACATATAATTATATAACTACAATTACGAGACAGTATATAATTGCAAGATAGTAATCTTGATCTCATGATTTCAAGATATTTTCTCCGAATTAGGTCTTTTCTTATAATTCCAAGATCCTAGTCTCATAATGATGAGGTCCTGCTCTCTTAATGGCAAGATATTTTCCCCTAATTACGAGATAAGTACGAGATCTTCATCTCGCAATTATGAGCTATCGTCTCGTTATTACAAGACCTTTTATCTCGTTATCCCCCCCTATAATTACGACACAATAACTCATAATTACCCGAGTTACTTAGTTTTTCTCTTCATTTTTTTCTTTCTTTCTTTCTTTTCTGTTGTGAATGCAACGCAATGCGCTTCCGTACTAACCAAATCAAATATGGAAAGATCATATTTATTCAGGTTCAGCTGAGATTTTTATTTATTTATTTATTTAATTTATTCTATTCTATTTATTTATTTATTTTCCCTGCTGCTTTGAACCCGCCCACAGTATTTGGGTGTCAGCCCTGTTCTGGTTGGAGGGAGGGAGGGAGGGAGGGGGACTCTGGTCATAGAGGTCCGATGCGTCACGTTTATTTGGGCCTTGTGGAGCCCCGCCGGCTGCGCGTCGTTCAAACCGTCTATTTGTTTTGGGTCTTTTTTTTTTTTTTTTTTTTTTTTTTTTTCTTTCCCCGAACCGGAACCTCTGTTTTTTTTTTTTTTTTTTTTTCCTCCCGTTTCCGATCGTGCAATCTGGATCCAGCCGGAAAATAAGTAAGGTATCGAATCTGGTCGCGGGGGAGAGAAATAAAAAAAAAGAAGCGCAGGAGCTTTATAGCGACATGTTAGGGGCAGCAGCCTGCGCGGTGTCGGTTTTCCCCGAGCAGCCGTACTGGAGCGCACTGAGCTAGGGATGGGTCTCAGCATTATGCTGCTCGGATGCCATTGTGCAGAGTGATTTTTTTTTTCCCCCTCTTTTCCTTTCGAGCTCCGACTTTCCTCTCCACA
>JAOVYU010000004.1:3604959-3618981 GCA_025674565.1 Synodontis membranacea
GAGCTTAACGCATACGTGATTTTTATTTTTATTATTATTATTATTATTATTATTATTTTTGCACGCATGCATGCACTGTTTAGTTCGTTAGCCAGACGGTTAAAGCAAGGACATTAGCCATATCTGGTCTATAAAAACGAGCCGCTGCTCCTGCTGCTGTCTAATGCTAGCTAAAGTTGCTAAAAAAGAAAAGAAAAGAAAAAATAATAATAATCCTAAAATGCTTCTTTGCAAGAAATACATCTGACTAATGCTCGCGTTGTACTTCCTTTTTGTGCACTAGCTGAGGATTATATAGATATGAAAACATCTCCGGTTTTTTTTCCCCCTTCTTCTTCTTCTTTTTCTTCTTCCCCCCTATCGATTATAGCAGGCTAGCTTAATGATATGGGATAATAGTTATTTACACCAGTTCATAGTGTTTATATTGTTTTGGGTTTTTTTTGGAAAAGGGAAACATTCAGGATGTTTTGATGTGTGTGTGTGTGTGTGTGTGTTTTATTTTTTTATCTTGGCATCTGGTGCAGAAATGTTAGAAATGCAAGAGTTAAAAGCCTGATGTTGTCTCTGTCTTGCAGGTTTTTTTTTTGTTGTTGTTGTTTGTTTGTTTGTTTGTTTTTTTGTTTGTTCATGTGATGTGACAAGACTCGTCGGTCCTTGCGCTTCGTCGACGACCCTGACGTATCGGGACATTTTAAATAGCCGAAGTCCTGTGCCAGCTGAAGCCATACATGTACAGCGGAAGGATGACCGAGGCATGGCAGCAGCAGCATGCAGTGGCCCCTCCACCTGTTGCACATCCTCTTCTGCAAGGGGCCGAAAACCCGCTGGGTAGCGCCGTGTACGGGATCGTCCTTCCGGCGGACCCTGCTTTACAGCAGGCGCAGCACGGCCAGCACAGCCAGCAGCACCCCGTGCCTGCTCAGCAGCCGTCCCTGCAAGTCGGGAGCGAGGGCGGGCACAAGTGTGGAGCGTGCGGCCATGATATATCTCACCTGGCGAACCCGCATGAGCACCAGTGCATGGTGAGCCAGGACCGCTCTTTTCAGTGCACCCAGTGCATGAAGATTTTCAGCCAGGCCACCGATTTGCTGGAGCACCAGTGTGTCCAGGTAGAGCAGAAACCTTTTGTCTGTGGCGTGTGCAAGATGGGGTTCTCCCTTCTCACGTCTTTGGCGCAGCATCACAACGAGCATTCGAATGGCAACAACCCAATGAAATGTTCCATTTGTGAGAAAACCTACAGGCCAGATTCTTCCTCTTCGAACCCCCAGCAGCCATCGACCGGCGAGACTTCCAGCAGTGGCGCGGCAATGGGTTCCTCTTCGTCCACCGCTTTTCAGAACTCCGACAGGCCCTACAAGTGCTCGGTGTGCTCCAAGGCTTTCCGACACCTATCTGAGCTTTCTCGGCATGAGCGGGTGCACACGGGCGAGAAGCCTTACAAATGCAACACCTGTGAGAAGAGCTTCAGCCAGGCGTCTCACCTGGCACACCACCAGCGCACGCACAGCGCTGACCGCCCTTACAAATGCGCTGTCTGCGACAAGACCTTCAAGCACCGGCAGCACCTTGTACGCCACATGTACGCCCACTCCGGCGAGCACCTGTTCAAGTGCAACTTGTGTGAACTGCACTTCAAGGAATCGTCCGAACTGCTGCACCACCAATGCCAGCCTGCGGGTGAACGACCCTTCCGTTGCGCGACATGCGGCAAGACCTTCAAACGACCGTCAGACCTCCGGCAGCACGAGCGCACCCACTCGGAAGAAAGACCGTTCCAATGCGAAGAGTGCCAGATGAGTTTTAAGCAGCAGTACGCTCTCGTGCGACACCGCCGCACTCACAAAAACCCAGCAGAGCGTCCTTTCAAGTGCAACCAGTGCGACAAGGGCTTTCTGCAACCATCCCACCTTCTGTACCACCAGCATGTCCATGGAATCGAGAACCTGTTCAAGTGCGCCGCTTGTCAGAAGGGCTTCCGGCAGTCCGGGGAGCTGCTCAGGCACAAGTGTGGAGAATCGGCCTCGGGCTCCAACGCGGCCGAGAAACCGTACAAGTGTGACGTGTGCGGCAAGGGCTATAAAAAGTCGTCCACCCTTCAGCGACACCAGAACTCCCACTGCACCGAGAAGCCGCTCAAATGCTCCTTGTGTGGTCGCCGATTTCAGTCTTCATCCGATTTCGTCCAGCATCACTGTGATCCTGCCCGCGAGAAACCAATGAAGTGCTCGGACTGTGAGAGGCGATTTAAGTATTCGTCGGAGCTCCAGAGACATCGGCGCGTCCATACAGGGGAGAAACCTTTCAAGTGCCCAACCTGTGACAAGGGATTCAAGCAGCGAGAGCACCTGGCCAAACACGGCATCGTCCATTCACGGGAAGCCCAGTTTAAGTGCGTGTGGTGTGGGGAGTGCTTCGGCGAGCTGGGGGCTCTTCAGGAGCACACAGTCCAACACACTGCAGAAGGAGGGGGTTATCCGGTAGCCCCGTGCATACAGTAGTGGTGCTCCAGCAACTATAGCCTCCCATCTTGTTTAACAAAGCCACAAATATACAGTGCTTATATGAGAAACTTGCCGGTATTCTAAATGTGCTATAATTTATTGAGGATCATTTCAAGACTCACAGCCTGTGGTGTAGATTTCAACTCTCAGTACTAGTATTTTCCAGCCAGGCCTTAAAAAAAAAAAAAGAAGAAGAAGAAGAAGAAGCTTAGGTGCAAGATACAGTAAAATGTCCAAAAAAGTATTTAAAAAGTTTATAGGATCTACATTCAAGGTTGACTGTTCTAGATTTTTTAGCTCTCCTTTCTTCAATATTTGAAATGGAAAATATTCTGAAATTCAGATACAGTGCTGTTGTAAGTGTTTGTGATTGATTGCGTTTTCACTATTTTTGAATATCAAACAAGCTTAATTCGGGTGATTTTTTTTAAAGGAGCGGTTCCTAACATCAGAAATTGGATTTCACTGGCTGGAATAATTATTGAGGCATATGACAGACAATGTTACATGATCCCCCCCCCCCCCATGGTGTACAGTATATGTACAACCTCATGCTTTTTACCTGCCATAGTACTATATATATATATTAGTATAATATATATATATTAAGGCAAACTGCTCCGTATAGTAACTCTACCGTATAAACTCCAATGCTTAACCCATGATGTAACAGGGTATGTGTATGCATGAATTATCTAAAATGATCTCTAGGTTAGTATTTTATGTTGTAAACTGTAACTGGTGCTTATTCGTATGTTGTCTTATAGGCGAAAGAACAACGTTAGTTACTTTTGAAGTGATGCAGTCGTATGTGACGAGTGTAAGTGGTTCATTCATCCCTGCAGTTATCATGGCTATTTAGATAATTCTCAGTAACACTAATACACTTTAAACAGTTTACAGTTTGGACTGACATTTCAACTGCCCAGTAACAGCATGTCTGTCACAGCAATTAAAACACACACATACACACACATGCACACAAGCTGGTGTTACTACTTATCGATGAATAACTACTTCAGTACTATTCAGAATTTGATGTTTTGTAACGATTTAGTACAATAGTACAATTTAGTGTCTTGTATGTCCGCCATACTGTAAACTATATGTCCATGATCATTCCTCTCTAAGGACTGTTGTTACTTTATGACAGTGGATGTAGTAGGATTATTTTACCTTCATGAGACATTTTGTTTTTCCATTTATGCCATTTGAAAAGTGTCAGTAATGTCCATGAATCATTAGGTTTGCATCCTAATATGTTTTTATTTATTTATTTTTTTTTCAAGGAATCAAAAGCATCCTGGTTGTATTAAGCAATGCAACAAGGATTGTTAGATCTAGTTAGATGAAATTGCACCTTAATCAACCTTAATCAGCATATCAATCACCATCGTGTGCTGATCGTTATTATTTGGATGATGCCAAGACAGTCATACGAGCAAGCTTCCTGTAGAGAGGTGATAGGAAATTAATCATAATAGTCATAATCTATTAAATGTTAACTCTAACAAAGTAGTCATTTGTAATGTCCAGGAACAACCCTGTAAAAATTTCTTCACAATGTCCATTCATGGTTAGTTATAATAGGTAACTAACTGATTTAATAATGAAAAATAAGGATGTTGCTTGTTCATCCTCAGGTCTAGTACCTATAAACCATTCTGTGTGGGTTTTTTTTTGTTTGTTTGTTTTTTTTTATTCACTTTAACATTATACCAGTGTTTTTAAGGATTGTGGAGCGACTGAAAGATGTAAATATCTCTACGTGTAATAATTTGTCCTATCTTTGCACTTGTATGTATTGTGACTTTAGGCTACATGGCATTAACCAATAAATGTTTGCAAATATAAATATATATATTTATGTATGTATGTATGTGTGTATATATATATATATTTTTTTTGTTTGTTTGTTTGTTTGTTTTAATTCAGTTTAATTTAATTTCTGTAATATTACTCCAAAAGAGTTTAGGAATTGTCTGTACACCTTTAAGGAATTTTGAATAATTCAATCAGGCTTTTTATTTGAGGGGGAGGAGAAAAAAAATTAAAGGTGGTTTTGTTACCCGGAAGCTAATTGAATGCTTCCGGTTCACCAGTTCAAAAAAAAAAAGAAAAAAAAGAAAACGGCAACAGATTTGGCCCAAATACCCAAATGGCTCGCTATTTCCTACGCAAGTGCACTAAATATGGTGGAGAAACCTGGGCTCGTGCACCCTACGCAGTGCACTACGTATCCAATAGGAAGTGGTTTGGGATTCGGTATTTAATTCTGCGGGTTTGGAAACAGAAGGGGTGTGCGCGCGAGCTGGCTAAGCGGTTGCAGGGATCCCTCCTCCACCGGATGAACATTTAGGAAAATTATTATTATTATTATTATAATTTCTTTTAAAAAAATTGGGATGAAAATTTTAACATTTTGGATACCGACGGTTGGAGTTGACGTTAGGAGAGTCGCTGACGAATCGAGCTAGCTTGTACGCTAGCTAGCTAACGGTGTGTGTGTGTTCCTAAATGTTAGCTTAGCTTGGTTAGAATAATGTTGATTAAAAATAAACAAAAACAATAATAATAATAATAATAATAGCTAAAAGAAATTATCAGACCAACTGGTTTGCGGAGTAACATTATTATTATTATTGTTATTTTTATTATATATTTTTTACAAAAAAAAATTATTATTATTTATTATTATTATATTTTTTTAATTAATTAATTTGTTTTAGCTCGCAATAATTGTAGCTAAGTGATTAAGGCTGCCTTAAGGGTTGATGTTAGGAATAACACGTGATTCGTGTTGCGTTAATTAGATTAGATTAGATTAGATTAGATTAGATAAAATGTAACCTTTGCGTGATGGTTTAGAAGCAAGACTAGTCCTATTTAGCCGTGCGTTGAGCTGACTTCGCAGGTGACATGTTCACGCGTGTTGTTTAAAAGCGATCGGGGTTTATTTATTTATTATTATTTATTTATTTATTTATTTATTTTTAAATCACGCATCTGTAAACCGCAGCCAGAGCTATGCGATCTTGGCGAAATTCCTCCTAACCAGCGTTTAATTAAAGCTGGCGCTGTGTCAGAAGGCGTGCAGGCTGCTGCTTTCCGGCACACTCGGACACTCCTTATTATCAGGCTTGAACAGGAGGTCATGGTCCCCGCTGCATTGCGGCCCTGTTTCACCGGAGAGACGCGCTACGACAGTCGTGCATTGCTACAGTGAACCAGATCCTTTCCAGGGCTGCGAGAAGACCAGGCCGGCTTTGCGGTGTCGTTTTGGCAGTGCTGTGGTCGGTGCGGGAAAGGCAGATCCGTCGTCATCATCGCCCATGCCCGCCATGCCTGGTCCGGCAGCCAGCAAAGCGCGGGTGTACGCTGATGTGAACACTCTGAAGAGCAAAGATTACTGGGACTATGAAGCACACGTGCCTAGCTGGAGGTACATTGTACAGTATTTGTCTATGCTAAAAAGGTCCCCCACTGTGTGGTCCCCCCCCCCCCTCCTCCTGTCCTACACATTATTAGTGTGTTCTCTGTACACCTGATTCAACAAATTTACATTCAAGGCATTTAGCAGACGCTCCTATCCAGAGCGATGTACTGTACAAGGTGCTTTGTAGTCAAGAACATTTCCACACTAATAAAACCATGCGTATGTGCCAATACCAATAGGAAAAAGAAGAAATTAGTGCCCTACAGGGTGTACAGATTTTTTTTATTTTTAGTCCAGGTACTCTTTAAAGAGATGTGTCTGTAGTCGTCGCTTAAAGACAGCAAGGGAGTCTGCAGTCCGGATGTTCAGAGGAAGTTCATTCCACCACTTGGGTGCCAAGACTGAGAAGAGTCTTGATAAATGCCTTCCAACTTTGAGCCGTGGGGGGGGGTCGAGTCGGGAAGAGCTCGAAGCTCTAAGGGTGCGGGTCGTGACTCGAGGTTTGACCATCGCAGACAGGTAGGATGGGGCTGGACCGTTTTTGGCTTTGTAGGCCAGGATCAAGGTTTTAAATCATATGCGGGCAGCAACAGGGAGCCAGTGAAGCGTTCGCAGCAGTGGAGTAGTGTGGGAGAATTTTGGTCCATTTAACAAATCAGCTCGTTCCTGAGTTGAATATGTGTAAGTACTCAAATGGATTCTCCACTCCACTCCACGGTTCTCAAAGCAGCGTCCGACGAAGCCTTAGGGATCTGTCAAGCCGGACGGTTTTTGAAACCACGTTAACCATGTGGTCATTCTGCCTGTAAATAATCCATCTATGATCCATCTATGATTGAATGATGTGGCATTATTGACACACCACAGCAACGAAATTTGTCCACTGCTTTTAAGACATGTGAATCGTGACACACAGCAGGAATCGGAAGCTATTTTCAGCACCCAGGGCGGCACCTTGCTCAGGGTACCTTGGCGATACCTTGCTGGTCATGGGATTTGAACCTGCAACCTTTCCGATTATAAGGGCATTTCCCTAACCATTAGGCCACCATTTGCCCCAGTAATTCATTAAAGCGGGCTTCGTCAATTCTGGAGAAAGATTGGTCGATATTTTGAACCCGCACCTCCCGTTAGTGCTTTTTCAGAAGCTCTGCCTACCCACCCCACCCCCCAAATTCATGGACCTGTGTTGCCAAAGCAACAACACGATCGAATGACAACCCCAGTTCTGCAAAACCCCTCCGCTTCTGCCCGTCCTGTGCACGAGCACAAATAGAATAGTGTCGCAAGGCTCAGCCCAAGCCACTCTGACTCTGTTTAGACTTGGTATTAAAATTTTCAACCGGCTCACAAGGGGACAGTGCTAAATACAAGTGTAAACCACCACTAAGATGTATTCAACATGCACTTTCCAGGGTGGTCTGGGACACATTTGACCACGTGTGTTTTATAGTGTAAACACTAATACGTCCTGATGCATCCCAGAACGAAGGCATAACAGGGAAAGTGACGTGAACAGTAACGAAATCCGGAACCGAGTGGAGACGATGCACACGGGTGTAAATCATGATGTATCCTGACTGTCCTCTTGTGATCCTGTCATCCAAGCGGTATTTTAAATCCAAGTGTCAACAGGACCATTGTTTGTTTCGCTTTTTTCTTTTTTTGAGTGCGCACACAGAGTTCACTGACTTTTTAAAAAAAAAAAAAAAAAAGTGTATTAGAATTCTGTTGTGTTCTATGAGTGGAAAGTCAATCAATAATGAGCCTTATTTTTTTTTTATTTAGTAGTTTGTTAAACAAATCTGTACTTTTACCCTCGGATGCCCCTGACTCTATAAAGGCTCCAGTTTATTCTTATATTCTTGTTTCTCATTCTTCACCTTCTGTCAGCAACCAAGATGATTACCAGTTGGTCCGGAAGCTCGGAAGAGGCAAATATAGCGAAGTGTTCGAAGCCATCAACATCAACAGCAACGACAGAGTCGTGGTGAAAATACTCAAGGTGAGACGTAGAGCTGTGATTCCTGAAATAGGCCTGAGATGTTCTTTAACCATATGACACAATTTCCGCTCTTATCAAAAACTGTGTAAGGAATACAACACGTGCAGGTTGTGCAGTTCATGGAAAAATGATTTTGCAGTAAAGTTACTGCTATCACCCCAAATTTGATTATTTTCCTATAATGGCAAACTGTCTCATTCCTCTTATATTATGATGGTTTGCTAATACATTTTTGAAAATTCATTAACAAATAGCCAATAATAATTTTTTTTTCTGTTCGTTGTGGACCATTTGCAAGACATTAGCCTTTATTACGTAGATCATCCGACCATCCATGACTTGCAGGCAGCAGTATTCTCAGAGCTGCTGATCTGTGGTATAATCATTGTTATTCAGGAAAATCTCAGACCCCCGAGATAATAGCAGCTACTATTAATAGGTATTATGTAGCTATTAAAGCTGTAATCATATCCGGTTACACTGTTTTTCTTATAGGAAGTTGTTCGTCTTTTTATTTAAAACAAAGTGTTATAAAACCAGCTAAGGCATAAAGAATGCCAGTCGCATGTAAGTGCAGTTTTAATTCCAGTTAACGTGACCCAAAACATTTCAAATCTACGTTCCAAATGTTCAGGCGTAACTATTTGAGTAGTTGTACATTTCTAAGACTCGTCACGGGGCGTTTTGTTGAATGCAAGATGCTTCTTGAGCTCTGGGATTTCATTCACAGCTTCTTTCTCATCCTTGTGCTATTATTTTTGCAGCCTGTGAAGAAGAAGAAGATCAAGCGCGAGATCAAAATCCTGGAAAACTTAAGAGGGGGAACCAACATAATTCGGCTCGTGGACACCGTCAAGGATCCCGTGGTAGGTTTCTGTCACAACGTCTCTCCATCTGTCTGCCGAGCCTGAGCGTGAAATGTTGTCGGTATAGATAAATCAAGATGAATAAATGATGAACTAAATTTGCCTGTGCTTATTTTAGTCCAGAACACCAGCTCTTGTCTTCGAGTGCATCAATAACACAGATTTCAAGGTACTATTTTTATTTTCTTTTTATTAAAACATATTCCTACATGATGGCATTTGAGATGTATGGATGGAGAAGTGCAGACATGTTTCAGCCGACAAACTGAAAGACAATTGACTAAGCTTTTACATTTTTTTGTAAAAATTTTTTTATAGGATCTCTACCAGAGATTAACAGATTTTGATATTCGTTTCTACTTGTATGAACTTCTAAAGGTAAGAGTAGAATAAATCCTTTTAAGTTGCCCTGTTGCCAGCTCTATCAGAACCTTGCGAAATTAGATTTTTGGTTTGCAGGCTCTGGATTACTCTCACAGCATGGGAATCATGCACCGGGATGTCAAGCCACATAACGTGATGATAGACCACCAGATGAGGAAGGTAACTTGTGCAGTGTATTTTCAAACTTCCAGCTGACTCTGCTAGAGCGTTCGGTAACGTGGGTTATGTTGCACTATTTAGGACACGCCCTAGGTATTTGAGACCCAGACCAGAGGGTAAAGAGAGACAGATCACGCAAAGCGAATTGCAAGCACATTCCATAGTTTACAAGCCAGTTATGACGAGTTCTCTAGGAAAACTAGCTTCAAAAATACACAGTTCCTCAGTGAGAATGAGGATAAATCCACTGAGCTTTCACTGGATTCCCATTAACTTAGAGACGTACTTGTTCCACCAGTCCTGAATGTTTTTTTTTTTTTTTTTCTCCATCTTGTAACATACTATCAGTCTTTCACTGGATCACTCCTCTGTCTGCCTTGATTGGCTGCTAGCTCTTGTCTGTCATCATGCAGCAGACGTCTTTCATGCCTAAAGGTGTCGAGTGAAGATATTTACAGCGTCTGAGCCTGATCCTGCGCTGTCTATTACAACATTGTCAGGGTGATTCACAGGAGTCCAGGAATTAGAGCATTTTATCATCACCCTGAGCCAGGAATAATTTTTTTGTTTAATTTTTACACACTGTAGCTTTCAATAATGGAGTGTGTGTGTGTGTGTGTGCACATGCATGCGTTTTAGCTGCGCCTGATAGACTGGGGTCTTGCTGAGTTCTATCATCCTGCCCAAGAATATAATGTAAGGGTGGCCTCGAGATCGTACAAGGGGCCAGAGCTGCTGGTTGATTATCAGGTATAGTGTTTATACACATTGCAGAATTTATTTTGTTGTATTTCAGTACTATCCTAAACACACTTGGTTTTTTTTTTTTTTGTGCTTTGCAGATGTATGATTACAGTTTAGACATGTGGAGCCTGGGCTGTATGCTGGCCAGTATGATTTTTCAGAAAGAGCCCTTTTTCCATGGCCAGGACAATTATGACCAGGTAGTTACAACTTACACATCACCTCTCAGTTAAAATGATAAATGATTAATTTTCATTTTGTTTGTTTGTTTGTTTGTTTTTTTAAACTCCACAGCTTGTTCGTATCGCTAAGGTCCTCGGGACAGAAGAACTTTACAGCTACCTTAATAAGTATCACATTGAACTGGACACACGTTTCAAAGACCTGCTCGGACAGTGAGTTCAAGTCCACTTCTTTAACACGGTGTAGGTTAGTTTTTGATTTGTAGGGAACTGGGGTGCACTGTCTCCTCACAGCAAGAAGGTTCCAGGTTCGATCCCACCTCTGGCTCCAGCTTCTCCACAACCTGCAACGGATAAGCAGCATAGAAAATGGGTGGAAATGGGGTTGTCATAATCAAAGGATTTTGCCTTGATGATTTCACAATACAAAAATAATCTCATTATACTTTTGGACAAAATGAGATAAATGTAAAATACAGAGAACATATCTAAAATTATTTGATTTAAATTCATGCGGAATTATGATTTCCTTCTTTTTACGAATTCAAAGTTGCCTTTATAATTAAGTAAAAATGAGATGATGGCAAAGAAGTAAATGCATCATCCTGAGTCACTAAACAGGAAAAGCCGTTGGCTAAATTCTGAGTAGTGTTCTCTTGCTTCTACAATTTCTCTTTCATCACTGTCGTAGTACAATGTCCAGTCAGACGTTGGCCTTTGTAAATGCAGCATTTTGTAGTATTAAAAGTTATATATTTGAATTGATTAACTATATTTGCAAAAGCAGCTTTACATAATTATATAATGTCCAGTTATAGGCTTTAAACTTATGAATCTATAAATTTTATATATATGTATTGCCACAATGGCAAGGAAAAACTACCTGAGATGACATGAGGAAAAAACCTTAAGTGGAACCAAACTGAAAAGGGAACCCATCCTCATTTGAGTGACACTGGCTGGGGAAAACCCTTATTGATGAGTATTTATTTTATCTAGTGGAATTGAAAACTGTACAATCCAAAAAATATGCTATGTTGTAGGATTGAAAATTTGCAAGGATCCATTCAATACCATGCTCATGTACTCATAAGTGAAAAAATGCTCTGATACCACATATGTGCCTTAATCCTATTGTGTATTGCCACTAATGACTGTATTCCAAGATTAATGATGGCAATCAAAGCAGACTGCAAAGTGCTCTTTTGAAAAAGAAAAAAAAAAGAGGAGGCACTACAGCATCTTCCCAAATATAAGTGTCACGATAAAACTTCTTAAATTTAAAACTCAGCACAAGAAAAAAGTACACTGCAAGCTGCAGCTAGGAGAAAAACGAAACCTTTACTAATGGCTATAGAGAATCGCTGTTTTAAGTGACAAAATGTAGCTAGATAAAGCACGGTGCTAAGTAATATGTTTCATGACGTCCCTGATCAGTTAATTCTGTATAGATTACAAATTTTTCATCATCATCTGTATCGATGAGCACCAGGAACATAATTGGTATTGATGCGTCCATACTGGAAGGTGTCTAATCGCCATAAAATCTCACCAAAGATTAAATAACAAGATTTTCTAGCTGTGCACCGCATATTGGCACGGGTATGGCACTTATTCTTCATTTGAAAAACCCTCCAGGCAAACGCGAAAACGCTGGGAGCACTTTGTCGAGCCGGAGAATCAGCATTTGGTGAGCCCTGAAGCTCTGGATTTGCTGGATAAGCTGCTGCGTTATGACCATCAACAGAGATTGACTGCCCAGGAGGCCATGGAGCACCCCTATTTCTGTGAGTCCGAGAATGCTGTTTGCTGTTTTCTTTCTTTGCTGCTTAACTACAGACTTAAATTTAACTTAAAAATTTAGTTCATCATTTATTCATCTTTTTTTTTTTTTTTTTTTTTTAAAGCATCATGCGTTCTCAAATGTGTGCATCTTTTTCCTTCAGCTACACTTTCATTCTGTGCAAGTATGTGTGTTGGAGGGGTTTCATATTTCTGTGCAGATCCTGTGCTGAAGGGACAGTCTCTCTCAAACTCAGATGGCACCCTGGCAATAAGCAGTTCAACTGCAACATGATGAACTAAAAGTAAAAGGTACGGTTATTTCCAGCCAGCTGTTTTAAACATCCGAATACATGTATAAAAAAAAAACAATAAATCTCTTTTGGATTCTGTAATACTTTTTTTTTTTTTTTTTTTTCTTCTTCTTTTCCTCCAGGAAAACCTTTTTACCTCAGTGTTTGGCAGAGACCCTGCGTTTCAGGTGTAAAGCTTCACTCTGCTGAAGCAAGAAGTAATTTAGTATCACAAGACATGTACAGAAAACCGAAACACACCGGGCTGGCCGACTCCCTCTCCTTTATTCACTTTGTATTAGTGCTGCTTGCCACAGTTACTTAGATACCAAAAAAGTGGTATTCTGTATGTCCCTTTCTTTCCTCTTTTAAGTTAAACATCTCTCTTTGAAAAAAAAGAAAAACAAACAAAACAAAACAAAAAAAGACAGAATTATAAGTGATTATATATTGTGGTTGGGAAAGAATGCCTGCTCTTTCCCTGTGACTCTCAGGCTCTACATGACTGCTGTGGGCTCAGGATCCAGGTTGCATTATATGCTGGAAAGATTGTCATGATCTGTTAATTTGCCCTGCTGAAATGAGTGCAAATTCTAAATTATAGTATTATTATTATTATTATTATTATTATTATTATTGGGTATGGAGGCTTTTCTGCGGTCTGTTGAAAATATGATATATTAAATAAGAGATACTTTTTAACCAGTCTGACATGTGGGTGCGTATTTTTAACTTCTGATAAATAATGACAGCTGTGCTACTATTGAGAGACTTGATTGCTTAGGGGACCTAATTTAAACCCAGTCACACACTTGATGTAGGCCAGTGGTCTAAATTAAGCCCAGTTCATCTAAATATGGTACACATAGGATTGTACTGTTATTGTAAAGAAATCAGTGATGGGATTCTGAGATTACTTTTAGCCAGACGTTCAACAACTGTAGATGTTCTCATTATATCTGAAATGTATTTGAAATGCAAAACCCAGAACTCCTAAAAGAAACAAGTGCGAAAGTCTGCATCCTTCTAGACCGGAAATAAGAGGAAAATTAAATCTGATTTAGTTAAAGAACAGCATGGATGTTCCATTCCTGTTACTGAATGTTCCTTTAGTACTACAGGATACATCTATGATGAATTTCTTATAATTCTTTTTTTTGTTGTAGGGTTTATTTTTTCTCCTCTAACCTGGTATCCTGATTGGCACCCATCCTAAAAATGAGTACAAATGATTGTATAAAATGAAGATAATTCCATACATGGGAACATATTAATCTTTATTCTAACCCTTATGTTTTTTTTGTTTACTAATATAATTTTTCTCTTTAAAATGTCTTGAAATTATTGATACCCCTAACGAATATTTTATCATTTCGATAAATACAAACATTTTTCATTTGTCCTCAGTCCTCTGGGAGATGTCCTGTTTCCCAGTTGTATTATTCTGAGGCTGCACATGTTAAATCCCAGGTAATGAATAATAATAAAAATGAACTCGTCATATCAACAAATCACGTCCGAAGAAGTTAATGGAAATTAAGTGTATTGTCTTAAGTGTACATACATGTACATGTAAATTAAGCATGACATTTTTTCCCCAGCACATTTTAATGTAGCTGTGTGTTGTGGATTGTTATCGTTTTGCGGAAATTATGTGTATATAT
>JAOVYU010000004.1:3666641-3685560 GCA_025674565.1 Synodontis membranacea
TCATACACACACACACATATGTATATAATTTTCATATTTGTTCGTGTGCATATTTATTTTCTTATTATTTTGTACACCACTGTTGCCTGTGAGGCTTGCACACAAGAATTTCACTCACATGTACTATACCTGTGATGTGATGTGACAATAAAAAATGATTTGATTTGATTACAGTTTTTCTAAGTCACTTTGGTTCATTTCTCGAAACATTCAGTGCAAACTGCACCCCAAAAATCCTTAGTTTATGCCTCAAAAGCAAGTATTTATGTCAATGAAAGTGTCAGTACCATCAGAATGTCAAATCATTATGCCATTGTATATGAACAAGGTAGTCAGACGGCTTTGTCATCAACTACTCTGTAGCTATTTTCTAATGCAAAACAAGACCAGGATCATGCTAACACTGGCAGACATTGTTATATTATAAAAACAAAACAAAGGCTTTTACAGCATTGTGCAAATGAAAATATTTTGATAAAACCTTGGAAACACCCCCTTGGGCAGAACGGTGCACCACTGTGTACGCCAGTACTGTACAGGTACATGTCTTCCATCTATGCATCCAGACATTCCTGTCTGTCAGGCTACATATTCTAATCCACATCATATCGGATGTCCTCCCTTGCAATACAGTGTGGGAAATGCCACCTTGAATGTCCAATCCATCCTCTGCAGGACTCCACTGTGATGTCATCTTGGTGCATCCATGGCAGCAAGCAAGGTCATCTGTGTGTGTGTGGCTGGCGATCATAAACCTTCCACCTCCAAGCAGAAAAAACTCTTGGAGCGGGTTGAGGAATGGGGATTTGGGTGGGAGGAATTCCACTAGCATTCTGTCATGTGCTGCAAACCACTGTCTGATCTGATCTGAGTGCGGAAAATGTATATTATCCCAAACAACAACCTATTTATTGAGGTCATGTCTAATCAGACCCCTTTCATTCTCTGGGTGTTTAAAGATGTCAACAAATGTTGGCTGTTATATGGACCAGCAAAGGGAATATGGATGAGACTCCATTGTCAGGGATGGCTGCACACATCGTGATGTTTCCTCCACACTGACCTGGCACATGAGTCGTAGATTCATCTGAGACCACTTATCAATTTGAGCCATTTCCCAAAAAAAATTGCATCAGAAATGTATAAAAAATTTTGACATCTAGTTGCATGCAACACTTTTGCATGAAATGACTTAAGCACTGAGATAAAGACTATTTGTTTTGTATGCATTTCAGTATCTCGGCTCTGATGTTCTGTGTTACTTGGCAACAGAAGCTTGTACATGCATTAATAAGAAGATGTCAGTATTGGTTTACATTACATTTATGTCATTTGGCAGTCACCCTTATCCAGAACAATTTACATAAATTACATTTATACATCTGAGCTGCTGAGAATTGAGGGTCTTGCTCAAGGGCCCAGCAGTGGCAGTATGGTTGCACTGGGATATGAACTCAATCTTCCAAACAACAGTCCAATGTCTTAATCACTGAGCTACCACTACTTCTGCCCGTATTGGATCAGTATTTTGTATTGGCCCATTCTCAGAGCTTTGTTTTTGGTTAGTGTTGGATCAGTATTTTGTATTGGCCCCATTCTCAGAGCTTTGGCGTTGGACAGTATTGGATCAGGGTTTTTTATTGGCCCATTCTCAGAGCTTCTCACGCATACAAGGCAGGACGATTTTAATGGCACACTCATGCACACTTGCTAGACTATTCCATTATGTGTTCTCCTAATGCTAGGAAGTCTTGCCTTTGCCTTGCTTTGAGGTGAAATGGTGAGGAAAAGGTAGTTAGTGCTTAGGGACCAATGTCCCAGGAACGTGTCACAATAAAGTTGATAATTGTATGCACAGAACATGTATAATGAACTAGCTTGCTAACTTTAACCATATTAATGAATAAATCATGGTGTATGTTGACAGGTTTAACCACTGTTAATGAATCTCTGAGAATACAAAGAAACTCTGATTATGAAAACTACTTCTCCAGAAACCCTTCCACGATGTTACTGTCCATTGCCTGCTTTTTTATTTAGATCTTGCTTTATTTTCATGTTTACCCTTTTCAGTCTGGCACAGTTTATCTGTGCTTGTTTGCCAACTGCCTAATTCTTTGTCCATTTCTGTTTTTCAGTATCGCTTTACCCATCTGATTGTTATGCCTGGACTTTGTTTGATAAAAACCTTTAACCTGCACCTTAGTCCTCCCATCTGCTAGTCATGACATATGCAATAATACACCATCTTGGAAATGTTCAAGGCATGTGATTATATTAAGCAACTCTTCTTGTACAGCATCATGTTAACAGATTAGAATAAGAAAACGTAATCACTTAATCACTAATCATTTCATTTTGTTATCTTTTGTAGTTCATAAATTGTATATTATTATGACATTAAATAAGGAAGAAGACTCCCAGGTTCTAGGCCTTTGAAGGTTTCTGCTCCCATGATTTGACTACAAAAATTTGCTAAGCCAGAGTGTTTAAATGTACATAAACTCTTTGTTTTTCAGCAAAATTGTATTAATATTTTGCTGCCCATTTGCTACTTGTAAGTTTTGTTTGTTATGATACAGGACCCGGGTAGGACGCTTATGCAGGAATCCAGGTCAGGCAGCAAACATAATCCAAGAAACAAGCAGATAAATCCAACATAACTTAAACAGGTAGATAACTCCAAAAGGGCAGATAATCCAATATAACTCAAACAGGTGGATAATTCCAAACATCAGATAAATCCAATATATACATATCAGGCAGGAAACCAGAATCAGGAGATTAGTCCTAAGTCCAAAACCAGAAATATATCCCAGGACACAAGAGGGTAGGCACTAGCGACACCAAGGTATGGCTGTATTGCTTTGCAGAGCACCACTGACTGAGTCTCTCCTTAAAAACAGTCTTGGAGTGCGTGACTAGATTGGATGCACCTGCTTCCAATTGGTAGTCCGGAGACTCAGAGAACATGTGCACTTCGGCCATCTTGTATTGCAGTCCTTGCCGCATGGGAAATGTAGTCCCTAACTGATGTGTACATGACAGAACCCCCCCATAGGCGCTTGCTCCAGAGCGCCTTCTGGTGGTTAACTCTGTCAGACCAGGACCCGTGGGCTGGGGCATGTCCAGGCACTTGATCTGGCAGACTTTTGGTCTGAATGGGGGCCAAGGCAGGAACCCAGACAGGAACCCAGACATGTAGTAGCACAGACCTTGACTGGATCAGGATTTAGAGCAGACTCTGAGGCAGACTTAGGATCCAGAGCGGACTCTGTAACAGGTTCTGCGGTAGAAACTAGAGGGGAAGCAGGCTGTGAAGATTGAGCTGGAGCAGGCTCTGAGGCTTGGACTGGAGCAGGCTCTGATGCTTGGGCTTGGGCTGGCTCTGATGCTTGAGCCAGAGCAGGTTCCAATACTTGAACAGGCTCAGTGACTGTGGCAGACTCCATGGCAGTGGCAGACTCCATGGCAGTGGCAGACTGTGACTGGAGCAGACATTGTGACTGAAGCAAACTCTGTGACTGGAGCTACAATGTAGTCCTCATAGAGCAGAGGCAGAGCAACAACGTATTTTACAAAGCCCAGAGGCAGAGTGACAATGTAGCACTCAAAGCCGGCAGGCAGGGTGACTTGTGATGCTGATGCTGAAGCAGGCTTGGGCTCTGACTCAGGCATATTATCAGACATGGATATTGGCAGAGACTTGAACTCAGGCATGAACTCATGCAGACTCAGACTCGAACTTGGACTCGGACTTGGACTCAGACTCAGACTTGGACTCAGACTTCGCCTTGGACTCATGAGGGAGCTCAAGAGCAGTAGCCTCCCTTTTGGGCACTGGGATGACCTTTGGAATGGTAGCTTCTCTTTTGGCCACCTGAGGTAGCTCTGGAGCCGTGGCCTCTCCTTTGGCGACTGGAGAGAGCTCTGGAATAGCAACCTCCGTCTCTGCCACTGGAGGGAGCTCTAGGTGGCAGCTTCCCTTTTTCTGCCTCTGGAGGGATCTCTGGGGAGGCAGCCTCCGTCTCTGTCACTGGAGGGAGCTCTAGGACGCAGGCTGCATTCTCAGCCTGCCTTGGAAGTCTGTCTTGAAAGTCTAGAGGAGCCTTCAGGAGCACATTCGTCGCTGCAGGCCTCCTCCTCAGCCAGCCAGGATTGCTCCTCCATGCCCACTCTTTCCTTATAGGACCACTCTGGAGCATCTTTGTCACTGTAGGCCTATTCCTTGGCCTGCCAGGATTGTTCCTCCATGCTCACATTTTCCTCATGGAGTTCTTTGTAACGCCACTTGGAGGGGCTTTCTCCATGGAGTTCCTTGTAAATCCACAGGAGCATGGCCCCACACTTTGTAGAGTTCTTCATGCATAGGTGTTCTACTGTAAGGAGGTACTTGGCCCACCTGGGTGCAGGCCCCCTGAGCCAGTGAACCATGCACGTCTCCCATATTTCTGCAGCGGGCTCTACCAGGCTCTCATAAAATCAGATGCACTGAAACATGAAACTATTGGGAGGGCAATCTGTACCTTCATATATCGTGGGCTGATCAAAGTCCCATTTTTGCATGAAGAAGGATGGCATGGTTGTCATGAAGCCATCCTTAATCCATGTGGATTCCACTGCATCCACGTTTTGGCGAAGCAATCTGTTATGGTACGGGGCCCGGGTAGGACTCATATGCGGGAATCCAGGAAGCAGAAGTGTAATTTGAACAGTTTATTAAAATAACACAATAGGCAAATAAATACAAACAGTTGGATAAATCCAAACAGGCAAATAATTCAATCAAGTCAGGCAGCAAATATAATCCAAGAAACAAGCATATAAATCCAACATAACTCAAACAGCTAGATAACTCCAAAAGGCCAGATAAATCCAATTTAACCCAAACAGGTGGATAATTCCGAACAGTCGGATAAATCCAATATATACAAATCAGGCAGGAAACCAGAATCAGAGGATTAGTCCAAAGTCCAAAACCAGAAATATATCCCAGGAAACGGGGCTAGGCACTAGCGACACCAAGGTATGCCTGTATTGCTTTGTGTGTGACTAGATTGGATGCACATGCTTCCAATCGGTTGTCCGGAGACTCAGAGAACATGTGCACTTTGGCCATCTTGTATTGTAGTCCTTGCCACATGGGAAATGTAGTCCCTAACTGATGTGTACAAGACAGTTTATTATCCCTGAGGTTACACATTATTACATATTCTTAGAATTTTTGTTGAATCAGTAAAGGTCACAGACACAATAGTACAATTAAATTTAATTGAAATAAATGCAGACAATTTCCCCCTGTCTATAGCCCTAATCAAATAAATTTATTGTCCATTGTTTGTTGAAACCAAGTGCACTTTTTCAGCATGGTCAAACTTGTTAGTAAAGTTTAGGACACAGTGTGACTCACTGTAATCTATAAACAGTATGTGGATTAATGCTGTAGTCTTATGGAGGCATTTTAAATTTTAAAAGTCACTTAATGTCTTAAAGTAATGAAGAACTGTCATTACTCTTTACTTAGTTGAGTGACTCTTGACATAATATGGATTACTACAGTTGTACTTACTGTATACCAACACTGCCTCGACACAACACAACCAATGGTGCATTAAGAAAGCAAGAAATTCTACTAATGAAAATTTTTTGACAAGGCACAGCTTCTAACTGAAAAGCATTCCAGGTGACTACCTCATGAAGCTGGAAAATGAAAAATATTATTCCGTACGTTATTTCATAGGTTTAATGTCTTCAGTATTGTTCAACAAAATAGTCAAAATAAAAGAAAAACCTACAAATGAGCAGTTGTGTCCAAACTTTGGACTGGTACTGTATATCCATGTGTATATCCCAGTATGTATAATGCCCTTCACAATTATTGGGACACCTTGTAAAGATGAATAAAATAGTTTGAAATGTGAAAAATTTAACCTTTAACTGAAATAAATTTATTCAGAGGAAAACAAATCCCATACCAAGAAATAATTACTTTTAACAAAAACATGTGATACAATTATTGGAACACCTGGAAATTACTGTGAGCACGATATACTATACCTGAAGCATGTTTCCCATTTAAATTACACATTTTTGAGTTGATTGGAGTGTGTAGGAACTTTCAAACTGTAATGACTTCCTGATTAACTAGGGTACAGATATGAGGTGACACAGGAGCCAAATTCCCTTAGTCATCCATCGACATGTGAAAGATAAGAGAACACACAAACCAAATGAGGGCAAATTGTTGACCTTCATAAGTCAGCGAATGGTTATAAAAAAATAGCAAATTTTTGTAACTGTTAGGGCAATAATGAAAAAGTGAACATCAACTGAAACTGTTACAAACTTGACTGGAAGAGGACCTAAGTTAATTTTGCCCCATATACATCAAGGAGGATGGTAAGAGAGGCAAAATAAATCCCAAAGGTTAATGCTGGTGATTTACAAGAAAAAGTAAAAGTCAGTTGGGAAACTGAATGTCATTGTTAACACACCACACAGTGCACAATAACGAAATGTGTCCTCTGTATTCAACCCATATGTAACATCGTGATGCAAAGCAGGAGGCAGTTATTGCAGTGGCACCTTGCTCAGAGTAATCTTACGATTGCAAGTCTACTTCCATAACCATTAGGTCACCATCTGCACAAAACCTCGACCCCGGCAGGACTCGAACCTGCAATCTTCTGATCCGAAGTCAGACACCTTACCCATTAGGCCACAAGGCCACTTTTCAGCTGCAAACATAAGTGCCTGGAATTTGTGAGGCACTATTACAACTAACTAGAACAATGTTCTATGGTCTGATGAAACACAATGGTATGTTTGGCAATAAACACTCAAGTTGGTTTGGGGTAAAATAAGTAAGATTCATGCTTCATCCATCGACATGTGAAAGATAAGAGAACACACAAACCAAATGAGGGTGAATTGTGTGTTGACCTTCATAAGTTAGGGAATGGTTATAAAAAAATAGCAACTTTTTTTTTAACTGTTAAGGCAATAATAAAAAGGTGAACATCAACTGAAACTGTTACAAACTTGACTGGAAGAGGACCTAAGTTTATTTTGCCCCATATACATAAAGGAGGATGGTAAGAGAGGCAAAATAAATCCCAAAGGTTAATGCTGGTGATTTACAAGAAAAAGTAAAATTTTTGGGTTTTCAAGTTTTTAATGGTCAGTTGTGAAAGTGAATGTCATTGTTAACACACCACACAGTGCACAACAACAAAATGTGTCCTCTGTATTCAACCCATATGTAACATTGTGATGCACAGCAGGGGGCAGTTACTGCACTGGCACCTTGCTAAGGGTAATCTTGCAATTGCAAGTCTGCTTCCCTAAGGTCACCATCTGCACAAAACCTCGACCCCGGCAGGACTCGAACCTGCAATCTTCTGATCCGAAGTCAGACACCTTATCCATTAGGCCACTTTTTAACAACAAACATAAGTGCCTGGAATTTGTGAGGCACTAATACAACTGACTAGAACAGTGTTTTATGGTCTGATGAAACACAATGGTGTGTTTGGCAATAAACACTCAAGTTGGTTTGGGTTAAAATAAGTAAGATTACCTTTAACAAGAAGAACCTCATCCCCTCTGTAAAATAGATCAGGTTCTGTTGTTGTGGAGCTGACCACAGAATCCAGCTTCTACCATGGCCATTTCAGTGACCTGACCCGAACCCAGTGGGGTGAAGAGGAGAGTGCAGAAGAGAGGGCCTAGGACCCTGGATGATGTGGAGAGATTCTGTAAAGAGAAATGGTCTCAGATGCCCTGCTCTGTTTTCTCCAAACATATAAAATTTAATAGGAGAAAACTCAGTGCTGTTTCGCTTACAAAGGGAGGTTGTACAAAGCATTAAATGTAGGTGTTCCAATAATTGTGGCACATATTGATTTGTTTTTCACTTAATGAATTTATAAAGGCTGGACTTTTATCATTTTGTTAGTGTAAGATGAAGCTACTTCACCAAAAGGTGGATTGTTTTCTAACCCTTTTTACTAATATTACATGGGTTTCCAAGGTGTTATACACACATACACACACACACACATATATTACATATACACGTCTAGTGAAAATGCTTCTGTTTGGCATTCTTTTGCAATGTAACCCAAAGAATTTCAGTACAAATATTATCAGCAGTAACTTGAGCACAAAATAGAATCTTTGAAATATTTGCATGAATTTTTAAATTTCTTAGTGTTTTGTTTAACCCCTTTTTTCTTTATTGACAGTGTGTGCACTCAAGCTCAGACTACACAAGCTTGTGTAAAACCTGATGATCCATGTTAAATTCATTGGCGTGTCATCTGAACAAATGCTTCAGTAAAATGGATAAGGCTAATGGAAAATCTGACCTTTTGTACAAAGGAGTCAACACAGTCAATACCATACCTACATTCACATTTAAATAGTGACCTAGAAATTGATCAGCATCTTGAATATCAAATAGTTGCACATTTCCTTTTTTTATTTTTATTTTGTCTGTCTGTCTGCCTACCTAAATGCTATACCTTTCAACACTGGGCTTTAAAACAAAGGAGATTGTCCAGGATCCCTTCCCAGGCCTTCCCACCAGCTTTACCTCTTATATTTAGACAGGAGTGCCCGGAGTGAACTCTGAAATCTTCACCTGCTTGCTAAAATATATATGAAGAAGGATTGGATTAACTAGTTTACATTAACTAACTGGCTAAAGTTAGGTGGTCAGTCAGATTCATGGGCGATGGTAAAATGCTGTGAACACCCCCTGTATTATGTACATACACTACCAGTCAAAAGTTTTAGAGCACCCCAATTTTTTCCAGTTATTTATTGCAGTTCAGTTCATTCAAGTCCAATGAATAGCTTGAAATGGTACAAAGGTAAGTGTTGAACTTCCAGAGGTTAAAAAATAATGTAGATTTCAGAATTATACAAAAAGCCCTTAACAAAATGGGTTAAAAATTTAAAGCTGTTCTTCAGCAATGGAGGTTGATCAAGCCCTGAAAGCTGGTGCTACTAATTTCCACAGGTGTTCCAACTTTTCTGGATTACTTACAACCACCTCTGTCTGCATAAAAGCAGTGTTGGAACACATTGTGGTACAATACCCTCGTGAGCATCAGTTGAACAGTATTGTACCTGCAGGAAGTAGTGTGTTGCTACAAAAATGGTGGGACAAAGGCAATTAACAATGGAAGAGAGACAGTCCATCATAACACTTAAAAATGTAGGTCTTTCCTACAGAGAAATTGCAAAGAAGGATAAGGTGTCAGTGTTCTAAAACTTTTGACCGCTAGTGTAAATTAAAGAGGGAAAAAAAGGGCAAACAAATTCAGCACATAGACGTTTATAACCAGTGAGTAGGAGAGAAAGAGGGTGAGTTCGACCTGGAGTTCTTTCAGACAGGCAAACACTTAGTTATAGGGTTCTGCATAAAACTAAATTCTAACCCATTTTACTAATCTTTACAAGTGGTGCCAGTAATTTTGGAGGGCACTCTAAATTTAAAGATGTGCTGTGGAACTACCAATTATGCTAATGATCTTAAGAGAACAGATAGTTATGATAATAATCAGCATTAACATCATCGTCATCTTATTAATGTGTGAGTGACATGAAGGATGAAATGGTTGTTATGCTAAAAAAAAATGTATTGCTTCTTTTTTCCCCAGGTGCTTATGGTATTTCACTTCCGTTTGGTTCTGCTCTATATTTTTTCAGCCATTTTGAATGACACTGGCCATAATTTATTCTTACACAGCTATTGCTTCCTGAAATGATCATTTATACACATTGGCATTGAAGGGCTGTTTTTTTGTTGTTGTTGTTGCTGATCAACTTTCTTATGAGAAATGTTTTCATTAAAGTTTGCAATTTATGCATGGCAACATCTACAGATTTAACTGAGAAATGTAACCAAAGACATGGGAATTGCATCCATTCATGGAGAGGAAATGAGTTTTGTAATACAATGCTTTTAGCCATTGTTTGATAGCAGGCGACCTTAGAGCATTATGAAACACGAGTAAGCTTCACCTTGAGAATGATGCACTACTTTAGTTCTTCAGTGTCGCAGCTGATGCACATGACCTAATGATCCTTTTTGTGCTCCTGTGCAGTAAATGGAATAGCAGTTGTCTTTCTCAAGAGAACACCACCATGCACCATAATTTATTTAATTAAACATTAAAGCTAGATATTCTTGATTTTTTTTTGTCTTTGCTATATTCAAAATGTTGCTTTGAAGCATTTTATCTGCTAAAGTATGTATAGTTTTACTATTTTCATTTCAAGAGACCAGTAAAGGAAGCTTTCATCTACTGTATAACTACAATAACTGAATACTGACCATAATAACTACAACATTAGTCAACAGGCATTTTTAATTATCTATATGGTCCTGACATCATTAAAAATGCTAAACATCTGGTTTTACGTCATGAATATGTCATAAGGAACAGGCTTGCTCACATGTCACACAAAAAATGGCTGGAATGGCTTTTGGAGAATCATTATTCAAGTTTATTTGTTTAATTTGAACAAGATTTTAATATTTAAATGCGTCTTCTTTCTCCAAACTGTACCTTTTGTATCAGATCGAGAGGGATAAAAAATGTAGGGGTGATCAGCTAGGCTAGCATGACTAATCCGACATCATTTCAGTCGCAATATGAGATTGGAGTGCGATGATTTTTAGTCTCTCTTTCTCTCCCCAAACTCATGATCGACAGATTTTGTGTTCCAGGCTGTCTGCCTCTTATCTACCTACAAATAATACAATAGAGAAAAATCCTGTCCACGTGACTGATAGTGACTTATATGATCTAAAACAACTCATAAAATTGTTTTAATTAAGAAAACATCCAAATATGCCATCTAAAGTGAAGCTTCAATAATTAATACAGAGTAAATTTGACTTGCCTTTTAGTATGCAGCAGAACTTTTACAAGACCCATCACCGTGATCACGTGAAGGTCTGCAGGCCAGGGGTGAAAGAGCGATGGAGGTTCATTAGAAATGGCTGTACTGAAGCAGTCTGTCTGATGAGGAAAGCAGTGTTTATTGCAAAGAGCTGCACCTGTAGAGCACTTGACATTTGCATTAGGGAAGAGGAGATGAAAGAGGTTACACTCAGGGGCATATATGTGTGTAGAAGTTTTACGTTTGCTAAATCAAAATGGGGTCATTGCAAGACAATTCATCTTGTCCATCCTTGGAGTCTTGGAATATGTGTAATGGTTTGGAATGGAATGGTTTGCTTCCTACCTGTAAGGTCGGTCATATCAGGTGACGTGGAGGGGATCCAACTCTCCAACTCTCTAATGGTGTCCCACAGGACTCAGTGCTTGGTCCTCTTATGTTTTCCCATCTCTTGGTGAGGTCCTCAAAAGAGTTATTGCGATGCACATAGCACTCAACTCATCCTCTAATTCCCTCCATCAGACATTCATGTTTCTGCTCAAATCTCAGCATGTCTGGCAAAAATCTATTTATGGATCACAGGTCATGATCTAGAAATTAATCCCAGTAAAACTGAACTCCTGTTCATCCCAGGTGATTCGTCTGCATGTCTGATCTTACCTTCAGCCAGTGCATGTTTCTGTCATTTATGGACAAACTTAAACTAGAACTGTTTTCAAATGCATTGCTAAAATTTCAGTTCTAGTTTTACTCCGTCTCTTTGAGATCTAAACTCATCAAACTTTAAAGAAAATTTAGCACACCCAAAAATAGTTTGCAGAATTTTTTTTTTGTGTGTGTGTGTGTTTGTGTGCACCTTTAGCTAAATTGCTAACACAAATTAGGGCTCATTATTTGTAACTGTCTCATACTGTATGCTGTTGGCAGAAAAGTATTGTAGCATTTTACCGCTGGAATGATTCTTGGAGATACAAGTGAGCTTGATTGCTGCCCAATGCAAATGGCTGTCAACAGTCAACAGTACAGCATGGGAAGCACTTTCACCCCGAGACCCACACACCCAAATCAGCTATGTGCTGAGCTGGAGCATAAGCATAGGTGTTAGCAATTAAGCTAGAGCATGACTAAAACACTGAAACAGGGCCGAAGCCACCAACATCACATAACTTCCCCAACAGGATGAACACAAAGCCCCACCCCCAAACACATAGAACCCCTCAATAAAGTGCCACAGGGCATGATGGTCGTGAGCCGCCGCCCGTCACATTGCCCCCACCTGAGCTGTGACTGTCTCCGGTCACCCATAGCTACGTCAGGAGAAACACACGCATTGTCCTGAGGCTGTCCGGCCTCCACAGAGTTCAATGTCCCGCTGGTGTGCGGCTGGTAGGGGGCGAGACAGTCGCGGTGCAGCACGACCACTCGCGCCCGCCCCGCCAACTGCACCCGGTAAACCACATCGGAGAGCTGGGCGATCACTGTACTCGGCCCCACCCAGTGAGACATAAGTTTAGGCGAAAGCCCCCTCTTCCTCCCAGGGGAGAACACCCAGACCTGCTCCCCGGCAGAAAAGTCTTGCCCCCGGCTGTGAGTGTCATAAACACGGCACTGTTTAACACCGGCGTCCGCCAAGTGCTTACGCGCCAACTCGTGAACACGGAACAGTTTGTCTTTCAAAGAAAAGAAATATTCCATACCAGGTTTCGTGGGTAAATCCGATTGGGGAGGTGATCCAAACACAAGGTCCACAGGAGTGCGCAGCTCGCGACCGAACATCAAAGCAGCTGGTGTTAACTGTGTAGACTCCTGCACCGCCGTACAGTATGCCCAAAGCACGAGAGGTAAATGTTCGTCCCAGTCCCTTTGCCGATCGCTAGTAAGCACCGCGAGTTGTGTGGTGAGAGTCCGATTAAAGCGTTCCACTAAGCCGTCGCTTTGAGGATGGAGGGGCGTGGTGCGGGTCTTTTTCACCTCCAGGCGCTCGCATACTGCCGCAAACACCTCCGCCTCGAAATTACGCCCCTGATCACTGTGTAACTCTCCCGGAGCACCGAATCGGCTGAAAACTTCATCCACCAGCACTCTAGCCATGGTGGAAGCGCTCTGGTCAGGCACAGCAAAAGCCTCCGGCCATTTCATGAAATAGTCCATAGCCACTAACACATAACGGTTACCGCGATTGGAAACAGGTAACGGTCCGAGAATGTCCACGCCAATACGCTCCATAGGTGCCCCCACCCGAAAGTCCTGCAGCGGTGCACGAGAGCGCTTTGTGGGGCCCTTCTTTGCCGTGCAGAGGTTGCATCGGTGAACAAAGAGTTCACTATCGGTATGGCAGCCCGGCCAGTAGAAGCGAGTGCGCAAACGCAGAGTCTTAGTTACCCCAAAGTGTCCCGACCCCGAATGTCCATGAATTAACCCCAGTACACATGTCCGCAAAGCCCTCGGTACCAGCAATTGGAGTAGCTCGCCCGAGCCGCACGGCCGTTCCCAGTGGCGGTAGAGTAATCCTTCGTGTAGCGCGAGGTGAGTAAATTGAAAGTGCAAAGCTTTTACCTCTAGCCCCAGATGTGCGATCGCGGTATAATCCGGTCTTAGGCCCACTTTAACCCAACCTAGCACCTCATGCAGGACCGGATTGTTCTCCTGCTTGGCAATGAGCTGATCACGGTCCAGCTGAGGCACAGGTGAAGCAACTAATGATGAAGCCTTAGACGCCGCAGTCACTCGGCTGCACGCAGGCTCGTACGGCTGGTCACCGTCGGAAAGTCTGGAGGACTGAGGGGGGAGAATTTTCTGAGCGGATGGTCTCGGAGAGTGTTCTACATCGCAACTGCACACGCGCTCTTCGAACCGCTCGCAGTACCGACAGCTCGTTTCGCTGCACGGCCTGCGTGATAAAGCGTTGGCATTAGCGTGTAATTTTCCCGCTCTGTGCTGAATGGTGAAGCTGTAGTCTTGTAACCGCTCGAGCCAACGCACGCCAACTGTCCCTCAGCCTCAGATCAGTCTGCAATAAGAAGGTTTGCCCATACAAATACGGCCGGAAATGTTTTAAAGCCGCTATGACCGCTAGCAGTTCACGCCGCGTGATGCAGTAATTCCTCTCTGGTCCAGACAAAGCACGGCTGAAGTAAGCGATAACGCGCTCTTTGTTATCAGAAACCTGAGACAGCATAGCCCCCAGCCCTACATTGCTTGCGTCCGTGTCAAGAATGAACGTGCGGGACACATCCGGATAATCGAGAACTGGAGACGTAATTAAAGCCTCACGTAACTGAGCAAAAGTGCGCACATGTACAATGTCCCAATGAAACGGTTTGTTCTTTTTCGTTAGCTTGTGCAGCGGGCTTGCGATTGTGGCAAAGTCTTTTACGAAATGGCAGTAGGCTAGGCCGAGAAAAGTCCGTAACTGCGACACATTCACCAGTTCGGGCCAATTCTTTACTGCAGCAATTTTGGCTGGATCGGTAGAAATCCCTTTGGAGCTAATCACATGACCCAGAAAAGCGGTCTCTTGTCACAACAGTTGGCACTTTTTGGGGTTAAGCCGCAAATTCGCCAGCCGGATTGCCAGAAATACTTCCCTTAGGTTAGGTAGCGCTCCCTCAAAATCTTTTCCGTGCACCAGTAAATCGTCCAAGTAAACCACGCAACGGTTACAGGGAATATCTGCGAGTACTTTGTCCATCAGCCGTTCAAAAGTGGCTGGAGCATTATATAGCCCGAAAGGCATACGCCGAAATTGTCATAGCCCCTGCCCCATCGAGAACGCGGTTTTGGGCCGTGGTTCCGGGGCGAGCTCTACCTGCCAGTAGCCGCTCTGCAGATCCAGTGAGCTAAACCAAGCTGAGCCCACAACATGTTCTAAAGCATCATCGATCCGCGGCAACGGATAAGAGTCTTTACGTGTTACCTCGTTTAAACGCCGGTAATCTACACAGAACCGCCATGAATCGTCCTTCTTTCTCACTAGCTCGATGAACTTTGAGCACACACACACACACACACACACACACACACTCTGAATCAGAATATGATTAGACCGCTCTCTAACATCCACTGGAGGAACATAATTTACAGAGGAACTTCATTTCTGTATATTTATTCTGAGATTAACTAAAAGCTTATTTATTCAACTGTCTGTAACATGACAGAATAAATTACTAGACATGCTTTCTTTCTGAATCATCAGTCTTGCAAAAAAAAAAAAAATTATTCTTAGACCCTGTAGCACACATAGTATATTTGACTTTCTTTTGCATTATATTGCACATCCAGCACTTTACTTCACAATCATATTAAGATCAGCACATTTTTTTTATAACCCTATTCATACACACTCATAAAATAAACAGGGAGCTGATGTATTTCATACCTCCAGGTCAAAGACCTGTCTTTGTTAGTTTAGGTATTTTTACAGCAATCATTTTGGTCACTAGCAGTTAGTATCAGAAATTCAGAAGGCTTGATGATGCATGCCTTTGAGTGACAAACTGCAATAAACATGATTCTTGAACAAGAAGAATGTTTTTTTCTAGATTAAATCAGAACTTTATTCGACATATTCTTTAAGGGCTCCAATAAATTTGTCATGTGCACTTTTGAGGGGGGAAAAAATCACATTTAAGAAAAGAAACTCTAAAAATAGGTAGGCAGAAAAAATATATACACGATGTGTATTTCATGCGATCCTTTATTCCCATGCTAATACCGTATTGATCCTGAGAGAGCTGGATCTGGTTTTCTAATCTGGCTTGCCATATTAAATATCCTTTCATCGCTCATTGAGTGGCTTTAGGGTACATAGAGTATGTAGACACTGAATGCTGTATCAGTGTGAGATGGGAAAATCATAGTGGCGTAGTAGGAGCTGTGGATGGAAGTGGAGGAGACACTGATGTGTGCTCAGCTGTAACCCTGACTCGTCTTCTCTACGAAAGACCCAATCCTAAGTGGCTCAGTCACAGCTGCTGTATGTACGCAAGACATACACATTTACTAAAACAGTCAGAAAGAACTAGTGAGGTGTCAATCAGAAGTGAGTCTTCAAAAAAAGTGTATTTTAGGTGAATGACTTGCATGTGCTAGCAAGAGATGTAATTTTGTGTGTAATAAACGCTATCCACCCTGTTCTACATATACTGTACACACATGATGCCAAAGATTGGTTAATGTCACTTTGATTGACAGGAAGAGAGAGCGGCCAAATTTGCTCTCTTGACTCTCATGGATGGCTATGGCATCATTGGGATTCGAATTCCTGACGATACAGCAAACGCTTTCTGTTACTCCAACAAATGCAATTCTCTAATGCCATGTGTACGGTGGCCTAGGTACTAAAAAAAAACTTTAAATTAAAAAATTTAAAACTTTATATAAAAAATGTCAACTTTAAATAAAATATGTAAAATTTTAATTTTTAATATCTAAATCTTTTTATTGTTGGCAGCTTTTATTTAAAACCGTCTCCCTTTTTTATTTAAAGTTGACTTCTTTTGTTAAAGTTAACTTTTTTTATTTATAGTTGATTTTTTATTTAAAGTTGACTTTTTATTTAAAGTTTACTTCTTTTTTTTTTAAAGTTGACTTTTTTTATTTAAAGCTGACATTTTTTATTTAAAGTTGACTTTTTCTTTTTTTTTTTTTCTTTTTTTTTTTTTAGTACCTTGCTCTTCTGGGCCACAGTACATGTGCACAATGTACACAATAAGTGCTGACTAGAGAGCTTTTTGTGCTGATATGAAAACTGCTCACAACAAGCACATGCTACATCCATCACCCATAACAACACTTTTACCATTTTTAGCTAGTAAATAACTAAGTAGCCTTACTTGTTATCTAAAGTTAAAATAAAGATTGGAGATGAGGACATGGTTTGCCTTCATTGTAGCTTTTGGAAAGAAAAGATTAAGAAAATTTGAGCTTCTTCTGCAACTTCACATCACATCCAATATCCGTGAATATCAACCCCGCTCCAAAAAAAAGGAAATGTTAGATCTAGGTGTACTGCAATGTTGGAATACACCTGTTAAAAAAAAAATTACTGTTAAAAAAAAGTGCTTTGTGGAAGGTGTGCACACATTGATTGCACTTGTGTGGAGTAAAAAAAAAAGTGATCAGAGACCATCTGAGAGAGAGAGAGAGAGAGAGAGAGAGAGAGAGAGAGAGAGAGAGAGAGATCAAACTGCGTCAGCATGCCTCAGATTAAGTGTGAACTTTTTCAAGTGCAAAATACATGTGCAGCATTTTAGAGCTACTGATTAAATAAGAAGCAACAGAAATTCTGAATATTCTCACTCAAGGTAATTCACAGCAAATCATAAGCAGTTGGTTTGAAGGACATAGAAATAAATGCCTATGAAAAATCACTCAAAAAAGATATTGAATTGAACATTCCACAATGCTCTGGCTTGATTGGCCATGAATAAAACAGCCAAGGCCAGCTGAAACCTTACCAAAGCCACTGTAACTCGTTAACCTTGTCCCAAAATATAATGAATTAGTGATTTCCTTCAGCAGTAATACGTATGCCTAGTGCTTGAAGAGATATTTGAATGGGCTTGCTTAAAACTGAATGCTTGATGCTCCTAGTAGCGGGGTAGAATAGGATTATTGAACTAAAATACTGTACCTTTTTGGCAAAAAAAAAAAAAAAGAGAGAGAGAGAGAGAGAGAGAGAGAGAGAAAAGAACAAATTGACACGTCTTGAAGATATCAATTTATTTATTTATTTATTTGATAGTTATAATCTTACACAAAACTGAGTCTATGGTTACTTTGAAAGCAAATCATTCATGATGGAGGCACGGAGAGACGAAAACCTGTCTGAGTCTCCCCTCATGACAGTGTGGATCCATGGCAGGTATGCCGAGATCTTCATAAAGATAGCTTCCTGATTTCTAGTACACGCCTCATCGGAGGAAAGGATTCCTGCAGCATAGACCTTTTTCGTATCAGGGTTAAGGAGAGCCAGAGCTCCACCTGCATCTCCATAACAAACGTTCTCCTGGAATTCTGTGTGGGTCGTCCGGATCTTATTTTCATTTGCGTTACTTGGGATAACAGGAAGGGAGAGGAACTTGAGGCTATCGGAGAATGTGAAAAGTGGTCCCCAACCCCAACCAGCAAGGACGCCTTTCTGTCCCTGCCTCTCTTCCAGGTTGTCCTCTTTCTCAGGCAGAGGGATGTGGAAAATGGTGTCATTGAAGCTCACCGGCTCTTTCAGCTTGATTAGCGCCAGGTCATTGTCTACATCTGAGGCATTCTGGAAAGCTGGATGTAGATACACCTGGAGTGAATGAACAGAAGGTGAAAGATTAAGTCAGATTGAATGAATATACATAAAAACAAAAACAGAGGCAATAATTGAGGGTAGGAAAATGGGACAATGTTTAGGCAAATATATATTTTATAAATAGGAGGCAATAAATTAGGGTAGAAAATTAGGGCAATAGTTACAATACTGAGGGTGGAACATTGGGGAAATATTTAAGCCATATGTAGAAAAGTGAGGCACTAAAGAGGGTAGAAATATGGGACGATATTTAGAATATTGAGATAATAAATTAGCATAGAAAATTGGGACAACATTTAGGCAGATATGTAAAAAAAAAAATTGAGGCATTATTTAGGGTGGAAAAGTAAGGCAATAGTAAGAATATTGTGGCAGTAAGTTGGGGTAAAACTAGCACATTATTTATACCATATGTAAAATACTGAGGTATTGACTAAGGTAGAAAATAGGGCAATATTTTGGCAAACTGTAAAAAAATTATAGATGGATTTATGGATGGAGGAATATATAGGTGAGTAGATGGATGGAAAAATGTGTTTCTGTTTTCTATCAGCACTGCTGATCACAGTTCTATCACAGTTATTTGATAGAATAACTGTAGTTTTTTTATAATTTGATATTGGCAAGAAAAAAACTGATAAAAATGATAAAAATTAATAATGACTTGTTCACCCATAATAAGAGAGAATGCACTGAGGTTATATA
>JAOVYU010000004.1:3692123-3711550 GCA_025674565.1 Synodontis membranacea
CATTCCAGCATGAATAGAGCATTTTGTCTCTTGAGAGCCATTACCATATATAAACTAACAATAAAATGCTAAATAAAAGAATGTGCTTGTCATGGACTCAAGAAGGCGGATGTAGCTGCATGTAAAGTCGTTAACAGCAATAAGCATAAACGAAGTAAACAGGTGAATGACCGAATAAAAAAATGAAAGAACCAAAAAAAAAAAAAAAAAAAAAAAAAGGCCAACTGAGTGACACTGAGTGAGAAACAGGTGAGTTGGAGCTCAGGTGAGTTAGAGTAAAGTCCAGACTGGATCTGGAGCTGGCCCCTTTAAGATGTCCTGCAGCCTGCCTTGTGTCTTCTTCTACAACAGACTTGTTTATAAAATGTCCATAAGACATTTATTGCCTCATGTCCTATGCAAACTGTAATTCTTATGCCATGTTCTGGTTTTTCCACTATTCAATATACAGAGTTATATAACTTATCCTGTATATGAATATATGTACTGTATATGTATTTTTGCCAGCAGTTTACTCAAATAAAGCACATAGATGGATGCTTTCATGTGTATGCTTTAAAGTAAGTAATGATACATAATAATGGCAGCTCTGGCTGAAAGAAAATGACCCATTTTATGGATTATATACTGTGCATTTATGTATGTGTGTAAGTGTGGATATGCTGGAGGGAAGGGGTGTGGATGTTAATGGAAATGAGTAAAGAAACAGCCTTTGAGCTCTGAGGAATTGAAACACCCCCTGATTATAGGCTACTGGAGGAAAAGGCAATGGGGAAAAAATGGAAAAAAGAAAGAGAGGGGGACAGTTCAGAGTAGGAATCAGGGACATTAGAGGAGATGATAAAAGTGAACGGAGACGCCATTGGAAGAAGCAATCCAGGGGAGGAGTGTGCAAGGTAGCAAGGGGGGGGGGGGGGATAAAAAATAAGAGAGAGGGAGGAAGGGAGTGAGAGAAAAGCAAGGGATGTGAGGAGGGAGCAGAAATCTGTCCTGTGAGCAAGTTTGTAAGATGTATTTCAGTGGATTTGATGCTCAACACCTGCCGATGTCTGGATTAAACCTGGACTTAGCATGATGTAACTACTGGACTTTTACAAGCTTCCTGTTGATCAATGGATATTCTGCTGTTTCATATGGCAGGAACTAGGAAACTATGAAATGAAGGTAAGAATGAACGGAACACATAAACATTGGGGACATTTGATTGAATGTGCATATTAATCTTAAAGAAGATTAGTTGAAGTCATTTGGGTACTTAAGGGCCCTTAGGGTCCTACAGTAAATGGTTCTACTTGATTTTACTCTGATAAATAAACACATTATCTGATTAATACAAAGATCTACATAGAAGCTTTAATGTTTATCCCAGAGATACTATATGAAATATATTATTATTATATATTGTATATTATTATGGTCATTAAAATTATTATTATTATTACTATTATAATTTGCATTATTATTTGCATTATTATTATTACTATTATTATTTTCACATATCTATTAAAATCACAGCATGACTTGAGTTTCATTCATTACAAAAATTCAATAGCTTCAACAGACAACAACAATTCAACAGATCATATTTTTGGGACATTAGTCATATTTTTCCTGATTTATATTTTCTTTCCTTGGCATTTCTGTCACACTGGACTTTTTTTATTTTTTATTGCTACATTAGGACATGAAGAAAAGAGCTAGACTTAAAAGCACCTTGACCGAACATCTAGAATCACATTCAGGCACATTACAATCCAAATGCTCATACAGTACCTAAAGAAGTGAATGCAGTATGTTAAATAAATGCACTGAAGGGAAGAAAGTGCAAATAAAGCAAGATAGGATAATGTCCTTCTGAGAGAGATGGAGGATGAGAAGGCTGGAGGAAAAAGAGATGGCATTAATTCTAATTCTAAAGAAGTGTAGGTCAGGAGCATGATGACAATACAAAGATTCAAAGCCCATGGTACAAACCACAAATTTTGGTTCCGGCTTACAAACATGGCTTACAAGTGTGGCTCAAATTAACCCCACTGTCTCCTGAGATGCAAATGTATAATATTTCTCTATATCATCTGCATAACAGTGGAAGACCGTGTATATGTGAATAACTTCGCCAAGAGGAAGCATATACAGTACGTGATAAAAAGTAGCAGACCGAGGACTCATCCTTGAGGGACACCTTATGTTTACTAATCACTACAGTATGTACTATTAAAATACAGCACTTTTTTAGCGCTTCATTCTGATTGGTCAGAAAATGTTGATTTAATTTCTACAAGATATTAATATGCATCTTCTAATACATTAGTGTTCCTGTAGTAACAAAATACGCAGGGACGTTTATGGTGGATGCTACAGATTTAAACAGATTTTGTTTAAAAAAGGGTGGATTTGTTAATATGGATAGGTGTTGTGTGAGGAGATTTTTATAGAGCATTTATGGAAGGAGTGCCCACTCTCAATGCTTCATAACAATCAGATATAAACAATATGATGGTGTTTGTGCTTTGTGGGTTCATAGAAATGTGACCAGTTGCTTAAGTGTTTTTTTTTTGTTGGTTTTTTTTGTGTTTTTTTGTATGTTTGTATCAGAGTCAGAAATAAAAACAGATTACAGGAAGGAGAGTAATATGTCTTGGGTAACCATGTCAAAAGCCATATTGAGATCTAACAGATCCAACTGGAGAGAAGCACCTCCGAGTTTACATTAGAATTTGGTCTTTAATCCTGATGTTTATTAGGGACGACAGTTTGGAGTTTCCCAAGGATTTGTTAGTTGGGTGGAAGGAACAGAAGAGCAGGTTTTGAGAACAAAAGTTAGGGACGTATCAAGCTGACACTCTCTTACTGTTATTTCTTATTCTTCATCTTCTACTTCTTCACTCACACTCAGACAAAAAAAAAAGACCTTACAAAAATTAGCCACTAGGGGGAGTTACTGTTTTGCAAAATGGATAATATACGATACATATTGAATAAAACTGGCTTGGTAGTTTATTAAATGATTTTTTATAAGTAGTCACATTTTTCTTTGACTCACAACAATCTGGAGAGATGTGAAAATTAATCGTTTTAAAGTTGTCGTTTTTTTTTTTTTTTTTAAATGGCTCAGTTTAACTAAATGGATAACATGCCTAAAACTTACTCTATAAAGGACTGATCTTTAGATCAATTCAGTGCTACTTTTACTTGGTGCTTGGACCCCATAGATTGCAGATAAAACTGTTAATTTATTAAAAAATTAACGTATAAGATCATATATCGTCAGAATTGTCTCATTGCAATGTCTAATCCAATTTCCTCTCTTAATTCTTCTCAAATTATGATGTCTCAACTCTTTGCTAGCACACCTTCTAATTCAGAAGAGATTTCAGTGAAAGAAAAGTGTTCACTATTAGATATACTAAATGCAGATCTAATGAAACCCTTCAGACAACGAGAGCCTGAGGGAGCGTGTCAGTACTGATACGTGTGTCTGTGTGTACGAGACAGTCAGTGGCCATGCTGGGATCTTGTCACAGCTAGCAAGCAGAAGTGGACTTCTGCTAGACACTTAATGTTTAGCATGCTAAGTCTAAGGTTAGCACAAGGACTGCCTGAGGGGACGTGTCCAGAAACAGCAGATTAGAAGTACTGACAGGGGCGGCAGCTGGGAGTAAAGGGATTGGTAGGCGAAGTGGAAATGGAAAGCTTTTTTCCCCAAACAGACCAAGACAAGCACAAACCCACACACACACACACACTCATATTCATGCACAGACACTCATTAAGCCATCTTCAAGTACATTACAGAATCTAACTTACACTCCACCATCATAATTAATACCTTTCCTGTAACAGGCTCTAATTAACTGCTATTATCCAGCTCTACTATGCTAGCTCTTGTATAGGAAAGAAACTGAGGACGGTCAGTAATGGCATATAGGACTTTTTTTATTGCACCAAGTAAGCTGGCCACTCCATTATTTCGCCTGATTTATTACTGATAACCTGCAGGATTTTGCACTAATTCTAAAATGTCACACCACAAAGCAACAAAAATAAGAAGAATCATACCAGCATCTACTGACAGAGCTACCTCACTGTATTTTCTTTCTTTCTCCCTTTCTATAGGGTTGTGATAAAACGAATCCCAAAGGCCCCTGCAAAGTTCACTTCAGTTTGACCCTTCACAAAGGGATTAATAGCGCAGAATGGCCTTAGTGACGGCAAACCTCAGCGTGCTGACCTGGGGTGCCGGTGTGCTAATCAATATCTCTAATAACACATCAGCTGGATCTCCAGGAGTGACTCGTTCTCAAGAGCCTCCCTGCACCGTGTGCTGCTGTGGATTATTGAACCGTACACTGACCGTGGTGTTCATGGTCGGATTGGCCTTCGCCATTGTGGTCGGCAACATTGTGACTCTCACTGTGTTCATGCAGACACGCCAGTCCCGCATGCCACAGGGCTACCTCAAAGGTACCCACAGTCATTTACATTCTCTGATTTTCAGAGGCTACAACAAAGGTCCAAAAGGGGGCAGTGTGAAGTTTGGTTTCCTGCCACTGTAAGGTGCATTGTAGATAAAGGAAGTCTTTAATTGGAAGTTCAGCAGGGATCAGAAACTTGATGTAACAAAAACTACTTTAAACCTGTATAGGGCAAGAAACCATATTTGGCAACCAAATGGCCTTGTAGAGCCACATGGATTTGAATTTGGAATTTTGTGAACAAATAAATGTTCCTCTTAAAGTTTAGGATTTTTTAATATATATATATATTTTTTTTAAAAATTACTATATTTTTTTGGTCCAAGAGGGACCATATATGGTAACTTTATTGATCTTGATTTGCAAAATAAAAATGAAAAACATTGAAAAAATATATCCTCCAATAGCACTCAAGGGTTGACATTTTTAATTTCCAAATATTTCATTAAGTGCCCTATAAAGAGTGAAGTGTAGCATAAGCTAACAGGGACAATCATTTTCTGTACATTTTCTGTAATCTGTATAATTATGGAGAAATGTAAAATGTAGCGAGTAGAAAGGAAAGGATTTTCTTTCAAGGCAAAAATTCTTAGTGGCAGAAAAATTCAAGTACAGATCATTAAAATACAGATAAATACAGAAATTAATCATATCTTATTACCTTAAATTGTACATTGTACATTGTTACTTCAAAGTAATAGCATGATGTTACTTCAAAGTTATTGTACACTGTTACCTCAAAGTATTTGTTCATTACTTCAAAGTAACTGTGCTTTCTTAACTTCAAAGTAACTGTACATTGTTACTTCAAAGTACTACTATGCTGTTACTTCAAAGTAATTATAAATACTTGCTACTTCAAATAATTGTAGCAATCATATTTTGTTACTTATAGTAACTATACATTCTTACTTCAAAATAATAGTATGCTCGTACTTCAAAGCAATTATAGTTTGCTTTTTCAAACTACTTGCACATTGTTACTTTAAAATAATCATATGTTGTTACTTCAAAGAAACACCATGCTGTTACTTCAAAGTAATTGTACATTGCCACTGCAAAGCTGATATTTTGTTACTAAGAGTAATCGTACATTCTTACTTCTAAGTAATAGTATGCTCATACTTCAAAGTACCTGTACATTGTTACTTCAAAGTAATCGTATGTTGCTACTTCAGAGCAATTATACTTTGTTACTTCAAAGTGCTTGTTCATCGTTACTTTAATCATATGTTTTTTTTCTCAATGTACGTAATTGTACCTTGTTACTTTCCACCTCTGCACTTGTTTTTATGTGAACATAAAAATTTAAATTGACAAATGTCTTTACATCAGCTAATATTCATGGCAACAAACCTTTATAATATTTATGTAGGTTTTTAGGGGTCGTTATGATGGTCTTATGAATATTTATTAATAAATTGCTCTTATCTATTTGTGGATTTTTTTTTTTTTTGCAGTATCTCTTGCCATAGCGGACATGATGGTCGGCATGGTGGTGGTGCCATTCTCTGTTTACACCGAGATATCCATCATAATGAACAGCACTCCTCCTACGTGGTACCAGAGTGGATCCACGGTCTCAGCACGAGAACTTTCCAGTTCCTGGCAACCCTGCATGGTTATCGGACCAATGTTCGCTGGCTGCACTTTCGTCTCTATCAGCACTATCTTCTTGATGACGGTGGAACGCAGTGTGGCCATCTTATGGCCACTACAGAAAGATACGCTTGTGACCCGGCGACGGACTTTGCTCCTGATACTCGCCTCATGGACTGGCAGCTTTCTGCTTGCGATGGCGCCCTTAATCTTGAGTGACAACTTTACCTTGGAGTACAACGAGTGTAGTCGGATGTGTAACTATGTTCCTCTACTGGTGGGTCTTCAGCTGCCAGCTGACACCCACATAATGCTGCTATTTCCAGCCTTCGACTTCACACTCCTAATCAGCACTTTGATCGTTAACATCCTGTCCTTCACTAGCATCTGCCGCTACACCCGCAAGCGCAAGCTCCTCTCTGAGGGGCTTGAGGGGAGCGCAAGCACCTGCTCCTACAGACCCTCCTTTTCAGACATCAAAGCAGCCAAAACTATTGGCATCCTCACTTTCGCTTTTGCTGCCTCGTTCTTGCCCATTGCCGTCTTTGTGCTGGGCAACGTGGTTGGCTACACCTGGTGCAACTTCTCCTTCTTCGCCTTCTGGATCCTGACAGGGAACAGCTGCTGTAATGTGATTATCTACAGTGTCAGGGATCATCGCTTTAGGAAAGGTGTGTCGCTTCTTTTTCATAGAGACCGTTCGCCACCACACTCTGAAAAGAGCTAACATGTCCAGGTATAGACTCAATCCCAGGTGTCTACACCAGCATCGCCTACATTTCTTAATTCCTGACCACCTGCTGATGAGGATGGCGGGGTCCTTTCAGGAATTTTTTCACCTGGCTTTTGAAAAGCCCTAAAAACAGATCAGCTCCACAGATTGTGTATATTTTGTTTATATTGTTGTTATTATTAATTAAGTGTTTATTACATATTTGTCCTGACATCATAGTTGAGTGGAATATTTGCTGCATTTTACCTTGATATTTGCATGACGGACTGGGAAAACCTGTCACATGGTCAAACCTGGACATTTTTTACTACTATATATAGTCAGTGAACTGAAATGTGTTTCTTTTATGCAAGTGTATCTATCACTAGTAAAGTCCTAGCATGTTACAGTTTCATTAAACAACCAATGTCTGATTACAAACTGAATCGATTAGGCTTATGTCTGTTTTATGACATGCAATTATTCAGAAACCTGATCATACCATAAGAATAAGACACTTAGGCTTTCGACTTTAGGCAAATCGATATTTTTACGACTGTGTTTGTGAAACAGGCTCCTTACACAACATGATCTTTGCAGACAGCCACCAAGGCAATAAAACTATTCCATGTCATTGTGGTTAAACATACAGTATTTAAGTTTTCAATATACAGTGGGGTCCAAAAGAGCTCTAGTGAAAATGCTTCTATTTTGCATGCTTTCCTAATTTATTTCAACAATTTATATTACAAATTATATTATTGACAAGAACTTGAATGAAATGTACAAAAAGTATCTTCGAAACATTTTCACGATTTTCAGAGTTTCTTAGTATTTGGTAGTTCCTCTTTTTCCTTTACAGTGAGAGCACGGACTCCACAAGTTCGTGCAGAACCTTATGATCCATTTTAGACTGACGTCTGAACACATGATCCAGTAGAAAGGTTAGGCACGAGGAAAATCTGACCTTTTGTACCTTTTAGGTGTTAACATGGTCAATATCACAAATTTGCTTATATTTGAATAGGAACCTAGAAATAGTGCAATTATTGAATTAAGTAATATCAGACAGAGGGAGTGCTGTTGTACTGAATGAAGGCTTGACTGTGATTCAGTCACAGGCATAAAACCGCATGAAGTAGTGAAGTAGTGAAGCTAATCACAACCTCTCTATCTCGAGTGTGATATTGCTTTTATTAAAGAAGTTCCAGAAACAAGAATCAAGTAAGTGACATTTTGGGCACGGTATGGTTAAAAGTTAAAGGTTAACTTCTGCTCTATTAGGGGAAACAGATCCCAAAGAGTCCACGTCCGTTTGTATGTTCCTCAAGTCAAGTCAAGTGATGTTTATTGTCATTTCAACTATATACAGGTGATATAGTACATAGTGAGATGAAACAATGTTCCGCAGGACCATGATGCTACGTAAAAGACCAGGACTACATAAAGCACCAAAGAGACACAGGACTACATAAAGTGCATGTGTGCAAAAGTGAAAGTATTCCTGAAAAGCATCATTTGTCCGCTGATAATGTTGCAAACACAGCCATAGTAGCCGTTTCAAACTAGGAAGAGGACATTTACTTGCAGGAAACATGAAATGTCTCTGTGTTGTTATTTGAAATATCCGCACTCGTAGAACACTACTCGACCAATAAACTTAGTGGACCAGAACTGACTGTTTTGTAATATTGAACAGTCAACATGTTGCACATCGTTTTTTTGTTTTAGAATTTCCATTTAAAAAAAAAAAAAATCCCAGATTTTCAATGAGTCTCAGACGTTTGAATTCCAAAGTGTTACCTGCACAAAAACTAAATATTTAATCAAGGTTTACATTTTTCGTCAATTTCGGCTGTTTCCCAGAATTCAGTTAGAGAGACATGTGACAGGTTTTCCTGAACCACCACACATTTGTTTCATTTCAGGTTGCTAAATTTCAGAAAACAATCAAAAATCAGCATCCAACACTGAAAAATTTTAAACCTTAAGTCTAAAATCCATGTCAAAGGAAATAACATTTTAGGACTCTTTTAACTATTCCAGAATAATATCAGAAAACTCAAGATTTTACAAGAAGTTATTAAAGGTGTCATTTATATTTATTGTTAACAAATTTCTTTTTGCACTGTTGATTTTGAATGATCATTATTTTTATAGATTTGTACTTGTATATTTATTTTCCAATTAGTCCTAAAAGTGTCTTCATATAGATAATACTGTTGTTCAAGGAATTATGCTTCATTCAACTTAACTTGGATGTAGGAATTCTAAACTTAGAGTTACATAATTTTTTAACTCAGTATGTTTGAGCTACAGAAAGTGTGTCTCGTTAGCATCAAGCTATGATGTATTTGTGATGTATTTATTTTTTAAACAGCGTACTGTATGGTCAGTGTTATAGATATATCCAACTTGTGTGTTGATGTTGATTCAGCTAAAGTAAATCATTATAGACTGATTTAAAGTTTGTTAAATATTTACGCAATGTTAACATTGCTTTATTTGCCATGTTGACATCGTACAGTGTTTTAACTTGCGGTTGAAGAGACCTCGCCATGCAGATTTTGGTGTAGGAAGTTAAGGTGCTGTTAAATTTGTTTTTTTTTCCTAGTTGGAGGTTGGAAATTCAGAATGCAGCCATTTTCATGGTGTAACAGTCAGAACACAGCTGCCTTATTAGTTTAATCCCTTAGGGCACTAATTCAAATACTAATTCAAATACTAAATTTCAGCCCTAGAGTGTTATTGGAGGATATGTTTTTGAAGGTTTTCATTTTGATTTTGCTAATCAAGGTCAATAAAGTTACCATAGTTACCATATATGATTCCTCATGAGTCTAGGGGGAAAAAGTTATAAAAGTTTATTTGTGAAAAAATGTAAGAAAAGCATTTAAACCTAAACTTAAAGGAACGTTTATTTATTCACCAAATTCAAAATTCAGATCCATGTGGTTATAAAAGGCCATTTTGGAAGTTCGCTGAAGTTACCAAATATGGTTTCTTGCCCTATAAAGCATTAAATATTCACCTCTCGTGTGTCCAAACTACCTGTAAATTAGTGTTCACAGTCTTTGATTTGTCAGATCTGTATTGCATGCTATAGAACACGAAAGTAAGTAATTAAGTAATAAATTAAAAAAATAAACAAACAAACCTTTTGTGTTATCTCCATTTCAACCTACTTACAGATGTGACTATATTACTGTATTAATAATGTATATGTATTTATCTATAATAGTCCCCAAAAGCCCCCACTGAAATTATGTACTGTCTGTGGATTTTTTTTTATTTATTTATTTTTTTTTTAACTGTAAAAGTCATCACACCCACAGCTTTAAATCTACATCTTTTAAGAGAAAAAGGTTTTTTATTCAAGGACAAAATTTCCATCATTCATGAGATGATGACTTTGTTGTTGTTTTTTTTGTTTTGTTTTTTAATATTTAAATAAACATGAAAATTTGAAAGGCTGTGTGTACTCAGTGAAGCTAATGTCAGCAGACAGGCGTGGACATCTCTACACCTAATCCAGAATGCATCTGCATGACTTGTTTCCAACCTTCCCAGGTTCTCCCACACCACCTGTAGATGGTTTCCTGTAGATGCTCACATCAGATTTAAAACACTGACGCTTGCCTACAAAGCCAAAAATGGAGCAGCACCCTCCTACCTCAAAGCCCTTACTGTACCACCCCCAGCGTTGCACCACGTTCCCTCCAATCCTCCAGCACTGCTCCACTGGGCCCACCATCACTCAAGGGACAAGGAAGACATGCACATAGACTCTTCTCTGTTTTGGCACCTGGGTGGTGGAATGAACTTCCCCTAGAAGACCTTCCTCTTTCGGAAATACTTCATATTTAATAAAGAAAATAAATAATAATGATTTTAAAAAATAATAAAAATAATGATTCTGCCTGCATGCTGTATCTTCCAATAGAGTCTCTTAAAAGATTGCATCCTTAACCTGGGTTCTAGTGAACCAGTATCTGAATGTATTCACTGATAGAAACTTTAAAGCACTTATTTAAGTCTCTCCGGATAAGAGCGTCTGCCAAATGCTGTAAATGTAAATGTAAATGACATCCAGGATGTCGCTTAAATGTTCTCCGTCAGCAAAAAAAAAAAAAAAACTGATTTAGCAATTTTGTGTTTTTTACTAGGTCATTTTACTAGGTCAGCATTTAACGTTTCTCTTGATTTGGGTAAAAATGACTATAAATGTTAATAGCTACAGAAATAATTAACCCTGGTGCTATTTGTACCCAACAATATAAATAAATTTCAAACCTGAGCGCATAAACAATCAGTAAAGAAAAATGTAATTTCGTACCTAGGCGAATAAATAAAATAAATAAAAGAAAAAGCAAAATGTAACAGATATAAATGCAAAGTGTGTGCAGAAAAGCGTCTTTGAGTACCTTTAAAAGCGCTCTATAAATAAAATGCATTATTATTATTATTATTATTATTATTATTATTATTATTATATCAGGCATCCTTTTTTTGTCCTGAATTTTTTCTGCACCTTTCTTTATTCCCTAGGCATTTCTCTAATAACTGAATAATTGAATAATTGAAATGAATAATTGACGGTCCTAAGTTCCTCCTCAGAACTAGATGACAGGTTTGACATGCGTAAACAATCAGCACTAATAATTCAAGGAACCTAAAGGAGTTCAAAAAAGCAGTGTTCGATTTTGAAGAAATCCTTGACCCGAAAACAAAAGCCCTGAAAAAAAAATGATGGGAGGAATTGGTCTTGATCTTGTGAGAAAGATACTAAAGCAGAACTGAAGGAGAGACAGGAAAGAGGATGGAAGCAGGCAAATAAATAGACAAAGATTTTATGAAATACTGGTTGTGAGGAGAATCACTATAAAAGTAGTGCAAAAGGGCCTTCATTTTTCCTGAAAAAATGCAAATCTATTATATCACAGCGTTGTATCCTTGATTCTGATTGGTCAGAAGAGATGGGTTCATTTTCTAGAACAGCAGCTTTCAAAAACCTTCTAAAAACATATAATGGTTGATATTGTTGAAAGTTTTCTGTAAGGAGAATTTTATTTACCATTTGTGGAAGGAGTCTCCAGTGTCAGAGCTTTATAACAGTCACAGAAAAGCCTTCAGGACTTCACCGTACCTACGGGTTTGTCTGCAACACAACAAGCCTTAATTACTTCAAGAGAGATTAAAAAAAAAATACAATATGTACTGTACTTTAAAAACTAAAAATTCTTAAGTTAAAAAAGAAAACCACTGCTTCATTACTTCTTTTCTGGTAGCTAGTCAGTAACAGACAAGAAAGCAGACAAAAAAAAGTAATGTAGCCTTCACGTGCTCGAGATTACAGCTGAGGAGGAGTTCATGTGTATCTTCCAAGTTGGCAACTCGTAGTTACCATAATTCTGAGAGCATGTGAAGGCAGCAAAATTTCACCGTTTTGACAAAAAAAAAAAAAAGGGCAAATTATTGAATTCTTGTAAGTTATTCCAAGTGTTGATAACTCCAACCAGAAGTAGGACATCAGGATAGATCAGTCATGTCCGGAAAGCAGAAGGGATCAGAAGTAGCATGGACATTGGACAGCATCCAAACATCCCAGTTTACCAAAACACTGTATTCCCGAGAACCCTCCAGATTTGCTCCTTTGCCTATTTGAAAGCTATTAACGAAAGGCTTGACTAAACGAATATCATTTCAGCCTAGACATAAACACTGAGACTGTGTCTGAATCCTGAATACTAATTGGAAGGCTGTTCCATAACCGTAGGGAGAAAGATCGGCTCCTTGCATCTCTTAAGTCTTGATGTAAAATATAAAATCAGTACAGTTTGTGATGTGTTATAGCATGTAACCACTACACAGACCTTTAAGAGTTAAAATAATTCAGGTTTGCACTGAGATTAATCTCACCTTTTAGCATGATCTCCAATCTCACAATTAAAGAAAACTCCAGGACCGTATAATATTAACACTGAATAGATATTTCTATATGAAAACCAGACCATGCTGTATAATAATAATAATAATAATTATTATTATTATTATTATTATTATTATTATTATTAAGCAGGTGGAATATGCAGTTCTTCATACTGTGTGTGCTTCTGTTACTACTAGCTCACTGACTTTATGCTTGACTTAAATCTTCCTTCTTCTAGAATTACACATTTCACACGTGAAATGAAAATGAAGGCTTTTCTCTTTTTTTCCAGATCAAAGGAATCTGCAGTCAGAACACCAGAGGGATAAAGAAAGTCCTCAGGCATTTGCGTAAATCGCAGATTTGAATATGAAGGCACTGAGGAAAGCACAAGAATGTTCACGGTGACTTTGGAGCGGGCTTGTTAAATTCAGGACTCTTGCCACTATAGCACCATATCATAAGCAAAAAGATACGTGTGGATGTCAGAGTGCCACCAAATATCACGTGGCATCCCAGGCAGAATTTGAAAGTGTAGTCAATTATATACTACTGTATATTAAGCCCTTTAACTTGCTCCAGTATATAAACACCGTTTATACCTGAATTTCTATCAGAGTAAAACAAGTTTTAGGGCTCAATTCGTGCTCCATTAACACAATGTCAAAGACCGGTGTTATAATTTCCTGCATCTGGTCACAGCAGCATTGCAACTGCTTTTACGCAGTTGCACACCTTCTCGAGGCAAATATGGAAATCAGTTCTTTAAAAAACAACGCAGTTGGCAAGGCAACAGGCAAAGGCAGCCTGCACCAATCAGTCATCCATTGTTTTCTTCAATCTTTACCATTCCATGCTGAGATACTCTTTTAATCAAGATACAGTGGGCGAAAACAGGCTACCCGTGGTTTTGAACCACAAACTACAGTACCTCTATTTCCAGGTACCGTTTATTTTCAGAGATCCAACGACAGAAGCCTTAATCGCCGACTCGGAAAGAAACAACCGAAATAACCAAGTCGCTTGAGCAAAATTGGTTAGTGCATGCTGGGCTGAAAATGAATGAGACCAATAAAATGAAAGGAAAATGAATAAAATGAGGGGGGGGGGGGCCTGTAGAGCCTCCAAAAGAAGTAAGTGAAAATTTGAATGGAACAATGATGCACTACACTACACCACACCACACACTGCTACAATTTGATTATTGTGAATTATGCAGAAAGAGCTACCCTGTATACAGGATTTCATAACTATTCCATATCATACAGTATTCCATAAAATCATTACAATTTGCCATAATTTACAGATGAAGCGGTGATTGCAGGAGTATTCACCCCTGATTGCTGTGAAAGCTCTAAATTAGTTCTGGTGCAATCAGTTGCCATCAGAAGTCACCTCCTCAATTAAAAGGAAACCAAACTATGTGTAAATAAAAGGTTTTGTGATCTCAATATAAATACGCCTCTTACTAGAGGCTAGATATGACCAAGTAAAGAGTTTAACAGCCAGAGAAGTCAATCAAGGGGACAAATCTAAGGGATCCACAGCTCAGGAGAAGCTGTTCACAGCACATTGAAGCATGGTTACACATTGAAGCATCATATTTGAGTTCATCTTGGTCTCTTGGTAATTATTATATTTCCTGTAAAGCATGATCTATCGGTGCTTCATCAACTCTCAGCACAAATGAGAAAGCGTAATAATTTAAAAATACCTGTCCCTGATAAAGGCTACCAATCTCATAAAGTCTTATAAAGGGTGGACTAGTTGATGGGGAGGACATGGCAACCTTCTTGGTGATATTTGATAGGTAGAGGAAGTTCGATTCTTTTCTGATATTAATAATTAAAAGCATTTAAAATTTGACCCCAGCTTCCTAATTTCTTCTTCTTCTTCTTCTTCTTCTTCTTAAAAGATACATTTTGACTAAATGCATTTGGAATCGAATGCCTTAGAATATTCTTCATGTTACTGCATCACAATCCTGATTTGTTTTAATTTCTCAGCTCTTCAATCTACAGTCTTATGTCACTTTCACCCATTAAGTTTGGGACCTTTAGCAGATGTGGAACAGCTGTTGTAAGGATTTTATTAGTAGTAGTATTCCTCTTATAAACTGCAGGACCGGTGCTGACTAGAGACACTGGTATCAGGGATCCATCCATTAACGTGCTACTACTCTGATATCATGTGCAACTTTGACGACAGCAATCTGTACAGCATCTTCCTGGAATAGTAACCTATAGTGATCTGGTTTGGTGTCTAAACAGCATCTTTAAAACCCAGCCGGCCTCGTAAAACCCAGCTCCAGTGGTATGTTGCTAGCAGCACAAGGCAACAATCAATATAAACAGAGCTAAATGAAATGTACTGTGGCATCCCTAATTGATTTATACTTAATAGCATGCTCATTTTGGCATCAGTATCGACGAGTACTCATACTAGGTCTGAAAAAATTGCATTGATGCATCCCTAATGCTGACCATTGTACATGCATGATATGGATTTGAACCATATCATGCAGTGTCATTACGGATTCAGTAGAGGCTGAGCTGTTTGCATCTGCTCCCAGGTCCTCGGGCTGTATCTTCTCCTGCCACAGATCCCCATCTGAGACACAAATCACGCAAAGCTCGGCTCAGCCTAATATCACTTTGAGCATCATTGCAATCGTATCCAAATCTCGACAGCACTAAGAAACAGAACTGCCGGAAGATAAACACTACAAGTTGCTCAGTTATATAATTATGTTGTACAAGACTAGCGGTTAGGATGCAAAAAAAAAAAAAAAACATTAATAATGAGCCTTAGTTGTGTGAGTAAGTCTTAATGCTATGAACAGTTAATTCGATTTTTCATAGATTGTAAAATAAGAGTCCTGGAATGAGCACAGGACAATGTTTATGACTCCAGCATCATCTCTTGGGAATAAATCTACAGGTGAATATGATCTACATCGAACAGTTTTGGGGAAAGTGTATCTCAGTATGTATGATATTACAGTCCATGCATCTTTCATCTCTTTCTGGTTAAATGTGTCTTGTTCTTAAAGCCAGGTGGACAAACTGATGAGTGGTCCTTTTCTCCAAGGTTCTGACTCATTTCCACCTCTGAGGATGAGAATCAGCACCTTCTGATCAATCAGAATCACAAATTCAACAGGAGGAAAGGGCTAGTGTGTTGCCATCTGGTACCATGCCTGTCTGTTGATGACTTTGTCCTTCTTTTTTTCAGATCTAGTATAGCCAAGGCCCAGGGACAGAGCGAATGCATGACAGATGATGCACACTGGAATTTATGTGTCAGCCAGAAACACTGACACCCCCAGGAAAAATATATCAGCATGGCTACAAACCAAGGCTCACATTTAGCACGCAATGGCATGGAGGAGGAAACCAAATCCTAGTACCAAATCTCATGAATATATCAGTAGACAAATGGAAAATAGCATATTGTACATAACTCTCTTACTGATTAAAAAAAAAAAAGTTCACCAAAATTCAAGTTTATAAATTCACATAGTTAAAGTTGGTGCATACTGAAAGAACAAACTATAAGAAGCAGATGAACATCTTTCAGGATCCACATTATTTCTCCTTCAGTGAATTGGCTTTTCATCAGGTGAACTTTTATCTGCTGAAGAGCAGAAAGGCATCATTTTCAGCAAGTGGTCCAAAGAACAAAAATACTAGAGCTAAACTGTAGATGTCGTCAGTCCTGTAGCAGATTGCCAATCCACTGAACTTGAAGTTAATTCAACTCACAGCTGAGCTGAGACGAACCAACATCAAACTTCAAAAGGTGCCAAAAACTCATTTTTTAAAGCAATTCGCATTCACACACACTCACCATTCACTTCAAACAGAATGGTGTTAAAACTGGTCTCTACCTGGAAAAAAAAAAAAGTCAAAGCTCTCAATCTGTCAATGTAGAAAGCAGGGCTCAATAAAACGCCGTGGGCTATTTATCAAAACCTGCACTCTACGTCTCGGAGAAGAAAAGAAGGGAAACTGGATGAGACGCCGTCTTCTATCCTTACAAAACTGACAGCACTGAAATCCAAAGATAAGGTGATTATGACATCCAGTTGAGACTTTGTGTACACTGCAAGGACAAATCACAGTGAACGAGAACAAGAAATTTTCCGGGAAATTGCTTTTTTTTTTTTTTTTTTCCCTTTAGTTGTGAAAAATAAGTTTTGAATCACAATTGAGCCAGCTCTTCAGAGTCTGAAATTACATAAGACTTTGAGTGTGTGTACATTATTGTGGAACTATAAACCTTGTAAATGCAAACCTTCATTGCATGATATTTCTGCTCAAGTCATGTTGGAGATTGAACTATAACTGAAAGCCAAGTTGAAACAGTTTGAAGTTATTAGAAATGTAATGTCTAGCTCAGGACAGTCGTTTGCTTCCACAACGTTTATGCAAACTCCAAACCATTTAAACGCGATGTGTGTAGCGATTATGCTGCTACTTTGTTAGTTGCCGTTGAATTATTAGCATTATCAGCATGTGAAGTCTCTGACGTTACACAGGGACACTGCTATTGCTAGCTCAGCTGTACTGAGTTACGACAGAGACTACGTCTACGTTAACGTCATAGTGACTGTGTATGCTAATCCAGGACAGTCGTTTGCTTCTATAACGTTTCTATCAACTCCAAACCATTTGAACATGATACGTGTAAAGATTCTGCCGCCTGTTTGTTAGTTGGTGTCGAATTATTAGCATGATTAGAACGTGAGGTCTCTGGCGTTACACGGGGACACTGTTACTGCTAGCACAGACGTGCTGAGTTACGACAGAGGCCAATCAGTTAGGTCCAAATTAATACGTTCTAGTTTTAAAACCAAAGCGATCTCTGTCCAGATGAGCATTTTAGCTCCGGATAAGAAATAATCTCCGTCCATAATGGAACGCCTGAGATGCATATCACGTGAGCATTCACGTACACTGGACACGTGTGCGCCAGTATAAACAGGAAGCAGAGAGATTACTCTGCAGTTGGTTGTCTACTTGTAGATTGCTCGCCTCCTGTGCATGTAGGCAGCTGTGGCATTATAAAATGCAGAATTTATTCGCACAACCTCTGCTAGCAAAGACAAGCTGATGTGTTTTAGAAGCTATTCTAAAACACATCACTTTTAATTACGCCTGGTGTTATTACTGCTCTGGAGTCTTCAAAATGTTTAAAAGTGTTTGTGTGGATGTCCAGAAACGGAGGCTTTTGGAAATGATGTGTTTTAAAACTAAAATGTATCAGTGTGGACATCGCCAGAGACATGGCTACTAAGAAATCTACAAGATCACAAGTGCGATGGTGTCGACAGCGGTTTTTAGCACTGAACGTGAAGCTCTTTTTGAAGCTGTTCTGTTTGGGCAGCAGGTACAGATAATGAGGTTATGATCTAGACAAACCGAAGGACTAAAGTGCCGCTGCATCAGTCACATTAGCAATGAATAGCTCTCACAGTCAGACAGCATTATGGGTAATGCAGGAAGCCAGAAACAAAAGCAAAATATTTTTATATTCGGTAAAAGAAGTTTAAACCAAAAAAAAAAAAAAAAAAAGTGTTGAGTGAATTTTATTAAAAAACAAATCTTGAACAGAATAATTTTTCCTTTTTTATGCACCCTTTAACTCCACAGGTAAACTTGAACCATCAACCCTACGTAATCCCTTTACTCAAAAATGTATTCACATTTTTTTGCTGACTGTTCATAAATACAAGGCAAATTTTGTGAAACATTTAAGGGCGACCTCATCGGCGTACTTGGTGTGCAAATTATATTTATTATTATTACATTGCTAAAACGTAACAAGACGCATCACAAAATCTTTACAAAAGTTGATCCATGTTCACTGTTCAAGAAAAAGTCTCTGTTCTCCTCCTCTTTTTTTGAACAGATGGCACTCCATCTTGGGTCACACTGCTGATGCACTTGAGTTTCATCACATCACCTCCTCAGACCATACCTGCCTACATTCAAACATTTCAGCTTAGAGTCACTAATCAGGTCAGTTAAGGTGAAACCTGACATCTGAAATCTGACTCCACCGTCTAACACCAGTCTGAGCCGCTCCTTTAGCTACTGTACCAGTGAGCAAGTGCTCCGGAGCCTAATTCACTTCTGTGCATGATGATGTCATACCATCAGACGCCCCGTGATCAGCACCTACTGCTTCTGACACATTACTGAATCCTTGTTCCCTGCAAGAGACACACACATTTAAAAAAAATAATAATAAAAAATAAGAACGCCCCATAAAAAATATGCTGGAAACAGAAAACAAAGTGTGTGCTTACGTTAAGAGCTCGTGCAGTTCCTTTTTGATCTTTGTAACGACTGGAGGACCCTGATACACCAGAGCTGTGTAGAGCTGAACCAGAGATGCTCCGGCACGGATCTTATCCAGGGCATCCTGCCCGCTAGCCACTCCACCTACACCGACTATGGGCACCTTCCCTACAACACGATAATACATTTGTTTCCAGGTACACAAAAGATGGTTTCAGCTTTCAGACTAAAAGGGAAAAAAACAACAACAACAACGCACTGGCAGACAAACAACAAAACATCACAAATCTCCACATACAGTCATGGCCAAAAGTTTTGAGAATGGCACAAATACCGTATTTTCCGGACTATAAGGCGCACTTAAAATCCTTTAATTTTCTCAAAAATCGACAGTGCGCCTTATAATC
>JAOVYU010000004.1:3715253-3729175 GCA_025674565.1 Synodontis membranacea
AGAGAGAGAGAGAGAGAGAGAGAGAGAGACAGAGAGAGAGAGAGAGAGAGAGACAGACAGAGAGACAGAGAGAGAGAACTGGGGGGGTTTAAGGGACGAATGTTTATAGTCACTATAATTAAAAGTAGCAATAAGCGGAAAAAAAAGATGTGCCATTCTAGATGGTGGCCTAATGGTTAGGGAAGCGCCCCTTTAATCGAAACATTGCAGGTTCGAATCCCACGATCAGCAAGGTACCACTGAGGTACCCTGAGCAAGGTGCCGCCCCCCAAGCAATCGTGTGTCACGATTTCACATGGGTCATATGCAGAGGACAAATTTCATTGTGCACTCTATGCTGCGGTGTGTCAATAATGACAATGAATTGCTTTCACTTCACTCTCCTGTATATTTTATTCCTAACTTAATACACACTAAATAATGAAAACAACTCATACTGTACGATATCTCAAATAAAGGAGTGTTTGCATTTCAGCTGACCCTTTCCCCTCCGAGAGTGTCTCAGGGAAAACATTTCTGTTCATAAAAAACGCCTGTGTAATAAACAAAACCTCGTTTCAGTCTTTTATCAACGTGTAATGGGTATTAATCTGTAAACCAGCTGACGTCTTTTCCTTTCGGCCGGAAGCACGACGATATTTTGATTGCTGTTGAAATTGGAGCAAAGCAAACAGCTCCGGCGACCGCGGTCGCTCCGCACAGATCATTACGATTCATCAATCAGGGGTTTCCTTAGCGACAAATAGAATGCAGACTACTTCTTCCCCACCAATTAAGTCGAGGCAAGTTATCTGTAAAACTGAAGGCAATATTTAGTGTCAGGCTGAAAACACGGGAAGGACAAAGAGGTGGCTGTATAGAGGCTGTATGTGTTGCTCTTGGGCTTTGTGTGCTCTTTTCTGAGAGTACACTGTTTTCCAAAGCAAGATGATGACCAGATGGGAGCCAATATTTATACAGCTGTTTAATTTCATTAGGTTCATAGAGGTTTTATAAAACAAACTGCCTAGCATGTTATATAATTAATATATCATCGTGGACATGAATGGCATTTCAAAATTGGCCTTTCAATGACTTTTTCTGGGGCTGAATGTCTGTACATCATACACAAAGAATTTGGTGCACAAGTTTTAATTTAGTTTGACTTTTCTGAAAGCAACACAGGGTCAACATTATACAGCACACTTAATTTTTGGTTAAACGTCCCAAGTTTCACCTTCACTGGACACCTCTGATAGCAATCGACAAGCTTCTGGCAGAATTCTGGTTGGATATTTAACCACGTTTTTTTTTTTTGTTTGTTTTTTTTAGCAGAATTGCTGGAGTTCAATTAAATTTGTGTGTCTCCTGGAACAGACCCGACTTTTAAGCACAGGCCACATATTTTTGATAGCGTTCAGGTCAGGACTGCTCTGATGTTTGTCTGGGGTCATTGTCCTGTTGGAACACCCAATTGTGTCCATGTTTCAACCATCTAGCTGATGGTTTGAGGTTCTGCTGAAGAATTCTGAGTTTTTTTATTATCCCATTCAGTCTGTGCAATGCACCAGCTCTACTTGCAGCAAAACAGCCCCAGATCATGACGCTACCAACACCATGCTTAATAGCTGTTACAGTGTTCTTCTGCATCTTCTGTCATTGTGGCCAAACATCTAAAACCTTTGTCTCATCTGACCACAAAACTTCCCTCCAGAAGGCTCTTTCTATGTCCATGTGGTCAGATGCAAACTTTAGTGGAGCTTGAAGGTGTCAATTTTGGAGAAGTGGCTTCTTTCTTGGACGGCAGTCTCTCAGTCCATGGCGACGTAAAGCTCTCTTGACTGTGGACAGTGTTCCAGCAGCTTCCAGTTCATGTGAGGCCTGATGGTTCCTGGGCTGTTCCTGAACATCCAAACCAATTTCCAAGGTGATAGTTTGGGCCTTCTTCCAGACCTTGGCATATTTGCTGCACCTCCTGTTAACTAGTACTGGTAAAACAAGCCTTTTTATATTGTCTACAGAGAAGCTACCAGCTGTAGTCAGTCATGATCAATAACAGGAAGTTAAGGCAAGTTAAAAGTTAATCTAATAATACTAAGATTATTAATATAATTAACAATCTTAGTGGGTGTATGTATAATTTTGACCCTGTGTTGATTTCTGAGAAACCAGGATAAATGAAAACTTGTGCACCAAATTCTTGTTATGTTTCCAAATAAAGACGGCTGTTGTACAATCATTCTGCCACAGAAAAAGAACAGTTCAAAAAAATCATGACACTCATGAGTCGATGAGGAGTGTATGTAAACTTGGGCAATAGTGACGAGTAAAAGGGCAAAAACAAATCATTATACAAGGTTGCCAGATTGGGAGTTAACAGATAGAGTGAATAAGTAAAATAACACTTACGTATACACAGCTAGGCTATATCCATAAGAACAGTCTACGTGTTTAGTCTAAAAATGTAATAAAATAAAATAAAAACTTTAACCAAGAGTACATCATTTTGATAAATTCGGCACTTTTTTTTAGAATTTAACAATGTTTCTCACTGCATTCTTCAAACTTCTTGGTGAATGGTGAACTATTTGCAAGGTGTGTCTCTAGCTAGTTACCCATTTTATAATATCATACAACTGGCCTGCTTATCTTCTGAATAAAGTACAAAAAATTGTTTGGTTTTTTTTTTGCACTTTTATGAGTGTCGCACCTCTAAAGGCACCTTTTTCCAATCTTATGCAGTATGTGTACCATAGAGAGAATTTGCCATTCAAAACCAGGAGTGTGTACACACTGCATCGTTTACGTCAAGAGCAAAGGCTCGCACACTTAACCTGCCTGTGAGGAACGTGCTAGAATGGCTGATCGTGGTGTTCAGAGTGCAGCAAAGCTAGTCACAGACTCACAAACCACACAGGCGGGGACTTTCTATTAATTTCATAGCCTAAGCCGTGTTTGTGCATAGGATTTTCAAATTCATGCCAATTTCCTGGTAACACGTGCAACTATTCAAATAGCCTGCATCTAATTTACATAAATCCTGTACTCATTTTGCTTCAGTGTTTGTGAGCAGATTTCGCCGAAAAGGATTGAGACCATTTTAAAACTTTTTTTGTGTGTGTGTGTATGAATCTTCACGTAAATCCCAAAATGACTTAATCAAAAGTCTGAAAAACAAGAAGCTACTCAAGGTTAATTTCTCACAATGGCGCGTTTGCAAATGGGTTTCCGCGTCCTGTCTTTGGTTACCATGACGTCACCATGACATTTCACATTTCTACTTTCCCCATTTCAAACTCAGCAAGCCATTTATTTACATTTATTCCTATGTTAATCATATGTTTCTGTCCGTCTTCAGGTTCTAGATGAATTATTTATATGTTAAATATTTTGTATTCTGCGCAACTCTGCATTAAAATATTCCTTGGATGTATAAATGTGTTCATATTATATCCTAAAAGACATAACCAAAGAATAGACAGAAACGAAACAAGTATGGAGTCTCATTAAGAAAGTCTGAGAGCTAACAAAGATTTATCGTCCTTTATTTGATCGCTATACTGGCTCAGATGGTTCGGTTTGTGGTGATCGAATAAGGTAACGTTTTAAAGCAATATAATCGACAGGCCACATCATGCCACGCTGTTTTGTTTTGTTTCTTGTCTCTTGAAATTATTAAGACAGAAGAACACAAATGTTAGATACGAGTGCAATGCAGAATCAGAGCATTCATAGAAACCTGAGACGTGGATACAAAACTGTTAATCAACATCTTCTGGCCAAACAGATTCAATTCAACATCACTGTCGCATGAACGGGATTAGAGCAGGCTTGTTTTGGTTGCCTGAAGATCATATTCACACTTTGGCCATTTTCCTGATGACAACGATTCCTCAGATTCCCAACCTGGAATTCCCAAATTTATACCAACCTGGAACGCAGCAGTATGACATCATCCCATTATCCCTGAGAGTGCTGTCAGAGGAAAATGGCCACCATGTGAACACGGTCAATTACATTTTGGATCGTCTGTAATAGTCAACAGTGAAATGACGTAGGTCAAGCAGCAGAAAGCTGTATAAATGGTGTTAGAGGCTGCAGAAGAGGAACAAACGAAACGTGTAATGATGTTCAAAAGCGGCCTCGTACCTGTTAATAACCGCCTGGTCGGCTTCGAGTCTGAACACGCGGGGTTTTGGATTTCCGTCCTGTGGTTTCGGGGTGATGGTGCCCACCTCCACAAAGCCGAAGCCCAGCCGGTACAGAGCATCCACTGCCTCGCCGTGTTTATCGAAGCCTGCTGCGATCCCAACAGGATTCCTGAACCTCCGTCCCATCACATTTACCTCCTGGATTACCACACCAAACATTTCTAATTAGATTAATATTGCTAACACTTAGTACAAGCTGTCACATGATGCACGTCCAATCAAATAAAAAAAAATAATAATAATAATACAACATACATTAGCGAATATATAAACGACACAGAACGCTTTAATCCAAGCATTAGGTTGTGAAAAAGTATCAGCTTTACTAGTCATTTACAGTACAATAATTATAGCTATAGACAATAACAATATAGCTTAGGTATTAACCTGAACAGGGATATGTATGAACGTTCTGTACACACACCAGTGACGAAGGATCCTGGTAGCGAATTCTGGGCACCAGGCCCAAGCCGAGTAAGCGCACGGACATGACGTGAGCCGTTTCTGCTCCCACCAGTTTTTGCAGCACGGGCATCAGGGCTGTAGCGTAGAAGTGCTCGTCCCCAGTGGCAGTCAGGTATCCCAGGAATAAAGTGGTGCCACATCCCAGGATCTTTACAGCGTCCTTCAGACGCTCCTGTGGTGGGAGAAAAAAATGAGTCAGGACAGCAAAACTGAAAAGAAGGACATAAAACTTGACCTTTTATGACTTTGGTACTAAGGAAAGCAGTTCATGATCATGTTTCGTGGATATGTCTTAGACTAGGATAACGCTCTCTGACAGGTCAAATAGTGAAAGGAAGCATCAAACTATATTAATAACAGGAAACCACCACTAAATATCACAAATCATTATCTTTACACATCAGACCGACACTATCCTGTACGCTAGAATTTAAAAGGGATTGCGTCCTTCATCACGTTTTTCCCCGCTTCTTCTCCGGCAATTTTTTTTTTCTTGCGTTTTCATCCACCACGTTTTCTCGTGCTGGAAGCAATGCATTGTTGGTTCCATAGAAATTAAATAAAATTTTCAAATCAAAGTCTTGATCACGTCATCACAGAGCCACCAAACTTTATTTCACAGATCAGACCACACATCCACCCATCATGAGCCGCACTCCTCTCTCTTTTTTTTTTCAGTTTTCTTTTCGGAAACTGAAACGCATCTCTAGTTCATTCGTTCATGACTCCTTCTTCAGCGAAAACATTATCCCGTCCAAGGTCATGGTGGAATCCGGAGTCTATCCTTTGGAATACCGAGCGTGAGATTGGGAATATACCCTGGACGACTTTAGGAAAATCGGACAGTTTGCCACCATGCATGTCCTGCATAAATAAAATAGCACCAAACCTTCCTTTTTCCGCATCTCTCTCATCACACAAAATGTTATGATTCATCCAGAACATTTTATTTGGAAGTAACCAGGGTTATATCAGAATATCCCAAAAGTGCTTTTTTTGTAAAACTCATTTACATGTTGCACATATCGAGATATCGCGATAAATCCAGTATCGCGAGGACAATCGCCAAACCACATACTGCGCATGCGTACCAGATAGACCACCAGAGCCGGCGGCGATCACGTGACTGAAGGAAGTTTATCAGTATCAGTACACAAGCTGTCAAAATACATAGCTCGAACTGGTAAAAAGTCACGGGATTAACACGTCATTCTATATATTTACATATTTATATATATTTATATATAGCGTTATAGTATTTGTCGGACATTTTCAGGTATTTTGTGTCAGTGTTGTGGTTGTTTAAATGCCGCATGTTAAGTTACCTTCAGCTGCGCCGCCATGACCGTTCAGACTATAAATACTGGAGGCGTGACCACGTGATTTTATCCAACTCTCGCGACGGAGTTCTCGCGATATTATGAGCCACCCATAAGGCTGTTCATTGTATCTTACTTCTGTAAAAAAAAAAATAGGCTATAGACCAAAGTTCTTGATAAAAAAACACAAAAAAAAGCCTAGACGTCATCCCTACTGTTTTATTTTACCTAAATATAAACTTCTGAGTTGGGAAAATCTTGTGAAATACACAAACTTATGTCTAAAAAATTCATAAAAACAGGTTCATCTACAAATACCCTTACGAAAATTAACCATGGTTTTACTATGGTTTTCTGGGTAACTATGGAAACCATGGTTTATGACCAAGATTATACAGGTTTAACTGTAGCAAAACCATGATAAAAACCATAGTTAACATGGTTAATTTTCGTAAGGGTAGATCTACAAGAAGTACAATTAGATGTGACTGTACTATAATTCAGATAAGAAAAAGCAATCTGCATTTTCCATCAGAGCTGCACCTGAGTGGAACATGACGCCATCCCACATCAGAGTCATAAAAACATACAAACACAATTTTTAAAAAAAAATGGTTAGTTAGCCTCCAAACATGTCAACATTAAATAACATCACACTGCCCAGCACCTCGACTAGTTAGGTGTATTTGGGCACAGCGTTATTTATACCATCATTGCCATCAGCTATGTTTTGTCTTTTTCTTTCTTTTATGTGTTTATTATTTCCTATATTTATTGACCCTTCTCTTCTTGCATGTTTTATGTCAAGGATTCAAGGAAACTTTATTGTCATTCGTATCACATTTGCATGAGGTGGAACGAAATTGCGTACACGGTCCCGGTTAACCCAAAAGAACAAAGAACATAATAAACAATAATGAATAATAAAGTAAATAAGAAAAAGTAAAAAGAAGTAAAAGTAAAGTAATAAAAAATGTAAAGAAAAAAAGTATCAGTATGGCGTATAGATATAATATAATTATAATTATAGAGCAATTATAATTATAGCAGCAAAAAAAGGCTAGATAGCTCGCACTGATAAAGTGACGGTATCAGTAAAATGTCAGTAGTGATTCGTCCATTATATGTTCAAAAGTCTTACAGCTACTGGAATGAAGCTGTTTCTCAGTCTGGTGGTTTTACACTTAATGCTCCTGAACCACCTGCCTGAGGGGAGTGGGGCAAAAAGTGTGTGTGCTGGGTGAGTGGGGTCCTTCATGATGCAGGTGTGCCTCTTCCTGCATCTGGAGGTGTATATGTCCGTGATGGTGGAGAGGCCGACTCCGATGACTCTCGGTGCAGCCTTCACCACCCTCTGCAGAGCTTTCCTCTCTGCTGTGTCTTTTTACTTACTTTTTTATTATGATGTATGTACATTTTATGTATTTTTTTTTAATATGTATTAGACCTGTTACCATCGGTCCCTGGACAACAGATGTAAAATAGCCATTTTGGCCAATTCTGGCACATTTACATTTTATGTTTATTAATGTGCATTGTCCATGTCAAATAAAACATAAATAAAATAAAAATAAAAAAAAATGATGTATTGCATTAAACGTGTAACTAAGCAAATTAATAATGCGAAGTATTATTTTGGTTTTTTATTTTTTTTTAACTGAACAAATGATTTTTTTCCATACAGGTATGGAAAAAAAAAGAATGTACACCTTCCTTCAGTTCTATGATTTTATTTATGAGGAACTAAATAACAATTGTTTTATCCTAACCCTTAAACCTAACTAACTTTTTAAAAAAAAAAAAACGTCAGATCACACAAAAAAAAAACCTTCAGAAAACATTTTGGGGGGGGGGGGGTAAGAAATAAGACTTTTAATTCAGTAGCGTGTAGAACCAACTTTAAAAACAATAAAATGAAACAAATGTTTTATTGAGCTTATCAGTCTCTCATATCATTTGAGACATTTTAGCCCTCTCTTCTTTACCACTTCTTCAGTTCATTGATGTTTGAGGGGACGTGTTTACGGACAGCTCTCTTAAGATGGGGTTGAGGTCTGGACTTTGACTTGACCATTCCAAAGCCTTGATTATTTCTTCTTTAGCCAATCAGATATTGATTTGCTGGTGTGATTGTGATCGTAGTCCTGTTGTATGGCCCAATTTCAGCCCAGCTCATGCTGGGCAGATTGCTTCGAATCTGTCGAAAGAGTATTCTGATATAAAGTAGAGCTCATTGTTGACCCCAATGACTGCAAGTTTCCGAAATCATCACACATCCACCACCATGCTTCACACTTGGTATGAGGTGCTTGTGGTTATACGCTGTGTTTGGTTTTCACAAAACATGGCACTGTACACTGTACTGTAGACTTTTTTTTTTTTTTCCCAACCTGCTTTCTGAATGTCGGTTAACTTTTCAGGAAAGCAATGACTGCGATTTTGATTTTATTATTTATTTATTATTATAAATGTTTATTTTAGTTTGCTCTGTTAAATAGGAACACAATGCCTAATTTTTTCCAAACATTACTTTTAAAAAAAAAAAATGTAAATAAGGTAGGAATGTTACGAAGTACATTCGCGTGACAGTAAAGAAAGACACATTTTACACAGCAGACCACTTTTCAGGGGGGAAAAAAAAGAACAGTTTTGCATGCAAAAAATAAACAAGAGTGACAGTCAAAGTCTCCAGGCAAACTGTGGCAAATTCTTCAAGATGCTCAGGAAGACTTACCAGCTCGTTTCCTTATAAACCTGTGCAAGTCATGCCTGGGACTACTATTTATAAAAAAAAGAAAAAAAAAAAAAAAGAAAAAAAAAGAAAAATAAGAAAGAAAAAAGAAAAAAAAAAAAAAAAGCAAAGTGTCGTCATTACCTGTGTTTAGTTTATTATTGTCTAATGCTGACAGTAAATATGATGATGAATCCAGAATTTTTTTTAAAGAAGAAATCCAATTATTGAAATTTGAATCAGTGACATCAAGGATACATGTGCTACAAATAAATCATGTTTGAAGACGATGAAAATAAACCAATTAAAATGGAATGTCTCGAATGATCACATGCATAAAGATGTTTTGACAAAAATGTATCAAGAACATCTTGAGGATTTCACAAGTGCATCATATGTTTTTTTTTGTTGTTTTTTTTTAAAAAAAGAAAACTGTTCAGATCAGAATTCACCTTGTATACAACCTGTGTCAGGATAAAATCGTATGCAAGAAAAGAAAACAAAAGAAAGCAAAAAATATACAGATCAAAAGTAGCAGCAGTATTGACAATAGGGTAAAATCACACACACACACACAAGCACACACACACGCACGTACCCTTTCACTTCCTGAATCAGATGTGTGCATCGCCGACGTCACATGCAGTTCAGAGAAGGATGGATCACTGGAGCCTCCCCTCCTTGTTGATAATATGCACACAGAATGAATCATATAAGTTCTTTTTATCATTGTTACACGCTGTTCTCTATATTGTCATGTGAAAATTGTAGTGAAAAACCTTTTGCTTTGTGATCTTTCTCTTCAAAATGTTATTTACAGGAGCAATTCATGCACGTGTCACGTGTGAAATCAAAGGTGATCTATAGCTAGGAAGAAAACAGGCAGGGATGATGGACAAATATGGCTTTCAATCACTTTGTATCTTTATCATAATACAGTGTTGTACATTGACATGGTAATGTTCTGAATGTTCGTTTGTTGCAGTCGTAAATCAGAGTGACACATTTCATCTTAAACGATCGGGATTTCGGTGAGAAAAACCCTGACTGCTTCAAAAAACGAGGCCTAAACACTAATATGCGTGTGATGTGTATTAACACACTTGGTTGTGTTGATATAATTACTGTATATGTAGTTAGGAAACAGGGTTTTTTTTTATTTTTTACTCAATTGGGCCATCAATTAATCAAAAGCAATTGTTTCATTTCTTTTACTCCACTTAAATTCGCTCAAAAAAACCAGCCTGTGTATGTCATTTTGTTTGTGCTGCACAGTCCGAGCCATCCAAAAACTTGTTCTTTGAGACAAAGTCCAGCTGAAATCAGACTTTGCATGTAGTTTGAGTGTCTCCTATCATTTTCCTAATGAAAATGAGGAAGTTAGCTCACGTCGACTGTTTTCACAAAGAGAGTTGCCTCCATTTGCCTAAGATGGACAGAAACTCAATGCTTTCCAGTCTCCACAGTCTTAACTGAAAGCGAAGTTTGCTCCTTTCCCGCTCGCTCCACAATGCCTTCGCTAAGGCAACTCTTCATTTATTGTTGGATTTCAGGGACTTTTCTTTCATCCTCTCACGTCGTGTCCCTCAAGACACCCCGAGACGTATCAGACAACCAAAATCTGAACAAAGCCGTTTTTCGGGACGTGTCTTATGAATTCGTCACAAAGTTGCAGTCATGGGGACTGGCGAGTGAAGCCTGCGAGACTCAAGGAGGGAAACTTCTGAATTATCTGGACTGCGAAATCAAGGATTTCTTTTCCAAAGTGTTGGGGGACCTCCAGACTACAACTCCAGGCTGGTGGATCGGCGATGGTTTGACGGGATCTTACAACGAATGTGTTATTACTCACGGTGAGTGCAGAAAAAAAAAGTGAAGTTTTATTTATTTTATTTATGCTCGGTCCAAATCTTTTTCAGGATGCCTTAAAAATGTACCCGAAACTCCGAAGTTCTTTCTTTGTCACAGATGATATGATAAAGCTATTAGTCAGTATTTATTTTTCAGATTATTAAGAATCTCATGAATGTGATCTCAGCTGTCCCTTATCTCTTTCTTAAAATAATTTAAGATAATAAAATTTTAAGTAATTTATTTTAAAATCAACAGTATTAAATGACAAAACCAGAGTCTTAGATACTCAGGGGTGTGCAATAATACTCGGATCTGCAAAAAAAAAAAAAAGTTTTTTAAACTTATGCTAGTTAAATATGAAGCTGGCAGGAAAAAAAGAAATTCTAGGTTTGTTATATCGGAGCTGCTCCTGTAATGCCTCTGGTTGATATTCTGGTTTAAATTGCTGGTATTCGTGGTTTATATTCACCTTAAAACAACCTGATTCATTAAAAAAATATTGCAGAAGCAAGCAAAGATAATATCTCCGGGAGCTGGAGGGACTGTCCAGGTGTGTCTGAAGTCATGCAGGAGCAGCTTGAGCTCCACTAAAGATTATGACATTTTAAAGATTTTATTTTTCCCGATCCTAAACTCCCGAGCTTGCAAGTTGTTGTATGGGATTAAAGGTTCCAAGCCTTCAGAAGCTCCAGATTGGCACATCTAGTTTTACATCCGAGTGCGAATGTTTGTATCCCCTATGTTTTTTTTTTTATATATAGAAAACAATGAAAATTTAATTGTTGTTTTAAAAAAAATCGCTCTAAAGGAAACAGAATTTCAAAATGTTCCAAATGAACAATGCAATAAATCTAAAATCCAAAATAAATCAACAGAAGAACCTTTTTGGGGGGAGAAATGATTTCAAGTGCGCGGTGTAACTAAAGTAAGAGTTGTAAGAAAATGTCAGGAAGAATGTGTAGGCATTGCTGGGCAAATGAGTTATATGATTTTTCATTAGGAAATGAACTTGATTATTTTCTGATAATATGGCTGGGCTCAGATACATTTCTACAGGATAGAGTATTTATTACAGTATACTGTATGGTTTCCCCAATAATACAGTAGTGTTGCATTATTTGAAAAAAAAAAAATGCAGAAATGTTTAACACTTAAAGCTAATTTCAGTGAAATATCTAAAAAATAATAATTAAATTAATAATAATAATTAATAATAATAATAATAATAATAAATATATATAATTTATCATAATATTGTATTACATTATTACTTTATTAGTAGTGATGATGTAATGCAATTTTGTATTGCATCATCATTACATCATCATATCAACAAGGCCTAGCTGAGAAAAAAAAAAGGCAAATTGCTATGCAAAATGCATTTGTTGCTTTGTTCAAAATGTTTTTAGTTCCTTTACAAAGTAACTTCAGCAGCCTGAGTATACTTTCCTTTTCATTTCACTTTAGTTCAGAGTATGCACTTTAAGATGAACTGAATAAGCAGGAGGTTGAAGGAACGCAACATAAACGCATATACACTGTTTCTGTGTCACGACTCTTATTTATGCTGTGTAAAATAAAAGGAGTACATGTCGTATTTCTTCTTATGCTAAAGGTGCAAGAATGCCCACTGCTCAACCTGCTGGTAGACCGAGTGCACGTTTTTGCACCTACATGAGAATGGATCCATTCCACCTGGTGACAACGCCCCACTGCAATATGACCTTGGGTTACCTGTGTACTCAGGGTAAAAAAAAAAAAAAAAAAAAAATTTACATGATGCTTTTTTACATGTACTGTATATTGAGTCACTGGAAATAACAAGTCCACAGTGTGGTACTTAACACAAGGTAGATAAATGAAACCGAAGCTAAGTGATGCTGTGCTCTTACAGATTCACAAGCAGCTGAAGCTGGAAATAAACGGGTCCGAAGGAGCATCCGGGTCCAGAGGAGCACAGATGGCCAAAGTAAATCGATGCAATATGACAGTAGAATACGAGACTTTGTATTATGTATACAGATCTTATAAAGTCTTTCTGTTTCTTTTTAGTAAATGATTGGCTAACTAAAATGGATTCATCAACATCAAACTTGACAGGAGTGCTCGAGGTTAGTTTTTTTTTTTTTTTAAACACATCCTTTTATACACTCTCACTCACACACACACACACACACACACACATATATATATATATGCAATTACTAATCTTCTTTGGCATTAATCTTGTCATTTATTTTTCAGCTTGCTAAGCAGATATTAACCAAAATCGCAAATGAACCAGTGGAGATAGCACATGGTTCAAAGGTGATATGTCTCCAAAACACTCAAACACTCAAACATTACTCTGTCATGTTTCTTTCACTGTCACCGTGTCCGTGTGTGTATGATCTGACTGTTTTCTCTTTTCAACTCACAGAAGCAATACCTAAATGATATACTAAAAGCCCTAAAGGCACTCACGAAATTAGATGCCGCAAGCAAGGACCTGACTATTAACTGTACTGGAGGCCTTATTTTGCACACCATAGAGCAGTGCGAAACAGATGACAGCCCACAAAATGTAAGCAAGTGTGAGAGAGAGAGAGAGAGAGAGAGAGAGAGAGAGAGAGAGAGAGAGAGAGAGAGAATTATTTCTGACGCATGTTATATTTCATAAATATCGATATGTACTGATCTTTTATTTGTGTGTGTCTTTGAATCAAACAGCTTGAAGAGCTGCTTATTTTGACTGTCAACATTTATCAGCAGATAAACCTGCTGACACAGCAAAACCCCAGTGAAATATATGCCTGGAATTTTGTATCAGGCACACTTTTTACAACCAAGTAAGTGCACGCCCGATTCTACAACTAAAGGGGGAAAAAAAGGTTTACCTGTAAATTAGAGCACACTTTGATTTGTTATATACTGGGATAAAGTTTTCTTCTAGGTATTAACCAGGTAAGTATGTGATACATACATTTTCAGCTAAAAAGATTGAAAACATTTTTGCAACACGTTACTCAAGGTGTTGCTCACCTACATAAACCTTTCATGGCATCTTGTATAAAGCATTCTTCGGTTTTCACGTCGGTGTTCTTGACACCTGCGTAAATCTTACATGACAACTGATTGAAATAATTATCACTTAAGGCAAGTGCTCATAAGTGCTTCCCAACAACTGCCATAAACTTGTACAATATAGCCATTTATAATTGCTGACATAAAAAAAAACCTGCCTTCTTCACATGTTATGTAAGTCTACATAACAGGGGCAGATGGTGGCCTGATGGTTAGGGAGGTACCCCTATAATCGAAAGATTGCAGGTTCGAATCCCACGACCAGCAAGGTACCACTGAGGTACCCTGAGCAAGGTGCTG
>JAOVYU010000004.1:3729537-3748191 GCA_025674565.1 Synodontis membranacea
GTTCGAATCCCACGACCAGCAAGGTACCACTGAGGTACCCTGAGCAAGGTGCCGCCCCCAAGCACTGCTCCCCAGGCGCTTAAAATAGCCGCCCCCTGCTGTGTGTCACGATCCACACAGCGGATAAATGCAGAGGACTAATTTCGTTGTTGTGCACTGTGCGCTATGGTGAGTCAATAATGACAATGAATCACTTTCACTTCACTTTAACAAAAATAAAAATAAAGGGGCAGATGGTTAGGGAGGACCAATTTCGTTATTGTGGTGCTGTGGTGTGTCAATAATGACAATGAATCACTTTCACTTCACTTCACTTCACTTTTCTAGTGTACATCCAGCTGTGTGACCAGCCCTTCATGACAACTGACATACTGTAAACCCACCTAATCATTTATAAAGTCTTGTTAAAATAACCATCAGCCGACAAGCCCTTTGTGACCAAAAAAAAAAAACCTTTATGAATGTTTATGCAGGTTCATATTAGTTGTCATAAAAAGCTCAAGCAGGTGTTATGAAGCCATATGAACACCACTGTATACTTACCTGTTTAATAAAAGCATAAAAAAAATTAGGCTTGTAATTTAATATGATTTTTTTTAAATCTCTCTTTTAAAGACAGAGCCCACAAAATCTGGAAAACATATCGCTTGGGAGTATGGGTGTAGGTGCTATCCAGTTTCCACCTTTTGATGCATTAAAGTCTCAGCTGCCATCTACCCCTGTCAACCTTCAGGTTTGTTCAGCCAAGCGCAGATTTTTCACTGTCATGTCTGTGTAAGTAAGTAGAACATAGCGCTGATTTTCAGCCATCTGCTGAAGATATGGCAGCATTAGAGGACGTAATACCTAATCCAAGCTCTCATATATATAGACTGATATTAAAATCTGCTTGTTTTCGTTTATCCCTGTCCAGTTGTTCAGTTATAAATCCAACCCACTGAGCGAGGAATCAAACGTTAGCATCAGCGGAGCTGTTTGCAGCCTGTCACTCTCGGACGATACGTCTGATATTAAACTCAGCAATCTCTCAAGTTTCATCGAGGTGAGTCCTGGTGACCTCTTTACCCTCAATAAATCCCATACCTTTCATGTCACCTTGCACGTGTGAAATCAATTCAACACGTGACATCGTGTGAATAATGTGATGAATCGGAGGAGAAATATAGAATAATATATAAATAATATATATATAATAAATAATATATATATAAAAACAATCAGATGATATAAATAAATCACATGCAAAAGAACTTGGGGGAATAAAACTACTCGTGTAAATCATATTTGAAAGCAAATGAATCATGCAAAAAAAATCATGTGGAAATAATTGAATCCTGAAAAATTATTCATGTGGGGGAAAATAAATCATGAAAAAAGTACATGTACAATAAATTCATTATATGAAAATTCCCATGAAAATAAATGAGTCATTTGAAAAAAAAATCATTTAAAAAATACATGCGAAATAAATGAAATAAATGGAAGGAACATATGTAAATAAATTAATTATGTGGAAAAAAATCACATGCAAATAAATTAACCATGTGAAAAATTAATCATATGAAAAAAATATGTTAAATAAATGAATTATATGGGGAAAAAATGAAAATAAATGAATCGTGTGAAAAATGAATCGTGAAAAAAGATTATGTGGAAATAAATGAATCATGTGGAAATTATTCATATGAAAAAAATCACAGGAAGATAAATGAATCATGTGGAAATTATTCATATGAAAAAAATCATGTGAAAAATCCATTATATGGGAAAGGAATCACGTGAAAATAAATGAATCGCATGAAAAAAAAACATTACGTGGGAAAAACTCCATATGTGAAAAATGTATGAAATATAAAATGTGGCATCTCTAAAAACCACAAGAGTAAATTTCACATATGAATCATGTCATGGTAGTAATAACTCATTGCTTAATCCTGTAAACAGTGGACTGATGTACGCATTCCCCTCTCATGCCTGTACAGATATTTCTGCCACGTCCTGAAGCCACTGAGCCACCAGTTAAAAGCGTGTCTCTGAAATATGGGTATGCTATCGTCACATCCTTCAACATCACTGATCCGAACTCAACCGTCATTGTGACTGCTACACCAAATAAAAACGTCTCTCTTCTGGTGCTCCTGTCTTCCACTCACCAATCAAACAATCGCAGTCAGAGAGCCGTCCTTAATGGCAAAGGTGAGAAATGTTCTGGGGGGGAGGGGTTGGTTAAACTGCAAGAAAAAGTTGAAAGTTGATGGGCTGTATTCAGAATTAAGTTCAAAATTTATTCACAGTCAATTTCCGCACATTGCTTATGTTACGATTCAGAATATGCACAACTCCTGAGTGTACAGTAGGTCACATCTTCAGGGTTACCAAATTCGTCTTTACAGTAGTAGAAGCGTTTCATGTTGCTTTGTCAGTAGCATCGAGACCACCTAATTGGTACACAAGTGCTTTCCTTTAAGCCTGGAAAGAATGGAATAGAATCAAAATATGTGAAAGAAATAGAAAATTTGCACTTTGGAGAAGGAAATTGCATTTTTTTATTGTCATTGTGGAATGTAATATTGCCTGACTTTTGTTGTATGAATTGCTGCATTTGTTTTAATTTGCAGAACAAATTAAATATGGCACATCCTATTATTTTGTGTTTCATAAAAAAAAAAAAAAAAAAAACTAAATACCAAGTGTTAAAAAATATTTTATTTATTTATTTATTTACTTTTGATATATTGAGAGCATTCGAGGTCCAGTTTGCTTGTAGAGATGTTGTTGAGATGAAGCAAGGGCTAAATCCCACTGCATTTGTCCTTGTCAGTATCAGCACCTAGTCAAAGAGCATTATGGGTAATAAAGGAAAAAAAATCCTGGTGAAGGACAAATTGTATTCCGAAGTAAATCTTGGGCATTGTTGAAGATCACGTGTTAATTATAAAGATTGATATGCAAATTGTTCAGGGTGGAACAGTTTTTCCTTATAGGGAAGCAGGTCAATGATTTGTACCACGAAAAAGCCCAGTTTTGGTTGTTAAATATAACTAATAATGCAACAGTCAGCAATTTACGTTGTTTCTGATGTTTGCAATTTTTATTTATCTTTTCGTTCCTGCTTTGTCACCGCTACACGTTAAGATGAAAATTATCGCTGGATCATCCACCCCCAGATGCTAAACTCTACAAGCGGGACCATGTATGTGAATATCACACTGTTCAACTACACCTCATCAAATCCAGTGGTGGTCAATGTCTCGATGATGAACTTTAAGTGTATGTACTGGGATGTTGGCCTGAATGATTGGAGCATAGACGGCTGCTGGGTAAGTGTGTCATTTTCTATAAAAAGCAAAAAATAAATAAATAAATAAACATTTACAAACTGAGTTACAATGTAATCCGAGTGACTGGAGGTAACAGTGTGTGACCCTCTTTCACGCAGGTTGGTCCTAAAACAGCACCCAAAATGACTCACTGCTTATGCAACCATAACACTTTCTACGGGAGCTCCTTCTTCGTGATGCCCAATCCAATAGACTTGTCACAAACAGCGGCGCTCTTCGCCACCATCGGTCAAAATTACGTGGTCGCCGCAGTTCTGGGTGCTTTCTTTTTCCTCTATTTGATCCTCGTGGTGTGGGCGTGGTATGCTGACAAAAAAGCCCAAAGAACGGTACGGATGACTTCCATCTTCATATGATTTGAAATGATAATAATGTTCGCCAGAGAGAGAGAGAGATGAGAATGCTTCCTTTCTGTATCTTTTCAGCGCAAGTTCATGCTGCTGGATGACAATCATCCATGTGCTCATTATAACTACCTGCTGAATATCCAGACGGGAAACCGGAAACAAGGAGGAACCACGGCCAAGGTGTGTGCAAGTGATTCAATTGGGCAGTTTGTCAAGGCACGGGAACTTTAAAGTCCAAGAATCTCACCAAGCAGAATTTATTTATTTATTTTTAAATCACAGCATTATTTAAGCCCAGTCTTGACATACTGTATTAATATTAACGTTAACCGGTATAGGAAAAAAATACCTGTATGACAGTTTGACTAAAATAAAATTCTTAAAATAATAACACTAGTAACAGTGTACTGTAACATGCTAGTAATACGAGTTTACAACTCGTCACGACAGATCTAAGCATCTTTTTCTCCTTCAGTACATAATCAACTGTCACCTCGATATCCCTAGAGTGTAGCTAGCTGGCTTTCAAATAGAAGCAGGGAAAATGCATAATCCTGATTGGTCAAGACTGTTTTTCACCGTGCCATCTGGTAGCCAATAAAATGTTCTTTAACAAACTAAGGGACATGTTCATTTGACATTTGGGGCGGTTAAATATGGCAAAATTGCAATGCTGACTTCACCTTTTATGAGCACCATTACAACACAGTTAAATTGTTATTTGAAGCGGGCCGTTAAATCGTTTGTGCCATCTGTGTGTTATGTTAAACGTCCACGAATATGCATTTGGTGAAAAAAAAAAGCGAAAAAGTTATTTTCAGCCACAGTGCGACAGGATAGGGTTTCCCAGATTACCACACATATTTCTCATACGTGATGTGATACTGAGAAGGCGTTATGAGTGCGCGTGTGTGTGTTTTGGACAGGTCATGATGACTCTAGAGGGCACCGATGGCGAGAGCGACGTACATAACCTAGCTTACCCAGATCAGCCTGCGTTTGAGAAAGGAGGAGTGGACATGTTCATGCTCAGCACGCCGTTCCCTCTGGGAGAGCTGAAGAACATTAAACTGTGGCATGACAACACAGGAGGAAGTCCAGACTGGTGAACATGTCTTCTTTCCTCTTTCAACATTCTTGTGCATCCCAAAAAGATTTGAATATCGTGAAAAAGGGCATTTCTTTTCTTTCGAATTTAATTCAAAAAACAAACCTGTTATATATTCCATATTCATTACACGTGAAATGAAGCTTTGTTGTCTAAATTGTGCGATTATGTCGTGAAAATATGTCAGAAATCCTGCAGGTCAAATTATTACAGCATTCCCTAAGATTACAATATAGAAATGTCCTACATCTGAAAAGTATGTTCATTTATACAGTCAATACTTGGTTGTTGCTCCTTTACCACAAATTACTATAAATTACCATCAGCGCACCGTGGCATGGAGGTGTTCAGCTTGTGGCTCTGCTTGAGGTGTTACTGAAGCCCAGGTTGCTTTGATAGTGGCCTTCAGCTCGTCTGTATTATTAGGTCGGGTGTTTCTCATCTTCCTCTTGATGTTACATGTCAGGTCAGGCGAGCTGACTGTAAGCACAGTAACATCATGGTCAACAAACCATTTGGTAGCAGTTTTGGCACTGTGGGTGGGTGCTAAGTCCTGTTGGAAAAGGAAATCAGGATCTACATAAAGCTTGTCAGAAGATGGAAGCATGAAGTGCTCTAAAATCTCCTGGTTGATTCTGCGTTGACTTTGGACTTGATAAAAACACATTTGACCAACACCAGCAGACGACATGGCACCCCAAATCATCACAGACTGCAGAAACGTCACACTGGACTTCAAGCACCTCGGATTCTGAGCCTCTCCAATCTTCCTCCAGACTCTAGGACCTTGATTTCCAAATAAAATGCAAATTTTAGCTTCATCTGAAAAGAGGACTTCGGACCACTGAGCAACTGTCCAGTTGGTTTTCTCCTTTGCCCAGGTAAGACGCTTCTGACGTTGTCTCTGGTTCAGGAGTGGCTTGATATTAGGAATGTGACAGTTGTAGCCCCTTTCCTGAAGACGTCCGTGTGTGGTGACTCTTGATGCACTGACGCCAGCTTCCGCCCACTCCTTGTGAAGCTCTCCCAAGTTCTTGAATCGGCTTTTCTTGACAGTCCTCTCCAGGCTGCAGTCATCCCTGTTTCTTGTGCACATTTTCCCTGCACACTTTTCCCTTTCAGTCAACTTTCCATTAATATGCTTCAATACAGCACTCTGACAGCACTGTCCAGTCAGCAGTCTTTCCAACAGTCAGCATGATTGTGGCTGCGTTTACCGAGCTGGACCGAGAGACACATGGTATTTAAACTCTAAATTGAATATTATAATAATTTGAGATGCTTTTGTTTGCGTTTTTGGATCTTTATGCCATAACTATCAAAATTACAATAGAAAAATGCTCCACATATTTTAGTTTACATTTAATGAGTACAATTGAATTGAATCTAGAATATATTACATTTTCACTTTTTAAGTAACTGATATAAATATTACAATATTCTTTTTTTTTTTTTTTTTTTTTTTTTTTTTTTAGATCCAGTAGTAGAGTTTATTAAATTGTAATAAATTTACTGTTACTGTTCACTAATCTGGTTTTGAGGGGAAAAAATTGAAATTATGATTACCTAAAGCCAATTTTTCTCCCATCAGGTATCTGCAGAAGGTGACAGTTCAGGATTTGCAGACTCGTCAGGTCTGGCACTTCCTGTGCAACACCTGGCTGAAAGGCAATGGGGACACACCTTGTAAAAGAACCTTCAATCCAGCAAAGAAGAACGAGATCACCAGTTTCGGGTACCGACATGAATCACATAAAATTAGTCCCATCTAGCACCGTAACAGACTCTTCAGCTTGTTCCACCCTGGGAAGGTTCTACGTAGAAGTCTGGAGAACTTGGTTTGCATTTCAGCTAGACCAAAGAACTCTTTTATTCTATTATGATTCTGATTAATATTTTGTGCATGCCATTTTATTATGGCTTCTAATTACACTCTTCTTTGCCTAATCAGTAGATCCAGACCCACATTCCTCAGTCTCTCTTAAAGTTCCACTGTAGTTAGTGGGAAAATACGTCTTAAAAACCAATAACTAAGTAATGAGCTGAGATTTTGAGGGGTTTAGAGTCCTACTTGGAATCCTTTCTAAAAGGAAAACACTCTGTTGTAAGGTTCTACTTACACGCTTTAATGTTTCCTCTAAACGGACAACTGAAAACCATTTAAGGGTTCTAGATTTCAACTTTATTTCTAAGAATGAAGCAAACTCTCCCATTCCCTGTGTCCCGTCTGTCCCATCACAGTAATTTATTCCAAGCTCGTACATCCACTGGGTTCCGAGACGAGCACATTTGGATGTCTATTGTGAATCCTCCACGCCACAGCCCTTTCACCCGAGTGCAGCGAGTCTCCTGCTGTATGTGCCTGCTGCTGTGCACCATGGTCATCAACATCATGTTCTGGAACATTCCCAAAGATGGAGAGTCTCCTGTCATCGTCCAGCTAGGTCTGACTATTTTTTCGCTGTGCGCTAACGTATTGTCCATATACGGTCGACGCATTTTCTCATCCTGTATATATAATTACGACTGGACCAGATTTATAGATCACAATTTATAGCACAGCATTGTCAACATTGCACGTAATTATCAAGGGTTGAAATCAGTTCAAAATGGTGAACAGCATTCCACGACACCACCTTGTCCCTGATTATTTTCCTATAACAGCATGCATCATGTCTTTTTGTCTTACAGTAAATAGTTATAGAGGAATATATTGGAAACACAGAATCTAACGTCTTGTTCTGTTGCTCCCACAGGATCCTTTGCGCTCACCTGGCAGCAGATCATGGTTGCAGTGGAAAGTGCCCTCCTCATGTTCCCAATTAACATCCTCATTGTCACCATATTCCGCAGTATACAACCGCGTTTGAAAAAAGAAGAGGAGGTCAAGGTCAAGACCACCAACAGCGACAAATCATCCGTGGTTTCCATGCAGACTATCCTCAAGGTCCTCAAGTCAAATATTTCTGAAATATTGTAATCTCTCTGCTATTTGATCATTTGTTGTATGATGAATATTGTGATCTTAAAGATTCGAATTTCATAAGAGCAAAATTTTGGCAGAAATCTGAAATCTGAAAGAGGTTATTGATGTGTAATAGTATACAAGCTGTTAGGCAAGTTTGAGTTTTTGGAGATTTATGAACTGATGTCTTGTTGCATTCGATTTCTTTGCCTTTCTTCTATCGAACGGATCCAAGCTTTTGCACTCACCTGTATTTATATAAATAACTCTCATCTTTTCAGGACACACAGGACATTGTGAATCTCCTCAGCAAAAGCCCCAAAAATTGCGTGATTTCACTGCAGCAAAATCTGGAGACCACTGCAGATCTGTTCAATGCGCTTAATCAAATGCGTGACGTCATCGTGACTATACAAGGTAGGCATTACCGAAACGCGTTTAGTCAGTGGCTTACTGCAACATCTCTGGGAATGAATTTATCTCAGAAATAAGGTTTATTACAGGTGTGTTACTTAGAACTAACACACCATTGACAATTTTGAAGTAAGTTATATGCTTTATTTCTTGGAAAGATAAAACTAAAAGCCTTCCCTACATTTCCGTCCACTCAGGCCATACTGTCGGGGATCAGCATTGGGCCCACTGCAGCCGATTCATCTTTCACACTTCGTGCCATCTGTCATCATTGCTGGATCGCGCCGGAGAGAAAGTGTTTCCTCACCCCGATGACCTCAATCTGGCCAAGAACACAGTGAACTTAATGCTGAAGGAGGCTGAAGCATTGAGCAGCACTCATCCTGTGCAGTGGTCAGAATTTATGTACAAACTACAAAAAAGGAAAAATAGAATAATTATTAATTTTTTTTATCCTCTTGGCTCAGTATATTCTTAGTATTCTTAGTCTGCTTCATCAGCAGTTGAAATGTAATGCAGTAATGTTTCAAATACAAATTCAATTCATTCAATTTAACCCCTAAATCTCCAATGGCAATAGTACACTACACATGTTAGTTTCACTGGACTTCCTGATTAATACAGACACCTATAACAAGCTAAGAGTTTAAAGTTTTCAATCAAGTGTTTTGGACTAATAATAAACCGAGTAATAAAAATGGGATTAAATAAAAACTCTTTTTGGACTATTTAACATATCACTTTTACTTTTTCATTCATTTATTTTTCATTTTCAGCTTTGTGCCTGCACAAGAGGAGAAGAAGAAGAAAACTGGCTGCAAGCTGCCCTGGTGGTTCGTCTTTATCGGCTGGGGTCTTCTTCTTACCATAAGTGGCATCTCCACATTCTTCACCTTGCTGTACGGCCTTCAGTATGGGAAGGATTCATCCACTAAATGGGTCATCACCCTGACGCTGTCCATGTTCCAGAGCATCTTCATCATCCAGCCTCTGAAGGTGAAAATCAACGCTTTGGTCACTCATCAACTGATGACATCAGTATATGCAGTAATGACATTAGCACATTAATAATGACTTCACTTTATGCAGTAGTGACATCAGTACATGCAGTAATGACATCAGTACATGCAGTAACATCAGTACTTCACTAATGACATCAGTACATGCAGTAATGACATCAATACATCAGTAGTTACATCAGAACATTCAGTAATGACATTAGTACATTAATGACTTATGTACATGCCGTAATGACCGAAATACATTAGTAATAACACCACTTTTTGCAATTAATGACATCAGTACATGCAGTAATGACATTAGTACATTAGTAATGACATCACTTGATGCAATAATGACATCAGTACATGCAGTAACATCAGTACTTCAGCAATGACATCAGTACATCAGTAGTTACATCAGAACATTCAGTAACGACATTAGTACATTAATAATGACTTAAGTACATGCACTAATGGCATCAGTACATGCAGCAATGAGATCAATACATTAGGAATGACATCAGTTTATGCCATAATGACATCAAAACATGCAGTGACATCAGTACATGCAGTAATGACATTAGCACGTAAGCAATGACTTAAGTACATGCAGAAATGAAATGAGTACATGCAGTATTGTCATTGCTATGTGCAATTAATGACTTAAGTACATGCAGTAATGACATCAGAATATGCAATAATGACATCACTACATGCAATAATGGCATCACTATATTCAGTAATGACCTCAGTATATGTAGTAATAATACCAGTACCTCAATAATGACATTAGTACATGCAGCAATGACATCAGTATACTGTATTATTATACATCATTGGCACATTGGTTACAACATCATTATTATACTATAACGACAGGACAGTATATGCAGTAATGAAATAAGTAATGCTAGCCGTACCTCAATAATGCTATTAGTACACAGCTCTGGCATCAGTAATAACCTCGGCATGTGTAGTAATGCCATCAGTAGAAGCAGTAATGACATCAGTAATAAGAGCGATTACATCATTACATCTGGAATTATATCATACAATAATAACACTAGTACATGCAGTGATGTCAAGGGTGCATGCAGTAATGATGCTATTACATACAATGACATTAGCTGAAATAACACTAAAGACATAAGTACAACAGTAATGACATCAGTATATGCAGTGTGTTAATATGGAGTATGTTGTAACTCACGGACGCTGGTTAATTGACAGGTCGTTGGTCTGGCAATCTTCTTCGCACTCATTCTGAGGCCAGTGGCCACCGAGGACAACACTGAGGTCGAGGGTTTGCTAGACGGTAAGAGCTAAACTGAACATATTTTCGATGGGTTGATTTTATTAAGAATGACAGATTTGGCTTTTGTACGTCTTAAAAGAGACATATTAATGGATCATGTTATTTATTTATTATTTCTGCAGAACAACGTGAAAAATGCGAGTCATACTGCGGACGGCACATGCACTGATACTCTCGAGCACTCAGATGATGAGACGGACCCTCTTTGATGATGTGATTTTTGAACCAATGCAACAAAAAAAAATAAATCTTAAACTGACTCTTCAGGATTTTGATGTAAACAATGCTCAGGGTGGAGGTTTTATCTTTTGTATCATAAATGTGTACTATATTTGTCTATTTTCCATCTAAAAGTCTATAATGTATGCAAAAGTACAGTGCAACCTGTAAGTAACACTAAAGTGACACAAATGTGCACACAGGACTGAAAGAGGTCAAAGAGCAACGTTAAAAACTTTAAGGTGTCTACAACCAAACTGGAGCCATATTTAAAGCTACCACTCTCCACACTAAAATAAGTTATGTCACTAGTTAATTGCTTACAGTATGCTCTGATATTTGCAATTTATTTACAATATATAGCCATAGTAAACCTTTACTGTGCATTTTATTGTATGCTTAGCATTAGAATGCATAAAAATAATTAAACACTGCATCACAGCTTTATGGGAATGTCAAAGTGGGAAAAGTGGTACGATTTTCCCATTTCATAGAGTTGGGTTGAGAGTAACTGTAAATATTTCCTTACTCATACGCTTCATTCAGTCATCCTAAGATCCAAGTGGAAGTGACACGTTACCAGATCAGTTTAATTTCCTTCTCTATGTGATTGTTCATTTATCTTTATGGAAATACTGCAATAAATGGCTTCTCTCATATCTTAGTTTGAGTCTTATATCCAATTTAAAGTGCACTTAGACACGCGGTAATTCACTAATAAAAACCAAATGAATCAGAAATCTGAAAATGCTTTGCAGATGAAACGTACAGTGCAACATTGGAATAAAATTAAGAACAGGCTATAAGGCAAATCACATATTGTCGTTTTACAAAGAAAGACAAATACTTGATTATGGTTAAGTTTTCTGTTGAACAAAAATTATTGGACATTTATGGAAGGAGTCTCCAGTGCCAGCGATTTGTAATGATCAGTATGTTTCCTCCATGGGAAATCTGGATCATACTGTGTTTTGTTTTTAAACTTAAGAGAACATACAGTGGTTGGTGAGGGAATGATCGTTTATAATAATTTACTCTACTTTCAACAAAAAAGATAACAGTGGTGTGTCTTTCATTTCCTAGGAACATCTGGGCACTGGGGTGTTTTTCGAGCAAAGATTTTTAGTGGAGCAGTCTTTAGTTTTATGAAATTTAATCAAATGTGAAAAACTGACTGTGCAAAAATTTGGGCACCCTTGTAATTTTGCTGATTTGAATGCATGTAACTGCTCAATACTGATTACCTGCAACACCAAATTGGTTGGATTAGCTCATTAAGCCTTGATCTTCATAGACAGGTGTGTCCAATCATGGGATCCTCAAAGCAACTCTCAAAAGATCTGAAAACAAAGATTGTTCAGTGCCACGGTTTATGGGAAGGCTACAAAAAAGCTATCTCAGAGGTTTCAACTGTCAGTTTCAACTGTAAGGAATGTAATCAGTAAATGATAATCAGTTGCTGTTAAACCCAGGTCTGGCAGGCCAAGACAAATACAGGAGCGGCATATGCGGAGGATTGTGAGAATGGTTACAGACAACCCTAAGATCACCTCCAAAGACCTGCAAGAACATCTTGCTGCAGATGCTGTATCTGTACATCGTTCTACAATTCAGCACAGTTTGCACAAAGAACATCTGTATGGCAGGCTGATGAGAACGAAGCTCTTTCTGCACTCACGCCGCAAACAGAGTCGCTTGTTGTATGCAAAGCTCATTTAGACAATCCAGAAAAGCAAAAGTGCTTTGCATGGCAGAAGAAGAACACCGCATTCCAAGAAAACACACCTGCTACCTACTGTCAAATCTGGTGGAGGTTCCATCATGCTGTGGAGCTGTGTGGCTAGTTCAGGGACTGGGGCCCTTGTTAAAGTCGAGAGTCGGATGAATTCAGCCCAACATCAACAAATTCTTCAGCATAATGTTCAAGCATCGGTCACAAAGCTGAAGTTACGCAGGGGTTGGATTTTCCAACAAGACAATGACCCAAAACACAGCTCGAAATCAACAAAGGCATTCATGCAGAGGGAGAAGTATAATATTCTGGAATGGCCGTCACAGTCCCCTGACTTGAATATCATCGAAAGTTTATGGGACGATTTGAAGCAGGCCGTCCATGCTCGGCAGCCATCAAATTTAACTGAACTGGAGAGATGCTGTATGGAAGAGTGGTCAAAAATACCTCCATCCAGAATCCAGACACTCATCAAAGGTTATAGGAGGCGTCTAGAAGCTGTTATATTTGCAAAAGGAGGCTCAACTAAGTATTGATGTAATATCTCTATTGGGGTGGCAAAATTTATGCACCTGTCTAATTTTTTTATGATGCACATTGCATATTTTCTGTTAATCCAATAAACTTAATGTCACTGCTGAAATACTACTGTTTCCATGAGGCATGACATATTTTAAAGGGATATATTACATTTCTACTTTGAAAGCTCAGCCAATGATGAACAAAAATCCAAAAAATGAAGAGGCGTTCCCAAACTTTTTCATATGACAATAGCAGGGAAAAAAACTTGCTTATGGATGTCTTAACTCTAATTAAGCAATATCGCACAAGCAAAAGTGCAGTCTTACGGAATATACTGCTGTAGCTAATCACAGCCGTGCCGATATTCAGCATTACTGCGCTATTCAGAGTGAGATAATGCGACAAATCTAGAAACAGGAAATGAATATAGAGTAACTGCCATGTTGGACACAATGATTGGTTTATTTTTTACACTGCTAATGGAAATTAAACCCAAAGAAGCCGCACTCACTCGCTGGGTCAACAATGATTTTTAAATTACCTTGAATTAATAAATTACCTTGTCTTTGCTTTTAACTGACAAGCTTATACTTTGAGTCAGAAGACAGGTTCTTAAAAAAATTTATCACTGGCATGTCCACAGATGAGGTCAATAACTCTATTGTAGTAATGATTTCAGTGGGACTTTTGTAGAATTGGAATTTTACATGCCAAACATGGACAAGCAGAGCGATACACCCCACGAAAGATCCCAGTGTGATTATACTAAAATTAAACACTCTTGGAATGCCGCTCATCCAATCAGATTAGTGAACCGGAACTAACTGTTGTATAATTGTAATTATACACTGATTGGTCTTTAGTAAGTAAGTAAGTAATAAGTAAGTAAATAAATAAGCAGCTGGTGCATAAAAGAAATAAATAATTTCAGGATGTGATTTTAGAGGAAAATAATCAACTTCTGCACGATACACTTCATGCCACGCACCATTGTTTTTATTCTGAACCTAATGCAGTAAATAACGCATAAGATGCTCCTGAATTACGATGAAAAAAAAAAAGTTGCTAAGCATCTTTTAGCACAACTAAGCAGTGGACAAAGTTAGAGCACCCTCTGGTGAAGACTCTGAGAATGTAATGTTGGCATGTGAGCTGTGATCTGATATTAGTCCTTTTTTTTTTTTAATGGAGGAATGCTGTTCATGAAGAAACGAACCGTCGAATACGTGGCTCAAATCGGTCCTTTAATAAAATTGTTAGTGTGAGAAAAGATATGAGCAAATATATTTTATTATATGACCATCTGATATGTTTCCACTACATGTTAAAACTAGTAACAAGCATTTCTAAAGCTCCCATATTGCTCCTTCAGCTGATCTGAGCAGAAACATTGCTGCACAGTAGTGTTACAGAAGGGTGGGGGGGGGGCACAAGCCAAGAACTTCTGAACTATACAAACAACAGTTTTTGTATATATTGGAAATATTAACACTCATCAGAATAAAACAAGAAAGCAAAAAGGAAACCCTTCTCCAAAAAATTTTAGACATGTTTAGAAACTAAATGGGAAAAAAAAAAAAAAAAGGCAAGGCCACAGATCAGGAGATAATAATATAACGATGAAGGTAATAATACTACTGGGAGTGTTTACTTCCAAGATAAAGACAAGTGAGTCAGTGCGTTATCTGTTAAGAACGTGTTCTCGTGTGAAAACACTTTACGGCTTTAAAAAAAAAAAACCCAAACAAACAAAAAAACTGTAAGTAAATCTTATTCCTTGCATTAATTAGAAATAAGCAAGACTGCTGTGACTTCTTAATGTCACTTAATCAGAATTAATAAAAAAAAAAAATTATAATAATTAGCTATGTCATTCCAGAGAAATTCAGGTCACATGACAAACCCAGTGACGTAGCTCACGTGGTGGATGAAGTCATCGGAAAAGTCCCTACCTCGACACTGGGTGTATTCAGTGCCGACAGGTTCAACCCGTCTGTTCTGCTAGTGCTGAAAACAACTGCTGACTCATTTAACACCTCCCACATAGCACGAACATTAAGTATATTAAATCATATTCTTTTATCATTCAATGAGAGGAAAAAATATTTATGACGGTACCAAAAGGTAAAAGGTGGCCTGACGATGACATCACGCCATCTGCGTGCGGCAACGCTCTAGTTATATTACATTACATTACAGTAAGGCCATATATGGAAAGTGCTTTAAAAAAAGCGATTATAGCAATAGTCTAGTGAAAAGTCTTGACTTATGGTGTTCAAATTCCATCAGATTCTTCATGTTGCGATGTTATGATTAATATAACCACCACCAGAAAGACAACAGTGCATTTTTTTTTTTTTTTTTTTTCCCCCCGCATGAGGTAAAATGTTACACTGATGTCTGAAGTAATTAGAAATCATTGCTCCGGGTGAAAATCTGGGGTAAATAATCTGACCAGGGCTTTATTTGTTTTCTTCTTCCATCAACCGGACATACAGATGTGGGGTTCTGAGAGATTAGGTCTTCTTCTTGAGCTCCTCAAAGCGCCGTGAAAGGTCGTCAAAGTCAATGTCGTCTGACGCACTGGTGTTGCCGCCCAGGGACGAGTTAGGGAGCGTGTCAGGGACCGAGGGAAGCTCGGGAAGCATGTTGTTATCGTAGATCTGAGCGGACGGTCCAGGGGCTACACAAAGAAACACACAGTCAGGTGTCTGGAGGAAATAAACCTAAACAGGCATGACGTGAGGCTCCTGTGGTCTGAGAATAAGGACACGTACCTGGGATGACCTGGGAAGAATTAGAGGGTTTGATTGCCAACTCATCGATCTTCAATAAAAACAAATACATGTTAGAGAGAGTTAAAACGTGCTGCTGATCTAAATATTATTGATTAGACGTCGCTGTTAGTGGAAAAAAGGAAGACGGCTTTCTCGTTCCAGCACCGTATTTATATATTTTTTTAAAAAACCCATGACTGGCTGCACACATGTTCACTGTATTTTTTATATATTTTTTTTTAATTACACCGTAAAATAAACTCTACAGGTGAGTGCAAAAGTTTGTAACCCTGTGCAGGTTATTTTCCATTTATCTACACACACAAAATCAAGAATGGAATAAGAAATGTTAATAAGCATCTAAAGAAATTAAACATCCCACAATCCCGTATTACGACTGCTAGAATCTTCTTAATTAGATTAGTAGATTAGATTAGTTATATGACTACATTTGTCACGTTGAGAAGGAAGTAAGCATGTTAAAACGGAGGTAAGGAAGGAAGGAACGAACGAACGAAGTCAGAAAGCCACAAAGCAAATCAGGAAGGATGAAAGGAAGTCAGGAAGAAAGGAAGTACGGAGAGAGAGAGGGAGGGAAGGAAGGAAGGAAAGTAGGAAGGAAAAGTACATTTCAGAAATGACACGAGCTATAAATAACATTTCTTTTTTCCTCGTTTCATTCACGTCTAAGGGCATGCAAACGTTCGCACTCAACTGTAGAGTATTCATTCAGATCGAAATGAATCTATTTAAATTAGGGCTGGGTGATATATCGATAAATTATTGTACTGCAGTATGACCATTCGTATCATCAGCCAACTGTATATTGTGAGTATTGTAATTCAAAAGAAATATCATCTTTTCTTCCAAAATGAACAGGTAACTGTAGAGCTTTTACATCTATGAAGAGCCTGTATAATGCAAGATGATTTGTAGAACTCGCTTAAAAATATTAAGCCTGTTATATTAAAGTCTTACAGCCAGCATAGCAAATACTGATCGCGTTCCAGAGCAAAGATCCAAAAAAATTAAAGTAAAATTAAATAAATTAAAAAATAATAATAATTGTTAATAATAATAATAATAATAATAATAATAACAACAACAATGTATGCCCCTTGGCTTATTTACAAGCCGCCTGCATGAGCTGTCATTTGTCATGAGCATTACTTTCATAAAATAATTTCACTATGTATTATTCTACATTACATGCCATGTCCAACTTCTGACAGAACATAAATAATATTTAAACCAAAATTAACATTCTGATATTTATATTGTGATATATATTGATATCAACTCATATGAAAAAATGATAGTGATAGGATTTTTGTCCGTATCGCCCAGCCCTAATTTAAATCAATCCAGACACCATTCCATTCACTAAACCTCATTATACGTCCAAATATCCGGAATTGGTAAATATTAAGACCCAGGAGTTAGTTTTCAAAAAAAAAAAAAAAAAGGACATAAAGCAACGGCAAGCGACAGTGCACGGGAACTAGAACAAACTCCTCTTTCCTGAAAGGCCAACAGGACGTCCGGCTCTGTCTGGTAGGGTGAGGAGGGAGCAGGGGTACTTGCACTTACAGACTCGTAGGTTGGGGGGCAGCTGGGGAGCTGAGGCGGCTGCCCTCCCATCACTGGAGGCTGGAAGTTGGAAAAGCCAACATCATAGGTGCCAGCAGGAGCAGTGAAGGGCTCCTACACACAGAGAAGAGGAGAGCGTAAGAAAAGAGTGCTGGCTAAATTAGTATTTATTCACTACATGACTAGTAGGTAGGCGTGGCTGAGAGAGAGGCGTGGCTGAGAGAGAGGCGTGGCTTACAGCTCCTTTGGATGGAGGGTAGTTGAAGGCTGTTGGTGTTGGCATGGGCATAGGCATGGGCATAGCAGCAGCCGGCGCAGTGAATCCTCCACCACCGCCGCCGCCTCCACCTCCGCGCTTCTTAAAGTCGCTGTCCACGTCTATGAGGTCTGCTTCCTCTCCTACCTCTGGCTATAAACGCAGCACCGAATTAAACAGAATCATCACAATAAACCACAACAAGTGATACCTACAGTAGCAATGAATGTATGCGCCTTACCCGCACCATAGCGTCAGGTTCATACGGGACATTGTAGTTTTTTGCTATTTCAATGAGGTAACGTTCTACCAGGATCTTTGGCGGGGCCTCTACACTCAGTTTGTGCATGAGCTGGTAAAACACGACCAACACAAAGTTTAAGCATCAAAGAGTACGTTTTATACTGTAATAATTTATATATTGTATGGAGTCATACTCGGTCGTTGACTGTTCCGATTTGGTTTGTCCTACACAGCTTGCCGTACTCCTTGCTGTATTTGGCACACAGCTGGTCCGAAACCTATAAAAGAAACGAGATCAAGATTGGGGGGGAGAGAAAAACGACGTGAAATTCCACACATTTGTGTTACTCGTATGCTCACGATTTTGAGCTCGTTGACTTCTGATTGCAGACGAGGAGCCGCCCAGATCAGAGTGGACACTGCTTCCTGAAGGCCAGGATCCAGCTCTCTGTGAAGAAGAAAACAGACAAAAACTCAGCTGCCTTGATTTGTTCGGCTTCATTCATCAAGCTGGATACGGACTTGAAATGTTCACGAGAAATGTAGAACTCGTGAAAATCCAGTTAGTTCAGAGAGTGAGCTTTTGTATAACGAGACTCAATAGATCGTCTTCGAATCGTTAATTACGCTGAGAATTTTAAACAGTTGACACGTTAAATAAAACATTAATCTGCCAAATGACTTAAACGTAAATGTAAATAATAAAACCCTTAATAAAACATTACATGACACTTAAGTCATTTCACATGAAAACTTCATCCAAAAATCCATAAATTAAGACAAATATGACTAGCTATTCAATTCGGGGGGGGGGGGGGGGGGTT
>JAOVYU010000004.1:3768317-3778511 GCA_025674565.1 Synodontis membranacea
ATTGGCTAGTATTAGCCACAGCATCATGAAATTGTGAAAAAGCTCTCTGTTACGGTCACAAGCTCACTCTGCTGATTGATTTGACATATGACTTGCATGACTAGGCCAAAAGACCTAGCAGGAGTTCGCAAAAGTACCGTTTTCAGTTTACAAGTACAAGTGTTATCATTAGCGTTCACAAACTAATTCTAACTAATATGAGCTCAGAATAAAGTAGTACAGATTTTGGCTTGGATTGAAATTTACTCTTTTTTTTGAGAGAAAGTTAGAAAGTTAAATGCTGTAGTTTATAGTTTGCGTATTTGTCGCATAGCAGAAACATGAAACGTGGAAACGGGTTGCTACTGAAAACCTGCTTATACTGATAATAAAGATAAATGTAAGGTTTATTTAAAATCAAACAACACTTATATTAATGAAATTAAGCTTACACTTAGCAACATTTATCTGTTTTTCTGTCAGAACTCCTTTGTCTTTAGCATGGCTAACTTACACACTAACTCTAGGCTAACTTTAGGTGCATTTAGCTGGGTTTCTGTTAGTTAGTTCTCTAAGAACTACATAAAATTCACTGGATAATTATGTTGTGTTTTGGGAAAATGTGTTTTGTTAGCCACATTAGCACACTATAGCGGTATATATTTCAATGGTCTGTGAACTTTTAGCAAGAAAATTGGTCAATTTCGAAACAGCGATCCGAGCAATCAACTGTGAATGTTTAAGAATTATTCCAAAATTAGGTCTGGTGAAGCCTAATGAACATGTATTTTAAATAAATGATTCGGTAAGCTAATATTTTGGCTGCTAACACTTCAGGGCAGGACCGTGTACATGTACAAGTGCTAAGATTAAAGTTCACAAACTAAAATGAGCTCAGAATGACGTGGTAGAGGTTTTGTTGACGATGAAGACAGCGGTACTCACTGGGTATTCTGATCTGGTAATGATTCAGTACTGTCAATACTTCCACCGCGTGGGTTTTGCTGTCAAATTCCAGGAGGCCGGAGATGGTTTTGGAGCTCGCTGTGAACATATATTTAACATTAATTAACAGATGATGGATGAGTTTCCAGATATGAAAAGACTACACCATCGCACTGTGAACTTACTTAACACGACTACTATTATTATCTTGTGTCTTATTCAAATGTACTGTCAGTCTAACAGCATGGCGGAGCTTTTTCATTTCTTTCTTTGCTAATTTTTTTCCTTCTAACCTCCTTCTAGTGAAGACTGCAGGTAATCTAGCAGAATGTACAAGAAGTGATGTGAACTGTAGCAGCTGCATTTTTATAACGTATTAATTGTTAAGCTGGAAGGATTTTTAAAAAGTCTAGAAGTCATGTGTCTCATCCATGAAATAAAGGACTAAAAATTGGGACTTACGTTTGGCATCAAACACTTTAAACTTGATGAAGCCTGGCACATCCTGCTCTGTGCACAACTGGAAAAGATCAACAAGACAGTGAATATGTGAGTGTCACTAACAACAAATTATTATTATTATTATTATTATTATTACTATTATTGTTATTATTATTATTATCATTGCCACCCCAAAAAGTAATACATTTCCTTCCATTATACTCATTACACACGCAAGTTACACGCCAAAATTACTTTAGCTTTAGCAAATTACACCGTGAGTGTGGTGTTCTCGGTAAACCCTGTGAATAAGTCAGTTTGCACATTTTTTTGCAGATGCTATCAAGTTTCAATGTACTTTTATACACATAAATCAATGCTTTAGTAATCTATGGGCTTAAATCACTGCATCATTACATACTGACTGGTCAGGAGATGAGTAATTTTCTACAACAGCAGCTTTGACAGGACAAATTATAGGTTTATGTAAGTGCTCTCTTTCTAATTCTAACACGTTATCATTTTTACAGTACCAACCTTCGTACTTGTATGATGGACACTTTTTTTTATATTGTAATTATTAATATGGTGACACTTTCTGCGAAGAGATGTTTATTTAACATTTAGAGAAGGAGTCTCCTGTGTCAGTGCCTTGTAACTGTCCAGAGGTACGGGTGTAACATGGGGCAGGATTAGGCATATTTTTGTTCACTAACATGACAAACTATATTTTTTGCTTTACTAACTTCAAACGAGAGAAAACATATAGGGTGGTGAAGGAATGGCTGTTTATAGATGTTAAAATTTAAGTAATAATGGCAAATGTTTCAAAGCAAAATATAAATATAAATGGATAAAAAAAAAAGTGTGACGTGTCAAAATTTTTAACAGATTTTTAAATAGACCAGTACTGTATTGGCAAGAGGAAAGCCTTTCTGGATGTGCGGTTCAGGGTTTTTACAGGAACTCTGCTTCGTCACATCACTCCACTGTGTTTTACTTATTACTTAATGCACTTTAAAAATGCACTAAACTACACAATGTTTATGGAAAGGAATTAATTTATCATCGTTATCATGGTTATCATTTCAACTGACATTTCCACCAGTGCTAAATGTTATCAGAGCTTAACAGAAGGAGTGTTCTGACAGCAGCAGGTGACAGGGACGGAGTGTGGGTGGACGTTCCCGGATAAACAGCAGCACTGACGGCTCTGCTCTTTTTAATACCGTCCTCGCTTTACTCCTGCATTCTATCCTTTTGTCCATACAGCACTAACCCTCTGCAGGTCATCCTCGGAGATGGAAGGAGGGACATTGTAGAAATGCAGCACGCATGAAGGAGGCTGGATGATGTTTTTGGACGCCTGCCCAGCGCTGGTGAAGCGGTTGTTGCGGGTCATGGCAAAGTCTTTGTAGCTGCTCGAACCGTCCTCCAGCTCAAAGACCTGGCTGGGAATGACTGCATGCTGCTTGGACACGCTGCATAGAGAGAAAGTGAGACAGACAGACAGAGAAAGAGAGAGAGAGAGAGAGAGAGAGAGAGAGAGAGAGAGAGAGAGAGAGAGAGAGACAAAGAGACAGACAGGAGAATTAATGGTAATACAGAAAATCATAGACATTTCACTCAAAAAAGGACAGGAAACAACAAACAGAGGCTAACTAAATGTTTGAGGAGAAACAAGCAGGAACACAAAGGAGAGAAAGTGATTATCATCCTTCAGAAGTGAAGGGAGCATCAGTCAGCAAAGACAGATTTAGAGCACTGAAGAAAAGCTCTTCAGTGTTTTTCTAGAAACGACAACGCAGGCACATGGTTCCCGGCTAAAAAAAAAAAAAGTTAAACAACAGCGAGAGCTGTATCTTATTATTAACAGCTCGACCCTCAGCCGCTAGTGCATTTTTCAGCTCGTTAAAAATGGTTACTGCTCATCCCCAGCATAAATCCTTGCCAGTTTGGCAGTGCAGAGGCACAGAGGCACGGCTTATGTAAATGCACACAGCAGCTTAAATCACTGTTGCACGAAGGCATCTTTGGCACCTGCTCCAGTTCTCTACATGCTCATGCTTTAAAAGCCGGAGGATCAAAAACTGCAGCTTTTTTGGAAGAAATCTGGTTAGGTTAATGAAATGACAGGTTAACGCTCGCATGCTACACTTTCTCTTAAGTCAATCTGCTCCTACACTGGCGAATTATCCTGATGGATGAAGTGGGTCGATTCAACGAGATGTCTCCTTATCCCCAAAGGGCTCTTGAGGAAAATATGATGAGAAAAAAAAATTGAGGAGAAGAATTCTTTACGTATGTAATACTAGATGAAGTGTGGTTAAATGCTGGAAGTTTCCATAATGTTGTTCTTAAAGTATAAAGCTTTATCCAACCACATGACTTCTTCCTTTTTTTTAAAAACAAACCTACATTCACACTAGTAGGTGATAAAGCAAATGTGTGACTTCATTTTTCATGTGTATGACACAGATTTTCTTATCTCTATGCAAAACAGGGGAAGCAACAAATCCAAAACTTTAATAATATATAATTCCTGAGACTAATCCTATGGCATGTCTGGTCTGATGTTTCTTTAGTTCCCCGCTCACAACTTTAGTTCCTACCAGCTATTACTGTTCGGTGTGCAAAAATAGAAGAAGTTTCAGTATACTGTTATTTAATTTTATCCTGTCATATCACCCATATCATTAAACATGCATAGAGATATTAGGAATAATAGCAAAACTTAGAAGGAAAAAGCAGAGATTGCTGGAGTCTCTAATTAGTGCACATAAAGTTGAGGTCAGAAGTTTATATACACTCATCATGGACATTGACTCTCATGACAATATTGAGCTTTCAATCATTTCTTTGAACTGTTTGATTGTACAACAATCTTTAACCCTAACTCTAATTTGGTGCATGTTTGAATTTATTTTTGGGTTTTTTTTGTTCAAAGCACCAGCAAGCTTCTGGCAGAATTGGAGTTGGATAATTTGCCCACAGTTCTTAGAAGAATTTTAAAGATCGATTAAATTTGTGTGTTTCCAGACACAGACCTGCATATTTTTGATAGCGCTGAGGTCAGGACTTGTTTTAAGCTTAATGTTAAAGTATTAAAGTTAGTTTTATTCAGTCCACAACCAACTCGTACAGTACGTCACTGTACGGTTTTGGGGTCATTGTCCTCTTGGATCACCTAATTGTGTCCAAGTTTCAACCGTCTACGATGGACCGAGGTTAAGCTTCAGAATTTAGAGGTTCTTCGTTATTCCATCCACTTTGTGCAATGCACCAGCAAAAAAAAAAAAAAAAAAAAGGTAAATGTAAGTACATTTTAATTCACGTGCACTTTCTATTAATATTTTGGCTTCTTTCATTCCTCTCTGGACCTAAATGAGGCAAGTCTTGCGAGTATTTTGTTGCTTGCTAATGAGAAATCTATACCAACCGTGGTTTGTTTATTTACATGGTCACATAAGGTCTATTTTTACATACCATGAACAACCACAGACTTTAGCTACTTCACGCAAGAGACTTGTTTTCTTCGCTTGCTACGGCCCATGGGAACCAATCAACATACATATAACACATACAACACATACAACACGCACACACCCACACACACCGGTTGCATCTCAAACCACATACTACTCATTATATAAAAAAAAACAGCAGACGGTGCACTATTTTTACATACTTTTTAGTGCTCTATTTAGTAGGATTTCATTTGTGATGATACACAACTGAGGTTAGTCTAAAAAAATAATAAATTCAAAGAGCAAAATGATAATTGGCAAGAGACTGGAGAAATGAGACGCTTTTGTTTGCTCGCGTTCCGTCTGCTCTGTAACTTCTCCTAGTCCACGCCTCAAAAAACACACACCACTGCGCCTGTAAGCGGCTGATTAATCTCGGGATTGTACGACACAAAAAATGAATCTGCACATTTCTGTTCAGGTTATAAAACATCGATTTCAAATAAAATGTCTGCATGTGTTGACAAGCCAAATGCTTCCTCCATTCATTAAGAGGGCTATTAGCAATCTAATGAATATTAATGACCAGCAGGGGTCTGCTTTATGAATATTAATAACTAGTTAGGGGAGGCAGTCAAAACCAACTGTGAGGCACAAAAGCAAAAAAAAGTGTATCTTATGGACAATACAAAAATGTCTGAACCTAATACGATATGGGTTCTTTAAATGCAGAGTGAAAATTCAGAGTCACACAGTTAGCATAATGCAATTTGTTCTAATTAGACTAAAAACATGCAGTCCTGTGTTCATTTGGTTTAGCTCAAGCTTGGGCTTTTGGTTTAACTTTCATACCTATTAACCCTAAGCCTATTTTACCCTTAGGCCGCCCTGACCCTTAGGGATCACCGTAACCCCTAACACTAACTCCAACCTGGACCCCCAACTCTTCCCCACCACAACCTCCAAACCCTAATTCTAAAATCCCTAATCCCAACTCCTTCCTTCATTTCTTGACCCTAACCTCCTGACCCCCCTGTAACCCCTATCTCAGCCAATTTTGAGAGGAACTCTTCTCCTCAACCCTTTTGGTACTCTTTCCTCTTTCCCCTTTCATTTATACATTAACTAGTTTCATTTCTCTGCCTCCTTCATTTCCATTCACCCTTTCTCTCAATCTTTACCTTCTTTTTTCTGAAAAAAAAAAAAAAACAGAAATCCTACAGGCTCACACACACACACACACACGCATTCACATCCGTAGGCTTCACCTTATCCTATCCACAAGGATAAACTGCTCAAAACGTACCTTCTTTTTCTCTCTTATTCATGATACGAGATACCCTGTGTGCCAGAGCATTTTAGAGGGTTAACTCCAACCTCTTAATCTTATCCCGTAACCCCAACACTAAACCTAACCCCATTTTTGCCCCTCATTTGGTCTTGCAAGTTCCCGCCCACTAGCTAACTCTACCAAATTACATCACGATTACACTCAAGCGTGTGCTTCCTCTGCGACATGTTAAGACAACTTCTGCATCTTTTCTTCCCTATTCTGCATGCATGATCTCATAGACGCTTGTGATTGGCTAACATCTCTGTGATTGACAAGGGACGCGTATGCCATCCTTCCCACCCTGAAAGTATGGCCAATTCTTGCTCTCTTGGGTCCCAGCCACGGATGGCTGTGGCATTGCTGGGACACACTGCAGATGATTAAATGAACCAGAGAGCAAACAAAGTACAAGGAGACATACTCAGAAATAAAACTCAAAAATTCAATGAAAAAAAAAACAAAACAAAACAAGAGCACCTAAAAATCACAAAAATCCGAGAAGAATACTAAGCCGGTGCTAAATAAATGATTCAACAGTTATAAAAATGTCTAGCATTAGGGAGCTTTCGCAACTATAATGGAAGAAAAAAAAAAGAAAGAAATGTTGTAGGGCTGAATAATTACTCATAAAACTCTTTCTTTCATTGGTCATAAATACAGAGATAGGACAAAAATATATAAAATATAAAAAAATATATAAAAATAAATAAATATTTGGTAAGTGTGAGCAGAAATCACGAAACATTGTTGAGCATGGAGGAGATGGAACACAGTATCCTGAACACATTTCTGCAGCTCCATCCCTTGGCACAGATTAGCAGTTTGTCTCTGTATAAAAAAAAAAAACGACACAGCGTGTTTCGTTCACTTCCTGCAGTTGGGTTGATTCCGAGTCGAATCGACACACGCTCTTGGGCTGATTGGTTTGTTGTGTGTGCTGAGTTTTATAGAACTACACTAAGGGGGATCACATAAGGGTTCGATTCAAAGATATGCAGCACCGCACACTTAGACAGCTTGTGTGATTAATGGAAAAAACGGCATCCATACCATACGTTAAGCCTCTTGCTGAAGACTTTGATGCTGTTAAGATGCGTGACCGCACGGTCGACTGCATACTCATCGCCCATCTCCACCAGGGCCGTCCCAGGCACACTCTTCATGAATTTCACCTGGAAGAGAATACGGATCACGTTTTCAGCAACGCACAGAGCTGTTGGCTTTACTTGTGGTACTTGTGGTTAGTCCATCATTTAGCTCCATTTTCATTAGGGAATTCTGAGAGTGACAAAACACTGCAGCACTGTTCCTCTCTTGGCCCACTCACCTTCTCAATGTTACCATAGAGACAGAAGAGGTTGAAGATGCGGGTGCAGTTCATCTTGGTGGGATGCAGGCCGCTCACCATGGCAACAGAGCTGGAGGAGTGGCCGACGTAGGAGGAGGTCTGGGGCAGAGGGTACGCTACAACATCGGGTACCTCATGGGAACTCCTCTTAAACCTGGTGTTACTGGGCAGAGGCAGCAGGGGGCAGTGTGATCCTGGATAGCCATGAGGGGGGGTTAGAGAGAAAGGAAGGGCTGTCAGTCGCAGAAGGCAGCTGTTAAGATTCTGGTGCAATGCTTCCAAAATGAAAAAAAAAAGAAAGAACGAGCAAGAGAAATTACACACTATTTTCTAGTCTGATGCACTCCGGTTCTCTTGCAGGTCCTGCTAATTACACCTTGCTTAGCAGAACACTATCTCACCCCCCCCCCAACATGTCATTTCTCTCCTCCATCTCTCCTTCCCTTCCTACATCCTTCTCTTCTACCTCCCACTTATCTGCATGACAGAGGGTGAGAAAGCTTAATCACTCGAACTGAGAAACAGCTGCAGAGCGACGGGGGGATAAAAAAAAAAAAGAAGACAAGACGAGGCAGAGTGATGGAGACTGACCGTAACCGTTGTCGCTGTACGAGGACGGATGCTCCCCCAGGATGGCCTGCCTCTGTCTACCTTTACCACGTTCTGTAATCAGAGCACATATCCAGAGAAGAAGAACAATGGGGGGTGTGAAAGTGCTAAAGGGTCTAAACAAGCACACACACACACACACACACACACAATCATCACATCTAGATAAACCATGCATGGATAGAAAAAAAGGAATGAGAGGTGAAGCGTGATAAGACATGGCAGTGGCTGAGAAGCTGCAGCGCACATAGAGGTGAAGGGACACAAACGTGAAGCCACGTTTAACTGGTTACCACTTCAATGTTAAAAAAAAATAAAAGAATAATTTGTGAGGTTAGTATTATGAGGCAAGTCTAGACCAGACCTGGGCATTGTACGGCCCCCAGGCCACATCCGGCCCTTTGGCTGTCAATCAATGAGAAATTGGGAATCAAATGAAAATTAGTGTACTGTACGTGATGCAAGCAATACAACTGCTTTGCTTTTATTTTGAAGGTGACTGCTTTATTCTTTACATTTACATTGTTAGTGGGTGCATGCATACTGTATATGCGGCGTTAGCTAAAGCCTTTACTCCGCAAAAATGTCGGATCACAATAAAAAAAAAAGAAAAACATTTTTTAACAAGACATGGACATCTAAGTACTTATTTACTGAAGTCAAGGGTAAAGCCATGTGCTTAGTTTGTGGAGAACAGATTGCAGTGTTTAAGGATTACAACATGAATCGTCCTTATGAGACAAAACTCGCAGAGAAATACAAGAACTTGACTGATGCAGAGCAGGCACGGACATCGGAAGCTTTGCTAGTTCAGCTGCAAAAACAACAAGGCCTTTTTACCAAGCTATACTCATCCAGGGATGGAGCGATCAGGACCAGCTTTGTGATTTCTCACAAAATCGCCAAATACAGTAAGCCGTTCTCTGATGGGGAGTTAATAAAAGAGTGTTTGGTGGAATCTGCTGCTCTATTGTGCCCGGAGAAAAAAAGAAGCATTTGAGAGAGTGCAAAGATATGCATATGTTTTTGTGAATGCTGAATAAATGATGCTGGTGTTTAAATTATGCCTCCTTTATGTTTTCCTTGTTAAACTGTGACATTTACTTTTATCAGTATCTTATCAAAATAATAAAAGTTACTACTTTTTTAAGAGCAGAAAATGAACATTGAACTGAGTTCAACTTGTGGCTCGTCCCTCCACTATTGTCCTAGTATTTCATGTGGCCCCTCAGAAAAATGAACTGCCCACCTCTGGTCTAGACCAGTGGTCCCCAACCTGTCTTGTACCACGGACCGGTTTCATCCATGAAAATATTTCTGTGGACTGGGTAGAGGCAAGGGGGTTCACATAGCGGGTTTGGAGCTTGTGTATCACCTGTTGCGATGAACCCGGAACTTAGGTAGGAATCTTGGTATTTTCATTTAAATGCAGCTTTCTTTTTGCTGACAGTCCCATTCTGGCCCATCTGCTGTCCCATAATTTGCTCGCTCCTTCCCGAAAAAGCTCTCCAGGGAATTTTGTTTTTGGCTAATTTTTTTTCAAGGATTAGCTTGTGCGGCTGATGCGTGAAATGGTGTGCCAGAGTCAAGTGCAGTAGTGAGGCGGGGGCTTTTTCAAAATAAGATCTGGAAGACTAATGAAAGAAAAATAACCATAATTTTAACCACAAAATTTTTCTTTGCGGCCTGGTACCAAATGATCCATGGGCCGGTACCGGTTCGCAGACCGGGGGTTGGGGACCTCTGGTCTAGACGGTCTAGATGAAAAGCATATCTGTATACAGTAATACCTTGTGCATTCGCGTGGTTAGGTTCCAGACCCCGGCACAGATGTGTGAAAATCGTGAATGTTTGGTGGAGTCACTAAAAACGCTAATAAATGCTTATTTCTAAAGTTTAAATTTTAAATATGATCTAAATCATGCTCCGAAAGCACTTTAATTTCATTTAAGAGTTAGCTTAATACATTACCCTTAAAAAAATAAATGTCTGACATAAAAACAGAGTACAGTATCACCTAATTCAGTGTTTCCTTTTTGAGCCATGGCACATATTTCACATTAGAAAAATCA
>JAOVYU010000004.1:3780133-3793570 GCA_025674565.1 Synodontis membranacea
GTTAACAGTCAGGTTTTTTGCCACAGGAAAGTCTTCAGGACAAAGGAGGTTGAACTTTCCTGTTTCTCAGTAGCATGTCAGTAATGTCAAGTTTAATTCTAAATCCAGTAAAGCTGCTTTATAAGCGCAACACAAAAAAAATTCGTCATCAGGAATATTTTGCCAGATACCAAATGCATCTATTTTTTTTGGATAATCTATTTGTGTATGGTATTGCATGTTTTTATTTCCTTTTCCCCCCTTATGTTAATATAAAATGTAAAAATTTGTGCTTAAATGAATATGTAACATACAAATGTGATATACGAACTGTGCAATATTTTGAAATATTCTCAATAAGGTTCATTTTAAAAAGTAAACAAAGGCTTAATTCAGATAACAGGTTCAAACCAAGAACCTTCTTGCTCTGAGGTGACAATTCTAACCACTGCACCACCATGCCACCTTAACTGCATTACTTACACTCAGTCAGACAGTATACAGTATATTTGAGGCTATATTAGAGGTTTTATCAGGATTTTTAACTGCAGGGTGTGAATTCATTATTTTATTGAACTGCTTTGCGCCATACCTAACCCTAACCCCAGAGCTCAAGCTTGGGTTTTCTGTGTGTTTGTCTTCGAAGTTTTCATGTTTCTTTTTTTTTTTATTATTAACCCCTTTAATTTATTTAATGCATCTAAATGATTGTTAGCATTTTTATTTACTACATTTTGGACTTTCAATAGCAATTACAAAAGTCGATAAATTTTTTTTAAAGCAAAATGGCAGTAAAAAGTGACTTAATATAAATATTATGAGTTAGAGTGTAAGTACAAGAAGACAAAAAAAACTGCATTGGAGGCAAAATGCAAAACAGGACACTGCTTGGAAGGTTGTAACGGCTATTTTCTTTTAAAAGTGTCCTGGAGCTGCCCATAATGAACAGTTTTTGTACAGTCATGTCTTCTTTGCAAATCAGGTCAAGCCACTTGACAGGACATTGCATCAGTAAAAAGGACAACCCAAAGAGAAAATGCTAGAAAAGGATATTTATATCCAGCTGCGATCCAGTAATGGAAATATTCATGAAGTAATGAGAACCCAACTGTGCACAGCGAACAATGCTGGGGAAAAAAAAAAAAAAAAAAAAAGCCCTGGTCCTTCGATTAAGGGTCTGTCAAAGTGCGTCTGCACTCACAGTGGCACGATGAGCACAACGTTCACTTTCACATCCAACATGAAAACATCCAGCTGAAAACATACAGTACAGCAGGAAGGAGGAGGACGGGTTGCTAAAAGTTGATAAAGTCCTTGAGGAACATGAAGTTTTATGGTTCAAATAAGTGTGAATTTTGAAAGTTCATATCACAAGCGCAGGAAGATGGTGTCTTGTTATTTACAATCACGACTGCCTTGTTATTCGGTTCCATCTTGAGATTTTCTCAGAAGAAGAAAAGGCAAACATGTGATGAGGATTTCCGTACCGCCAGGCATTGTTACACCACTTCAAAGCGCGCAAAGGAACAAAGTCTTACTCTAAAGTGTCAGACTGGAAAGAGAACAGAGTAGAATGCTCCATCTCTCTATCCTTTTCTCTTTTTCTTTCTGTTCTCTCTCTACTTAGCTCTGGAGGCCTACAGGGAGAAGTCATGCAGAGTGATGCTAATTGCTACAAAATGAGCGGTTAGTGGTGGGAGTTTGCAGGTACCGTCGGTCTCTGTTTTACACAGTGGGGGTGGTTAGGACTCAAGGTGACCTTCACATGGGCAAAATGTCGAGGTCCTGTCCTACTTGTCTCTCGTTTGTACAGCTCTGGATATCATTTTTTTCTTGTTCTTATTTTCATTCCAGCGTGTTCTATTTTTCACTGTCTCAAGTGTTCATTTACCACCGGTCTTACCATCCAATAGAACCATTAAATCCGTGTTAAGTCAGCCTCAATCTGGTCAAGCACCAGTTGTTGGGGGAAAAAGGCAGGGGTTGGTGCAGTCAGGTGGGTGTAGAACAAAAAAATGAACATATCTATAATGAATATTCCGACAGGGTGGAAATGAAGCTACCTCGCCAAACCAAAAAATATATATTTTTGAAATGGCCTTGACGTTCATTTTTTTCAATTGCTCTGGCCATACGGGTTCCATTAAAGTCAAGCCACTAAGAAGCATTTCTTCTACACCTTCAAGATATTTGTAATTTTAAGTGCTGACTGAATTACCTGGGCCCTGGCGGAGAGAAACAGCAAGGGAGAGAACAAATGAGAAGAGAGAGACATTCCTTTTATGGCTGGCAGCTCCATTAATATGCTTTTATTTATTTCTGCAGTCCACAATTCAATTAGCATTTAAATTCCAGCATCCCCTCTGCACCTCAATAACAGAACAATGGAGGCAGACGACGTGCACATAGCACACCGCTGAGAGATCTGCGCCATGGACAAAGTCAAACAGACCTTTGAGTCCCATAGAGAAGGCTGCAATTGACTGCTAAACATCTAGAGCTCTCTGGTGATAACACTGTCTTTCCACTATTTGTGGACAGAACTAGTAGGTATCGGCAGCCGCAGCAGTGCCGCTATGATCCAGGCCATCCGTAAGCTGGCAAATCACATGCTGTTATACCCTGGTAATGTATTTCTCCTGTTTGCAATACCTTCTCACTTCCTCCTCTTTACCCACTCATCGTGCTTCTTCCATCTTTTTGATCTTTCAGTTATGTTTTCTTTTCTGCTGTTCACTTTCAGGTTTCCATTACTCTCACACAGCCTTCTGATACCATGAGCCAGGACTGAATAGTAATGTAAAGACCTTGATGGACTGTCAGCAGTGGTCATTTGGGAGCTTTTATGAGTGTCTGTGATGGTGGGTCAGTCAGTCAGGTCATACTGAATATCTCATAGATGTATTTCTAGATTTTTTTTTTGCTTGGACTATATTGGTTATTTAGTGCCAAATAAATATGCATTTACAGTAAGCGTGAACATTTATTGTATCACATGACAGCTGGGTATCGGGTATGTCTCGGGTATCTGAAGCTGCGGGCTGGGGTAAAACCACTGGAGGTAAAATGGTCAATTAATCATTGCACATTTTGTAGATGATCGGTAGTGTTACAAGACTCCAAACTCGCCCTCTTCTAAACCAATCTTCTCTGCCCAGAATATCTACACTGTTGTCCTAGAAAGAGTGTCTTGTCCATCACTCTTTCTAAGTAGCGCTGAGTTTTGACCTGTGGAATTTGCCACGGTGTGCTCCTGAAGTGGTGGGTTGCTTTTAACTAGCTAGAAAAATATAGAATCATTAAGGATTTTTGGCTCTTCTTTCTACAGAACCCCTACAACTGGTACCTTATGAGAGAGGTTTCTGATTAGAACCAATATAAAATTCTACTACTATTTTACTATCCAACAAACCCTTTTTATGATTATAATAAGGTTCCTTCTAGCACCTAAAAAGCTTTTCTTTTAGCTTGTGACTCTAAGACTCTACTCTGTTAAAGTCTGCAACACAGGGCTACCACCCTTAAAGATTTGTGGGTTTGTTTTCTCTGGAAGAACTATGTAGAAGTCTACAAAAGAGGGTTATCACCCTTAACGGATGCTCAGTTTCTTTATCTGAGATAACCTTTAAACGTACAATGTAAAAGTCTACAACAGAGGGTTAGCACCAAATAAGGATTTTTTTTTTTTTTTTGGTTTGTTCCTCTGGGGGAAGCCCTTAAGATTCTAGAATGTCTACAACAGAGAGCTAGAATCCTTAAAGGTTGACTGGTTTGTTCCTCTGAAGGAACTCTTTAAGGTACTACTGTTGAAATCTAGAACAAAGATTTAGATCTAGTTAAGGGTTTTTTTTGGTTTGTTCCTCTTTGGGAACCCTTGCAAAAAGTCTACAAACAAAGAGGTAGAATCCGTAAAGGTTTTTTGGTTTGTTCCTGGAGAGAATTCTTAAACGTACTACGTAAAAGTTTGTACAACAGAGGATTAACATCCTTACAGGTTTTTCAGTTTATTTTTTGGAGTAGCCATTAAAAGTTCTATGTTGAAGTCTATAACAGAAGGTTAGCAGGGCACCAGTTTAGGGTTTTTTGGTTTGTTCCTCTATGGAAACATTTAAAGTTATTATGTAGAATCTACAACACAGAATTAGCACCAGTTAAGGGTTTTATGGTTTGGTGTTCTTCTGGAGAAACCTTTGGATACTTTTTTCTAGTTGTGTACTCTAGAGTCCTCAAGGCCACAAAAAAAAAAGAAAGAAAAGAAGCAAAGGAGGACAAAGAAAGGAATATTCCTCTTCTACAGGCTATGCTGACAAAGGTCAACTCGACCTGTCCTTCTTTAAGTAGGACACGCTGGTTTCAGCATGCCTCACTGACATCTCAGCCTACATGAAGGATTGCCATCTCCAGCTCAACCTGCAAGGCACAAAGCTTCTTGTCCTGCCAGCAATTCCTTTGACTCAGTGCTACAATCACTATCAAGCTTGACTCCTTGTTCTTACTACAATCAAGGTCGGACCAGCTAACCTACAGAGTGTGTTATAGTCAGGTGGTCACCTGATCTTACAGATCTGACCTTTATAATATCAATCGGATCAGAAAAAAAATCGGCTTTAAAATATAACCCAACTCCTCATACAGGCACTTGGCACTTTGCAGCTTTTTGACCTTTTTCCAAATTTTCAGACATTCTACAGTATGTTTTGTTTTTCTTGGTAAATTTAAAGATCATTAACTGCATTCCAAATTCAGTGTCTTGAGTCTTATTCTGCCAGCCAATTATTCATACTTAGAAACTCATCCAGGTCTGGAAATGGACGTCGTTAATAGCTGTTGAAGGACTGTATTCCCACCTCATGCCAAGTGTTCCTAGGATAGAGTCACTTGCACGACATGCACGATACGGCTACTCCGGAACCTCTATTGGTGCTTTGAGCAGAAATTATTACTCCCAATACCTGGAAGTATGCATGTGACGTTGTGAAAACACAACTAATATTACTTAACATCACTGTACTATTGCTTTATACTACGTTCCTCGTGTTCCTTTTACTCCGGCATATGTGTTTGTGACTCTCACTGTATTGCCTACGTGCCTTTGATCAGCTGGTAGATATTTTGCTCAGCTGCTCTTGTATCACTGGCAGCTCATTTACCATATAGATGCTTGGTTTGTATTCTGCCTCACTTGGAAGTTGCCTTAGATAAAAGCATCTCCCAAAGGGAATAAACATAAATGTAAATGCGCTTCTAGCTGAAAGGATAGTCTTGTGAACCACATGGCATTTTTTTTTTTTTTTTTTTGGCTTTGTCCCTTTTATAACCCCCGGAGAAAGAGTTAGAAGGTTGAAAGAAACACACATGCATACAAAAAAATAAACAAGATACAATGTAGATGAGGGGGAAAACAGTGTCGATAAGCAAAGATGGCCATGCATTTACACCTGCGCACACGTACACACACTCTCAGACTAGATTCTTACCTCGTCTGACCAAAAAGGGTTTGGTGTAGTCCCAACTGTCGTTGTCGTTTCTGATGACGTTGAGGCGTGAGGGCTAAAATGAGGGAGGGAGAGAGAAAGCACAGCGGCAGTGCATGTGTGTTAGGCTCCACCGGTGTGTGTGTGTATGTGTGTGACTGTGTGTAAGTGTGTGCAGGAGTATGTGTGTGTGTGTGTGAGCGCTGCAGATTTACCCGAGCGTACTCGATTTTCAGTGTGCAGCAGCCGGCGTATATGTCGGCTCCGTTGAGGGCCGCTTTGGCCTTCTGGGCATTCTGGACCGATTCGAACGTGGAGGACAGCCAGTCAAGGAAAATCATAGCAAAACCCAAGACACTGCAGGCATCTGAGCATTTAGAACTCAAAAATCGGGCATTAACTGAAAACTAGACACACACGTCTGCCTTCCATTGGAAAGGCAGTTAAAAAAAAAATAGACAGAATTTTTGGGCAGCAATTGCGTACTCGTATAATAAATGTGAAAATGACAATGTTAGTGTCATATCTAGATATTGTTGTTGTTTTTTTTTCCAGACAGGCAGAAAAGGCTATTCTATTATGGCTGTATACAAGCCGAAAGAAAATGTGTATATTTAGGGTGCTTTTACATCTCTATTTGCCGATTCAGAATCAGAAAATTTATACTTTCGGTACATTTGCTGTTTAGTACGGTTGGTTTCACGCTGCACATAATTAAACCAAAAAAGGCATGTGTAGAGCTACAAGCGTACTCATAATATCCTTTCATTTCATTGGTCAGGAATAGAGTGACAGACAGAAATCGCCAAAATTACCCGAGCACCTGGGAACACGGAGACGACGCCAAATGAATAACTATTTTAAGACATTTCCCCTGTCCAAATATTCAAAACACATGACATTTCTGCAGCTCTGTCCTTGGGCTCAGTTTGCTCGTTGTGACTGAAATCTAGGAGGAAAAAAATTTGCCGCCATTTTTCACTACCACAGGAGAAATGCTATTGCGTCTGCATTTGTAAACACAGACCAATATGAAAGTTTAACAACGCACGTCTGGCAAGAACAGAGGGGAAAAAAAAAACTTACTCTCAACACGAGCTCGAATCTGTCAGTAAACATATGCGGGGGCCAATAAGCCGGAGACACAACAATGTGGGTTGCATCGTGACCAAGCGAAGTCGAAGCCAAGGCTAGCTGTCTAAACATTTTGCCAGTCCATATGTTCAAGTCACTGTTCAGAGAAGCAGATTAGCAAGCGTGGAGGCAAAGCCATGCAAGATGTCTACATGTGCAATACTGAAAGTCCCTTCTGGCTTTTGTCTAGTTTGATGGGCTGTAATATGGGAAAGCTCCGATATAGACTGCAGCAGTACAACCACTAATAAAGATCGAATACCTCAGGATATTCACTATGTAATATCCGTCCAAAATGCTCAGCTTTCGTGAATCCGCTGTGTAAATTAGAGCAAAATCAGAGAGAACACTTTTGATGAGTAACCTACTTGCATGAGACACAGATGAGCAGAAACATCACGCTGATGAGCTTTTTTTTTTTTTTTTTTTTTTCCCTCCCTAAGCAAAAGTCATCTCCCAGTGAAGCTGAGCATCTTATCAATGTCAGGCTTTGGTGCGTTTTGTGTATGTGTCGCCCTCAATAAACATGCACAGGGCTGGTCCCAAAACTGATTTGATACTAAAACCGCTCACCATTACGATATAAATGGAGACAAAAAAAAAAGAAAAATAGACAACAAAACACAAACAAGCTGGTAATAATGTCCTTAGAATAGTGTGGTGGTTTTGTCAATGGGCTTAATCAGCATCTCATTCGGTTCAGGAGCAAAAATCAACTTTGGCATGGGAAATCGCTAGTGCATGTTTTACATATAATCCTATCAGAAGTGATCACGAGGTGGCACAGCAGAACTTCATATTAAGCCAAGTTACAACAAGCGTTGTTTTCATTTTGCAACCAATCAGCTCATACTGTAAGATGGGGGCCAACATGTTGAACAGACTAGCTATCTAAAAAAAAAAAAAAAAAATACAAGACTAGTGAAACTAAGGAGATTTATGACTCGAAAATATTTCGTCATCAATACTGCGGTGTAACAAAAAAGCAACACAACTTATTTGTTTTGGGACGTTCAAAGTGACGTCAAGTGAACTACGGAGAAGGCAAACAACCTGTTGCACATAATTTAACGAACCAAAAAGCAAATATATATATATATATATATTTCTATTGCCTAAGGGGTGTGTAAGTTCAGCTGTCCAAAAAATCAGAGGAATAACCCTAACCCTAATCCATTGTTACATGTAGCTAGCTTATCAAGCAACCAGTGGACATTGCTAGCCAGTTAGTTAGCTTTCTGTGCTAGTTACCTCACTAAAAAACGACTTTATTCTGTACAGTACAGTACAGTTGAATCTTATCTAATCAGCTGATGTCTGTGTAAGTGTATGGGTTGGAAGTGTGTGTGTGTGTGTGTGTGTGTGATCCTCCGGTGTGTCTTTTTTTCCAGTAAGGATATTCCACCATGGCCTGAATTCCGTTGCGCTTGAAGATGACGATGCGTAGCACGTTGCCGATAGGGTTGCACACTGTATATAAAACATCCTGTAACATGAAACAGAAGAGTGTTCCAATTCAGAAAGTAGTACTTGATACATAATCATCTCTAAAGAGCGCTTCCATAAATCACACATCAGTGCGCAGTGAGTAAAAATAAATTGCACTGGATTCAGAACAGCAAAGCACCTCATTAGGTTATTAATCAAGCCTGGTGCCTTTTGATATGCAGATCTATTTCTATTGAGTGCTCCACACCACTTAACCTAGCGATACAGCAGGGCCTATTATCTAGTCTTGATTGTGTCTGTTCTGGACACTGATCTATAAGAGAGACCTGCAGGGGCTTCGGCTGGCGGCTCCTTAAGCCGGAACTCACATAACGATGATCAATGAGGTTTCTTCTGACTAGCCATTAGTGAGATTAGTGCACCAGATGATTGTCATTGTTAGTACTCTTGCTTTGTTTCTCGGCTCTCGGAGCTGAGCGTGAGATAAAGGACCAAGGTGCATTTCAAGGCTGTTTGTTATCGATTCGGTACCGGTGTTGTGACCTTGGTGATTTAGCGACGTGCTGGAGCTGAATGAGTGCAGCAGGCACGGTAACCGGGCGCGATTCAAACGGATTGGAGTTACCGCACTAATGACTCAACATACTTCTCAATTTCTGCCTCCGATTTTTTTCACTTTGAGGAAGTGGTTCGGAGTCATCCCACCTAAATCTGGAGAGTGTTTTTCCATCTTCGCCTTTGACACCCAGATTAAAACGTTCATCCTGTAACATCCGCCTTAAAGTTTCAGACTGACTTTGTGTTTCAGAGCCTCTTTCATAGACTTTTTCAAAGCAGAGTTTTCAGTTTTCTTTCAGCTTTTTTTTTTTTTTTTTTTTAAAGGTCATGACATTAACCATGTCATGAAAATGTCGTCGTATGCTCTGAGCTAAGACAGGATGCAAGCGTGGGTGCTTGGCAGAACGAGAGACGTTGTCAATGTCAAAGTCCAAAATTGTGGGGGGTCAAAACACGGACAGGGTCAACTAATAGACAAGGTAATCAGGAGCTGACACGAAACAGGTGAACACAATAAGTAACAGAACAACAAAAATCGCGTGGCGAAATATAAATAAAAGTACATGGTGCTTGTTGCCTTAGGAACCACAATGCACAGAAGGAACCATATCATAATCATATCATCGTAACGGTCACAAACTGTACTTTTGAAGACAGAATAGACGTACGTTTTCCAAAATACAGCATATTCAAAAAGGTCACTCTTTTCCAGGTATAGAAAGGAATGCCTTTAGATTCCAGATCTCTACAAGAACCATATGAGTATCATTAAGTTTTTTTTTGTTTGTTTGTTTGTTTGTTTTTTTACTATACCTGTAATTGTTAAAAAAAAAACTTGCCAAAAATCAAGTACTTGGTTAAGAACTGGGACTGAAAGTATTCAGCCTGTTGTAATCTGTAAATGACATGGCTAAAGGCTCAGAATACAATGATATGTTGTTGGGGTGGGGGAATCCTGTGGAAGAAAATGAAAATGTATGATTTATGAAGTAACTGTGAAGTTGCACAGGAAGCTAGATGAATCCTTCACCTAGCCTTTTGTTCGAAAGACGTTTGCTGAGAAGTAGATACTTGATAATACAGGACTTCTTGTTGTTATTGGTAATTCTTCCACTAAATGTCACCCATCGCATGAATCCGGTGTATCAGATTGTCAGGTTTTGGATACATGTAAACAGCTCGTTACAAAATCTGCACATGCGTAACTTAGCATGTGTACGTATAAACGTAACTTAGCATGACTATCTACATTTACTGGCTCATACTCACTGTAGTGATGGGGTAGAGTGGGTTCTGAATGGAGAGTAGCAGCACTTTGTTTCCACTGTTGGGGTCGTCTGCGTTTGTGGGCCGTGTGATACGTTTGCTGGTGGAGTAGTTGAAATAGGCTTGCTGTCCAGCGATGTAGACGGCCTCCCTGGAGCCACATCCCACGCAGCGGTCAGCGCTCTCCACGTCCTCAAACTCCACCAGCGCCTGCCTTTTAAACGGCATCATCATCACGTAGCTGCGCGAGGACAGATGGGAGAAGAAATCGTCTAGTTAACGTATTATTGTTTAATCGTCCCCTCTTTGTGCATTAAACTGTATTTAATGGGATTTGTAATACACCAACTGGATCACATTTATTCCAGGACCAATACTGATATTTGCCCAGATGGATTTTGGTGATGTGGTACCGACTGGGGTGATAAATGCAAGATCACAGCAGTCACTGAGCTGTGGAAATTCATTTCTTTCCTTCTCTGTGCACCTTCAACATCAGAGTCAGAGCACTGCTTTGCATGACATACAAATCATTTATGAGTATAAGATTTGCATCAGCTTTCAGATTTCCATCCTCATGTTTAAGTGGTTTCCCTTGATCTAGGTTCTGACGCCGAATGATGTTTGGAAGCTCCAGGTGTGCTTCAATGCTGTATGTTTATCCTTTATGGAAAATCTCCAGGAATTCCCACTGGAAATTTTAACGAGAGTCCTGTGAAAATTGGTGAAAATGCATTATCGTTTCTACAGTAACAGCTCATTCATGAGATGTGGATAGTCAACATAAATATAACAAACATCTAATCGTTGATATGGTGAGTTTTTTTGTTCAAGACATGTAGTCTCCATTGGCGATCTCCAGACTGGTCGCCATTGAGAGCACACTGTAACAGCCAGTGCGTTTTCCACGACTCTTCGATGTCTACGATTCTCAACCGGAAAACTAAACACACACCAGAGACCTGGCAACGAAAAATAAAAGACACGTTGCAAGTCCGTGTAAAAATGCGTCAGAGTACGGACTCATTTTACGGCACTCTCGAATCGTGCTAACTGAACACATGACCACTTCTTCTTTTTGTTGAGCTTGTTTTAGTCTCGTAAGACATCTCAGTGGAGTGACTAGCCTACAAACACCACTCTCACCGACACTGATGATTACTTGCGACAGGACAAAGCAGGCTACTCTATCAATATGCTATCAAACCCAACACAATCTGTTGAATCTGCTGTTCCTTTGGTCCCCTGGTGGCTGGGGCCCTGGCCTGCAATACAAGTTTCCCAATAGGTTAACGTGGCTTTGTTCGGGACGGGGAAGCCTTTGCACTTTCTGGTTTTTCAGTAATATGACGAGAGAAAAACACGAGAGGCTGGCAAGAGAACTGTTTATAGCTGCTGCAACATACGTAATAACAGCAGGTACCTCTTTAGACACCTTTATTTACTTCCTGTTTCTTGAATTTATCGCATGTCCTATGACTGCCTAACTGTGGTCTCAAGTTAACGTAACGGTTCTGGGAAGGATCCACTGTGGCTTAAATACAATGTCACAGCCTGCCGCTTCCTATAAGACGTTCTCTCAGAGTCCTTCGTAGATGTTCCTGCCAGCCTAAAAATACCCTAATGCGCTACTCTATTTCCACTCAGCTGCACCGGAAAGAAGCACCGGGCCTAATCCCGTGCCATCCGATACCCTCCGAACATCATTATCACACACTGAACTTATCCAACATATCTAATGGCAGGGGGAGAGCGATCACAACGTTTCATGACACGGCACCTCACAGAGGCTAAGCTCTTTTCCTGTATATCTCCACAAATCCCCCAAATTCTATTAATACTGCTGTAATGCGACTTTCAGTTTGAGAAAGAGCTACATTCATTTTGTACATTTTAAGCTCAGCAATATGAATTTTTTAAATGGAGTACTTATGAATTATCTTGAACACATCTAAAATTATGTTAGAATTATATTATATTATATTATACGTAAAAGGAGAGCTATTATGTCTTTCACCGACTAAGTTTTCGCATAATTAAATGCACCTTTTATTTCACCAGTATTAATAACCCTAAAATAAAACCAGTGACTAAAGACTTCCTAGAACACATACCCTTTGGAGATATGATCTCACTGATGTTGTCATGGTCTCTATATGCAATGGAGCAGGCTGAATATAGCAGCCAAAAATATTCGACACAATGTCCTGTTTATCCCAAATCAGCCAAGACATGATTTTTATCTGAAGTTTCTGAAGTTATCTGACATTTTTCATTTTGCACTGGAGCTGCAAAGCTCTCTTTAGCCTCATTCAAAAATATATACTTTTGCAAAGTTTGTACTAAGTTTATTAGCTGAGGAATAAAACACTACAGGGCAAGCTGTTATGGGAAAATAATCAACAGCAAGGTGGTGTGATGAGGTCTGACAAAGAAGTTGATTATTTTCCTAAGATACCAAGTCCTGAAATGTTTAATTCCTCTTATAACATAGACATTTGTCGACCATTACTCTTTTTTGTTGTATTAGTAAACGTGACATTTCATCAGCCATAACTATCCAGTAAAAAAAGGTAGCTTGTGATGATAACAAGACACCAGGCACTCGTCCGTCCTGAAGAGTTTCACATGGTGGAAAACCTACTGACTGTTGCAAAGCACTGAAACTGGATCTCACTGAAATCTTAAATGTTAAATAAACATCTCCTTACCAAAGGCTTCACTATATCATTTATTAGCCTCAGATTATGTTTATGGTCCACCACCGTCCACCAAGTGACTCTAAATGATGTGCCTCTTTTTTTTTTTTCTCCGACACTCTGACAGATCAAAAAATGAAGAAAAAAGCAAGACAGTAATGCAGGAAAATTGATGTATATACTTTCATTAGGTCTACTTTAACAGAACTTGTGCACCAGAGTTCAACATGAGGTCATTAATGATGCATTTCTCAGGTCTTACAAACTGAAATTTTTACTGCGACACCTGCGGCTCAGAGACAGCTATAGAGAACGATGGCGCAGTAAAACGCTACACCTCTTACTGTTAGATCTCACTGGTATTTTTCGTCAGTTTGATCTCAGAGCATCTTCAGCAGGAGGTCAGGGTCGTTTAAAAACACAGCTCATGAGCTGAGAATAAAAGATGGAGTTAAAGATCTCTGTGGACATCATCGTGTACAAGATGATCACAGAACACAGACTGAGAGAGAGAACCATTCACCACACTCAAGACACAAGAAAGAAAGAAAGAAAGAAAGAAAGAAAGAAAGAAAGGAAGAAATCCAGGAAACAGGAAGCACTCAAGACACAAGAAAGAAAGAAAGAAAGAAAGAAAGAAAGAAAGGAAACAGGAAGCACTAAGGAAACAAGAAAGAAAGAAAGAAAGAAAGAAAGAAAGAAAGAAAGAATTGAAACAGGAAGCACTAAGAAAGAAAGAATGAAATAAAGAAAGAAAGGAAAAAGGAAGCACTAAGGAAACAAGAAAAAAGAAAAAAGAAAGAAAGAAAGAAAGAAAGAAAGAAAGGAAACAGGAAGCACTAAGGAAACAAGAAAGAAAGAAAGAAAGAAAGAAAGAA
>JAOVYU010000004.1:3793670-3806430 GCA_025674565.1 Synodontis membranacea
GAAAGAAAGAAAGAAAGAAAGAAAGGAAACAGGAAGCACTAAGGAAACAAGAAAGAAAGAAAGAAAGAAAGAAAGAATTGAAACAGGAAGCACTAAGAAAGAAAGAATGAAATAAAGAAAGAAAGGAAACAGGAAGCACTAAGGAAACAAGAAAAAAGAAAGAAAGAAAGAAAGAAAGAAAGAAAGAAAGAAAGAAAGGAACCAGGAAGCACTAAGGAAACAGGAAAGAAAGAAAGAAAGAAAGAAAGAAAGAAAGAAAGAAAGAAAGAAAGAAAGAAACTGGAGACTCCTTCCTTAAATAAACATCTCCTTACCAAAGGCTTCACCGTATCATTTCTTAGCCTCGGATTATGTTTTTTCCACCACCACTCATGTGCCTCTTTTTTTTCTCTGGCACGCTGACAGATCAGAGAGAAGAAAGCCGTGACCTTGGCAAAGCCAGGTTCAGAATATGTGATTTCTTGAGCAGAAGCCAGTCGCTGGTTTAAATCTAAAGTTTTCAAGGAATAACTTGTCCTGTTGTTTGTTCGCTGGTTAGTTTCAAAAGTTAAGTGAATGTTATCCATCCATCCATCCTTACATCCATCTATCCATCCTTTATCTACACTGCTTATAAAATCAGGATGGTATGATTCGCAATAAAAGGGTTAATTTTTTTTCTCTGAGTATAATCCAAAAAATACACTGTGAGAGAATAACTACTAGAACATACAAAAATGAATAGCTGGAAAATTGCTGTGTAAAAGAGGAATACAACACACTTCATGTGGCATTATTGGAAAATAATCCACCTTTTGGTGGTACAAGTTACTCTGATTTGTGCCGAGCCACAACACGCCACCTTGTTGTTGATTATTGGCCTTGTCAGACTGACACAAAAAGGACAAATGCGTGGACATTTGAGGAGATTTGTAGACCTTGATCCAAACAAGATCTTAACGAGAGTTATTACAAAAAGCTATGAATTGGGTCTGTATATTATATTAATTTATACACTTCTTGTGCTCCACTGTAATTCATGAAAATCTCCCAAAGGAGCTTGTTTTAGATTAACCTAGTTCATACCTGCACTATAGCCACTGCCTTCATCACAACCTTATTAAGAGTTCATTGGTATTCATTACATCCAGCAGACGCTGGCTTCAAAGAACAAGAAATATCTTTGATTATATCAGGCACTAATTTGAAAGCTTTAAATTATTAAAACGGTATGCTCAGCATGCTGTATCAGTGTATGAATACGAGGAAGATTTATTCCTCTATTTCTCTCCACAATTTATTCCCCTACACTGCAGGTGATCTATTTGATCTTATTCATCTCTTTGATCTCACTGATGTTTGATCAAATGGCTCTCATTGATCCAAGTGATCGCTTTGATCTTGTATATCTATCTGACCCATTTGATGTCACTGATGTATTTTATCTCACTGATCTATTTTGATCTATTTTATTGATGTCTGACCCAGTTGACCGGCTTGATCCCATCGATCTTTTCGACCTATCTGATTTCATTGATCGATTTGATCCCACTGACCTCATTCATTTATTTGGACTCACTGATCTCATTCATTTATTTGATCTAGAATAGAAATAGATCGATTTAAACTTTTTTACCAGATGTTTCCAAACTTCTCCAAGGCCTCCACTAGGTCAGCTTCCACCACCGACTCGCACAGTCCCCGGACGTGGACCACGGGGGACGGCGCAATCCTGTGGGTTTCATCCCCGTTATCCTGCAAACCAAGAAAGCGCACTGTTTAGGAGAGAACGTGGAGAAATAACACAAGAATAATGTAGGTTAGGTTCTCAACTCCTCTTGCCTCAGGACCCGCATTAATCGCTTATGATTTAACTGCAACTGAAAAGCAGCTTAACTTTCAAAACCTTCTAATTTATTTCACAATATGAACAGTGCAGTAACAGTCGAATCCCTTATCATGCACCAAAACATTATTCAAACAAAATGAGCTTTTTATTTCATTGTAAACACTACAACGGCACACAAACAGATTAAATTCTCCACAAAAAAAACACACACACACACACACACACACAGCTTTTACCATCTTTACTTAGACTGTAATAATATAATGATATTCCTATACAGAATACCAGGACATGCTCAAGTATGAACAACTAGCAAGAAAGAAAGAAAGAAAGAAAGACAGGGAACAGGAAGCATTAAGGAAACAAGAAAGAAAGAAAGAAAGAAAGAAAGAAAGAAAGAAATAAAGAAAGAAAGAAAGAAAGAAAGACAACAGGGAACAGGATGCACTAAGGAAACAAAAAAGAAAAAAAGAAAGAAAGAAAGAAAGAAAGAAAGAAAGAAAGAAAGAAAGAAAGAGGGTAGCAGACAATTAGAAAATATGAGGAAAGCAGAAACATAAAAAGAAAAGATAAAGTGAGTAAATGAAAGAAAACGTCAGAAAGTAACTATGAAAAAGATGAAAAAGAAAATGAAGAAAAAAGCAATTGATGTATAGACTTTCATTAGGTCTACTTTAACAGAACTTCACCAGTTTTTACAAACTGAAACTTTTTACTGCGACACCTGCGGCTCAGAGACAGCTATAGAGAACGACGGCGCAGTAAAACGCTACACCTCTTACTGTGAGATCTCACTGGTATTTTCCGTCAGTTTGATCTCAGAGCGTCTTCAGCAGGAGGTCAGGGTCGTTTAAAAACACAGCTCATGAGCTGAGAATGAAGGACAGAGATGGAGTTAAAGACAATTTTAGCTTTTCTTACTTAATTTATAAAGGCATACAACATTCAGCTGAGGTCAGAAGTTTACATACGCTCATCATGACTGTCAAGGCAATTCTGAGCTTTCAGTGATTTCTTTAAACTGTTCTTTTCCTGACAAATAATGATTGCACGACATTCATCTTTAATAGGAAAAAAAATGAGAAATTAGAGCACAATTTTTTATTTGATTTGGGTTTTCTGATATCAACACAACTGTAGAACATGAGCTCCTGGTCCTCTAAAACCAAGTACAGAAATAAAAAATATGGAAATATTCCTACAGTGAACAACGAGAAGAACTAAACGAGGAGGTGAGGAATAAGAGTGAAAAGGATGAAAAAGGAAGAAAATAATGATAAAAGGTGAAAACAGAAGTGGAAAAAAGAAGGAAGGAAGGAAGGAAGGAAGGAAGGAAGGAAGGAAGGAGGGAAGGAAGGAAGGAAGGAAGGAAAAGAAAGATGAAAGAAATAGAGTGAGGTAGAACTAAGAAACAAATAACAAAATGAGAAAAGTGAGAAAGCATACTAGAATATCAAGACATAAAATTAAAAGGAAATAAAAGGTAGGAAAGAAAGAAAGAAAGAAAGAAAGAAAGAAAGAAAGAAAGAAAGAAGAAAAGGAATGATTAAGAAAGATTCTTTCTTTCTTCCTTTCTTTTCTTGGTTCCTCACTAGATCCTGGTCCTTTAAAACCAAGTGCAGAAATAAGGAATGTTTTCTTCGGAAAGCAATAATGTTTAAATATTCCTATAGTGAACACCACGATGAGCTCGAGGCTTAAACAATGAGAAGAACTAAACGAGGAGGTGAGAAATAAGAGTGAAAAGTAAGAAAAAGGAAGAAAGTTTTAATACAAAGTGAAATCAGAAAGTGGAAAAAGAAGGAAGGAAGGAAAAGAAAGATGACAATAAGCATAGAAATAGAGGGAGGAAGAAACAAATGGCAAAATGGGAAAGGTGAGAAAGCACACTAGTACATCAGGACATAAAGGAAGGGAAGGAAATAAAAGGTAGATGAGAAGAAAGAAAGAAAGAAAGAAAGAAAGAAAGAAAGAAAGAAAGAAAGAAAGAAAGAAAGAAAGAAAGGGAAGAAGAAGGCAAGTAAGAAAAGAATGATAAAAAGAGAAAGGTAAGAATGAATACTAGAAGAAAAGGAAGGATTAAGAAAGAAAGAAAGAAAGAAAGATATTATCGCTCTCTGCCTCTATCTCTTTCTGTCTCTACCCCTCTTTGGAATAACTCTCTCTCTCTCTCTCTCTCTCTCTCTCTCCACTCCTCAGTTCTCAGCTCAGCCTTTAACAAGCCACAATACCCGGAGCGACTCTGAGGCAGCCATTCCCATCTCTGTGGACGTGTAAAGCCGAGCTGCAGAGACGCAGCTATCACAACCGATCTGTCTATCTGAGCCACACTCTTCTGCAATGATGTGTCTTAGAGCAGTCAGCAGTCTCTCTCTCACTCTCTCTCTCTCTCTCTCTCTCTCTCTCTCTCTCTCACACACACACACACACACACACACACACACACACACACACACACACAGTCTAAGCAAATCAGCACTGAGTCGGTTATATTTACAGCCGTTGTACTTTCTGTTCTGGCTTTCATCCTTTTAAGTCAAGGACATTTCATCCTTCTCTGCTACATAATTCACACTTGAGCAGAGTGCAGATTCCTGGACCATGCTGTATTACACACATACTGCAAGCAGCTCTGATTGGTCAGAAGGTGCTGATTAAGTTTCTCTAGCGGCAGGTCTGACAGGAGCCCTGGCTAGAACTCAAATTGATATTAATGCGCTCATTCGCAAAAATATGCCATCAAGAATATGAATATGGTGAAGTTTTCTGTAAGGAGATGCTTATATAACGTGTTTGGAAGGAGCCTCCAGTGTCAGCGCTTGTACTTTTCAGTTTCTCCCAAAACAACACAAGTCGTCTTAGTCTTGTTAATTTAAAACAGAGAGGCCGGTGAGGAAACGTACGTTTACAGCTGATGTAGCAGAAGTGAAACACGAACTTAAATGGACACAACATTAAATGTAGCTATAAATGGAAAATAAGAAAGAAAGAAAGAAAGAAAGGGAACAGGAACAAGGAAGTAGTGAGGAAACAGGAAAAGAAAGAAGAGAAACACTGACAATTTTTTAAATACAAATGGTTCTCTTAGCAAATTGATGTGGTATAAGAGAAGTAAAACGTGCTGTGGCAGGCTGTATCACAACACATCGTTGATTATTTTCCTCTAACAGCATGCCATGTTGTGTTTTATTCCCTAGATGAACTTTATATTCAGAAAATGACCTGCATATCACATGATCACATCTTCACTCTGTCTCATGACTTCAATTACTGAAGGGCATCAAAAGTCAAAATCTAAAAAATGATAAAAAATGACTCTACAGAATAACATGATGAAACAGTTGAATATGACTAAAGAATATTCTTTACTGTGCTAATAGTATAAATTATTATAAATTTCAGAGGTCCAAAACAACATTTAAATACTGTTGTAATGTCTGATAAATGGGTTTTGCAATAAATATTTGATTCTGGGCAATCTAAACCTAATTCTTCATTGAAAGTTTTAGATAATTGAATGTATTTAACATTTTTCTTACAATTCGTTTAGGAGAAAAATTCAACTTTAGAAATTCAATCTGCCACCTTATTTCAAAAATATCTAACGATTACATTTACTATTCGTGATTATTACTATATACTGTATATCATATTTATATAATAATATACTTAATATGGCATAATCATGCAAGTACAATTATCATTATACTTGCAATAATTAATGTAATTTAGAATTATTATATTTGTTAGTGCATCTAAAAGTAATAGTGTATTTCACAGGTCTTTTTTTTCTACTAGTCTATCCTGGACTACTAATTGTACTAGTAATCTTACAGTAGACATGCTAGTATATTAAAAGTTAACTGAAATTATAAAGTTAGTTTGCACTTTTTCTTTTCCTCTCTTTCTGAAGTCATGTAGCGTAGTTTGATATCACTGGACATTTTGAATACAAATTTTTGGTACCTCGGTGTATTGGGTTTTTATTCTTTTCTTAAAAAATTCAGCAAGGAGAAAATTCACCATAATAGATAAAGATATAAAATTCTGACAACATAATATTCAAAGTATTAATACATTTCACAGTCGAATTGTATTTCGTTTAAGAAGAAAGATTTAATTTCGCTATGTTTAAATTTATATTTACCATATTTCTTTGCATACACCTAAGACTTTTGCACAGTACCTTATGCCATTATAACTATAACAGTTGTTAGCATTTGTAAGTATTTTATTTATTACTATATCTGAAAGTAATAGTTTATTTTTGTAAGTTGTAAAGTTAGTGATTTCCTCCAAGGTCACATTTTGAACTGTAGTTCAATATTATTGGAAATTTTCATTGCAAAATTTAGATATCTGAACGTGCTATTTTTTAATAAAGGCTTTACTTTCTGAAAAAAATCTACCAGTAAAAAATTCATCTTAGGAAATCCAAGATTGTGGAACCTTATTTCACAAAGGCTATGTAAATATTTTAATATATTTTATGAATAAGGTTTACTATTATTAATAATATTTTAATAATAATAATAATAATAATATCTTGTTGATTCTAAAATAAGTCTGTGCATAAATAGAACAATTATTATAATAATTAAAAGCATTTGTAATTATTATGTTTATTAGTACACAGTGTGTATCCTAGGGCACTTTTTTGGGTACTTTTTTGAAGACAAGCTAGTAGATTAAAAGCCGAAATTAAGTATAAAGTTAGTTTGGACTTTCCACTAAGTTTGCTTTAGCATGCTTGCAGTAAACTTGGATGAACTTCTGCTTAATGACATGCAAGTTTTTCACACAATAACTCAAAGGCTACAATCTATTAATTTGAGAATTTTTACAGAAACGCATCTCCAGCACACGAACCCGTCAGTCTGTTATTTATCATCATTACTTCTTCCTCAGTTTCGTCTCCCACCATAAAACCATGCTATCCTGCACTCCATCGTCATTACTGTCACCGTCAATGACGACTCATGCATTTTGTCTCCATAGAGACGTTCATGATGGCACCGAGATCCTCCGCTGATGAAGTCCTTGCTTGTTTGAAATAAAACAGAAATATGGAAATGAGAAACGAGACATGTTGTTTTCATCATGTACAGACTTCGGGATCGTGTCCTCTTCCTGAAAACCCCAGATGTTTCGTTCGTCGAACAACCACGACCTTGATTTTTACAAGCTGCATTTCTATGACCTACATTTTCACAAGCGCACAAACACAAGTTGGTTTTCTTTTTTTTTTTTTTTTTTTTCCAAACAGGTGAAATGAGACAAAAGGAAGCCTACAACATACCAAAAACCTTTTCTTAAAGGAATCAAGATGGGATATTATGATGGGGTACACCCCCGAGGGAAGATTATGTAAAAATTTCAAATAAAAGTGAAACTAAGATCAAAATTATAATTGAATTAATGTTAAAAGAAAAATGCATTTTAGAATAAAACAATGACACTGATGCGAAATGGTGGCTCGGATATCGGAGGAAAAAAAGAATGGATTTGATCCGAACCCGTAACAAATGAAAAAGTGGAATTGGATTTGGAAAATAAAAATAAATGTAATTAAAAAAATTTCCTTATAAAGAAACCGTTTTTGTTTGTTTGTTTGTTTGTTTGTTTGTTTGTTTAAAGACAAATTTTTATTTTATTTAAACATAATACTTCACTGCATTTGCACTGTGCAGCATTCCCGTGCGAAAGCTGGTCATAATTTTAGCTATGTATTTTTTCCTGCATTTTTAAGTGCTTCTGTTAAAAAAAAAAAAAATAAACATATATTTTTGGTTATAAATATCAGCTGATTTGGAAGTAAAAAGTTCCCGATTTAATATGAAACCAATATAATCTCGAATCAATTTGTGAGATTAAGATTAAGGTTAGGTTTGGGGCGGGGTTATTTCCTTACGATTGAATTTGTATGAAATCAAGACAAAATTCCAACTCCATCTAAAGCTGTATTAAAAATCATGATCTCGATTTGTTATGGTCGTAAGTATTTGTACTCGAGCAGCCCTGCAGACACCAGAGCACCACTATTCCAATTTAATCACTGTGACCGTCCAGTGCACATGCTGTAACACCAGTGAGTCTACAGAGAGAGAAAAAAAAAAGGTTGTAAAAGCTGCGAGGGAATTTTAAATCGATCCGAACGTAGAGAGAAGTGACAAAACTTGTCCTAAACAAATGTTTAATATTATGTACTGAATATCAATTAATTACTAATTAGCAATCAGTGAGGCGAGGGAGTCCTGGCTAAACGCATTTTGCTGTTCAGGTTAAGGATTATTATTTTTTTTGTCCGTTTTCAGTTTGAGGATTTTGAGTCAGGTCATGCCTGCAAGGTTTTTTTTTTTTTTTTTTCACTGCCAGAAGAGAGAGGAGTCTCTTAAAATTCATCGGCGTGCTCTCCGGCCTGAAATGAGGTGTGGATTTTGCTATGGAGAGGAGAGGCTGCTCTTGTTTCTGTCTGTAGCTCTTCTCAATCCTTCCACTTCTCTCTATCAAATCTCAGCTCAGGCTCTAGTTGGAAAATGAGGAGAGGATCCACACCTCGGTCGTTCTTACAGCACACCAGAGACTCAGCGAGCTGTCGCAACAAACCTAGCCCAGAACATTCCTTCATTTCTCAGTCTTTCTAGCATCAGCTGGCTTTCGCATTCTCTCTCTCTCTCTCTCTCTCTCTCTCTCTCTCTCTCTTTCTCTGCCATTCTCTCTGTATGCTCTTGGCTCTGTATTTCAAAAGAAGCCAAATATTACTTAAAGAAAGTCATTGAAATTATTTACATATGGAATGAAACGTAAACTGAAAAGGATTCATCAACAAAAAAAAATTCATTTGTTTAATCATGATGACACAAAATACTATTTCATGGATTTTTTTTTCAAAATCAAAAATCTTACATAGTTTAATGGATCATTTTTTTTTTTACAAAGTCAAAGTCAAAACTACCTAAAACATAAAAGATGGACGTTCCTACTTTGAAGACTGAGAAAATGCCTGAGATTTTTTGTATTTTTTTTTATTTTTGAGGCAATATAAATAGATTTAACATTATGTTTTAAGAATAAGAAATCAATTTTAAATATCTTAGAGAGATGCTTAAATAACTGTTTATCTTCTTTTTGACTGATGGGGATAGAATAAATGAATAAAATTTAATTATTTAAATATTAATTAGATTATTTTCTTTTCACAATTTGGTGACAATTTGTACAGAACGCAAAACTCGCTGTTATTCCTAAATGCAGAAGAAGAACATTAAATACGGCGCGTCATAAAGCACGCATGGTGCATAAAACTGCACTTGCGTTATTTGCTGGTTTGCTTGCAAAAGCACGCTTGCATCCTGGTGCATCTGCACCAGCTCCGAACCTCGCCGTGTGAACACGTTCTCTCGAGTAACTTGACTGCTTGCAAACATAATTTTACCGCTGGCACTTTTATTAATCCCTCTTTTCTCCCTTCTCTTCCTTTCTTCGGCAGTGGAATGGAGTTATGGCGGCAAGCAGCAGTGTCTCGTGGCGAGCCCGGCTCTTCTTCCCATTAATCCACCGTATAATCCACTGCAGCTCGCTCGGCCGATAAGGAGCAATGTCAGACGAGGTTAACAGACTCCCCCTCATCACTTTACCCCCCTCACACACACACAAATAGAGGGAGGAAATGAAAGGATGAAAGAACGATGTTTGAAGGGAGAAAGAGAGAGAGAGAGAGAGAGAGAGAGAGAGAGAGAGAGAGAGAGAGAGAGAGAGAGACTGTGTCGCGAGACGGCTGAATGGAAGTGAATAAATAGGACGATAAATATTAGAGGATGAAAGGCCAAAGCAACGGCATCGGCCCACATGAGCGGGCTCGTAAAATGAGCAAAACTGCATTGAGCGAGAAAGGGAACGATAAAGAGACGTGTAGATATGTTTCACTTCACATTGTGCTCTACAATTTGTTGCAGTTAATCAGGATTTAGTTTGGAGGCATTAAGTGGAAGTTGATTAGTTCGGACCACCGCGATCAGGGCTCCAGAGCAATAAAATAACTTTATTTATGCTGAGCACAATTCATTACGGCTGCATTCTCACTAATGACCCTTAAAAATTCACTGTACAACAATCTACTGAGTCAGACGAACTTTACTACACTACGGCACAATTAATATTATCGGGATTAAAATTGGAGAGATTTCTGAGTCTAGGGGATCGTTGTTTACTAGAATGTTTGCGCGTATAATTAGCCGGTGTGCTGCAAGAACCATCGTATGATGTGTGCAAAACTGACAATTTCAGCACTTTTCAGGACTGTCTTTAAGTTTGGATTTTTGTCTTTGCAGATCTGGCAACCCTGGTCATACTATAAATGTCAGTAACATGTACGTGAATTTCCTCACACATAACTCATTTAACTGGACTTTAGTGGCAACTGTTATAGAATGATCTACCAATTTCGCCATTTTTAAGTTTGCAGTTTCGCTGATAAAATAATTCAAATAAGATGCTAGAAACAGAAGGACATTATGTTTTTTCTTATAAACCATTGGTGCAGCTGTTAGCACTGTCACCTCACAGCAAGAAGGACCTGGGTTTGACCCTGCTGTCTGACTGTGTGAAGTTTGCATGTTCTTGGTGTGTCTTTGTGGGTTTCCTACAGGGGCTCCGGTTCTCACGAAACAGCACGAAGACATGAAGAGTAGGTCACCTGGCTATTCTAAATTGCCCAAAGTGAGTGTGAATACTTGTTCGTGTCTTTGTTAGCCCTGCGATAGATTGGTGACCTGTCCGGGGTGTAACCCCGCCTCTCACTCAAAGTCAGCTGGGATTGGCTCCAGCTTCCACCCAATCCTGACGGATAAGTGGTATAGAAAATGGATCGGCTGAAAGCTTTTTTCTTCCTAAACCTTCAGTGATCAAACGCCTGTCACATTGATATCCCTGAGCTCAGACAAACCAAATTGGGATCCTGATTGATTAGTCTTTTTTTTTTTTAATTAACAACAATGAGATGATATCTAAGTACATTGGCCTGTTCAGCTGTGTTGTGTGTGTGTTATGAAAACTACCTTTTTTTCCCCCGAAGTTCTCAGTAACTTAGTCATGGCTAATTCCCACCATCACATGACCAGGTGTTTCCAAGGAGGCATCCGATCTCATCCGACTGCTCCATGTACAACTTCAGAGGAGTGGCATAACACACTCAGATGAAAGCTAGTACGAAATCTTTAAATAACCATTTACTTAAATAAATCTGTTAAATGAATAATTAATTAAGCTGTTGGGGTGTTTTTTGGCTAAAATGGGAGGAAAACTTAATCAAAAAAGAAAAAAAAACACTAACTTTACTCGCTTACTTTCATACAAAATCAGATGCCCTCGGTATCAGCTCCATCTCACAGGCTTCTACTGAGTGTATATTGTAACCCTGAGTTTAGAGAAACGATTCAGAGTGCAAGAATGAATGAATGCTTGATTATGAGAGAGGTCACGAATGGCGCAATTGCTGAACGTCACTCTGCGCTTCAGTTTCTCTCAAAGTCAGATTGAACAGTGGACTGGTTTCAGCTTCCTCTGGTACTACAAGCTGACACATCCCTTACTCAAAAACAACTCGTCATCCTGCTCATCTGCAGACGCTAGTGGACGGTAGAGGAGGCGTACAGGAGTCTGAGCGACGCTGCACTCTTGCTCAAACGGAACAAAAAAAACAAGAACCTCCATTGCTGTCTGTAAAATAAGATTTTTATGTTGGAGATGCTTGATAGACATATGCTGGTTTTGAAAGTGTCTCTTAATCTGAACTTGGAAAAAAAAAAAAAACTATGAGCTCATTGTGTTTAGAGAGAACTGGGAGTGGTGATCTGCAGGGTCCAAGCACTCTTAACAGGAAATGTTTCATGTAACAATAGCGATTACTATCCGCTCTGGGAGGAAGAGTGCTTGGACCCCGCAGATCACTTCTGGTTATATGGAAAGCAGGATGAGTTTGTCTTGTCTGAGCTTTTATACATCACGTAACTTTATGGTTTTAGGATGGAAGCTCAATTCAACCTATGTCTAATTCTGAGAACTGAATGGTTCTTGTTTGTTTTTTTTACATGAAATTATTAGTAATCATAACAGAGTGTCCCGAGCATTAACATTCTAGCTAAGACTCCAAAAATGGTGCTGTAAATCCTGAAGAATTAGACACTCTGTGTATGAAATGGGTATAAGTGAGTCACGAGCGATTGTTTTCAGGGTTGAGTTTATACACACCCTATTTTAGATGTATTTCAAAACCTGCCGGGTCCAACAGGATGTAGAGGAAAGGCCACATGAAACCTCTGATGCTGTACTTCAAACCACAGCACAAACAGCAGCGAAGGCCAGGACAGGAAGCTGATGTGCGTTCGGCTTCTATTTACACTCTTCCTCATTGCATAAAGGATGCAAATTTACTTAGAGTCGTGCTCAGTTTACTACACGTTGCATCTAACAGCAGCCGTCTGGTGGTTAACCTGCATCTGCACACGTTTGTGCACACGTGCATCACGCATAATTAATACACGGACACATTTTCAAGACTTTATTTCAGCATGGTGTGTGTTAGTAGTTTTAGTAGCTTTAGTTAGTTTGACTGTTCCAAGAAAAGCATGTGTTAGAATCTGGGTCAGAAATGGCAAAATGCCACTTCAATTTTGGCCCAAATGTGGCCCGGATTTGGTCTCTACTCTGTGGAGTGCGTTATCTGACGCTGTCAGTCATGTTGGAATAGGAGGAGCAACAACTCATAAAGCAATTCTGCATTCAACTGACGGTTATAACTCGTAATTTCCGACCTCTGACTAGGAAAAAAAAAACAAAGAAATGCCCCTTCAAATTAACATCAGCAGTAACGAAAGCAGTGGGAGGGGCACGCAACCCCCCCCCCCCCCCCCCCCCCCCCCCCCCCCACCCCCC
>JAOVYU010000004.1:3808101-3818205 GCA_025674565.1 Synodontis membranacea
CCCCAAAAATACCCAAATGAAATGTAATTAGCATGCAGCAAGACCGTGAACGTTATCAAGAAGAATAGAAACATGCACTGATCACAGTTAAAGCTGTTTCATGTACTACACACTTCTGGGTTACAAATGCAGAAGTCATCGTGTTTCGAAACGTCCAGGTAGTGACGTAATGAACAAGTATTCGCGACTCGCAATCACTGCAGTGGCAAACATCCCTACTTCAGCTCTCGTCCACTTCCCACTTATCTTCTTGTGAGACGTACACAAACAACACGTACACAACTCCACCGAGTGGCGCTTTATAACGATATGCTGTATATACAAGCATTTTGCTTTAAAGCCAGACGATATTGAAGTCGTTTATTCTGCAATAATGACCAGCTTACTGCATAGCTACATACCAAAGAAAATAATCTGACAAAAGATCGAAAAAAAAAATTCTTTTATTGCTTCTGGTAATGACATGGTAAATAACAGTAACAGCTCTGTTATACATAGCAACGGACTGTTATATAGAAGAACAGACCGTGGAACGTCTTAACTCAGCGGTCCCCAACCTTTCCTGTACCACGGACCGGTTTCATGCATGAAAATGTTTCTGCGGTGGTTCGCATAGCGCCTGTCTTTTTGCTGGCAGTCTGTGACCCTTCTGCTGTCCCATCGTTTGCTCGTTCCTTCCTGAAAAAGCTCTCCGGTGAATTTTGTTTTTGGCTCATTTTTTTCCAAGGGTTAGCTTGTGTCGCTGATGCGTGAAACAGCTTGTCAGAGTCAAGTGCGGTAGTGAGGCGAGGGCGGAAACAGTCGTTTTTGAAAATAAGATATGGAAGTCTAACGAAAGAAAAATAACCATAATTTTAACCACAAATTTTTTTCCTTGCGGCCTGGTACCAAATGGTCCGCGGACCGGGGTTTGGCGACCTTTGCCTTGACTGACCAATCAGCATCGAATAAACAAATGATCCATGTAATAAATAGATATATTCACTTGTTAAATTTCCAGCAGTGGCTAAACAGTTTGCTGTTTTGAGACGGGGGAAAAATACACCACAGGTCTCATAGAGCTGGATAGATTGTTGCTAGCAAAAGACTAACATGGACGTCTCTGTGTTTGTTTCCCACACGGACACCAATGACTTAATTCCGAGCTCTGACTTCCCATTCCGTGGAAAGCGGAATATGAAAACAGAATATATAAAATGCTGTATATACTGTAGCATTGCATTCAGTGGTTTGGTATTGTTTTTTTTTTATTATTTTATATATCTTAAATAAAAAAAAAGCTTTTATATATCTTTAGAAATCCTTTAACTAATGTGTGTGTATGTGAAATGAATCCTGTCCAGAGTTACCAGAGCATGTTTTGTATAATACATGCTAGTACAGTATCTTGCTCTTTATCTTCCCTAGAGTGGATATGATGAATTTATTTCGACATCATAGATGGAAACTTCAGCTTGTTTCTTTTTTGTTGAGTCCTTGGAGGCTTCACTGGTGTGCTTTTGTCTCACAAACCTTTTAATTGGACACTTTGTTCGTCTGCTATCAGGGAGCCCCTCGTGTCTGTTTAGTAAACCTAAACTACGGGGTTTTTTTTAACGCTACCATACGGTTTGCTGAATCTAACGCAAAGGGTTAAGACTCCGGATTTGGCGGCTTTGGATTAAGGCTAAAAAAGGTAAACAATGCATTGCTGTGGAAGGGAGAAGTGGACCCCTTTCTGATTCACTTCCTCTGTGTGTCTGTGATGCATCAGAGTCACACATGCGAAATGCAGAAGTGTTTTCCAAACACACCAAACCATCGTGATGACTGACATTTCACCACAGCTACAAGTTACACAACATGCACTGAATGCCTACTGAATTACCATTTAAGCATCAAGACGTTCACTAGATACGATGGTGTTACCACGTGACGGGGGGGGAGAGAATTCGCATCATAAGCAGGCTTACTACGCTTTCAACGCAAAACCCGCACAAGCTTTTTGAAAAATAGGTTCTCATCAAACTTTTCATCACCTTGCCTATTATTTATACGCTCCCAGTAGCTCGATCTGCTTCACACCATCAGTTTGTGGTCGGAAAAAAAAAAAAACAAAAAAAAAAAACAGCCGTGATGCTCTAAAACATCAACGCCAAGCTGACTGGCACCCGAAGCTTCTGCAGAAGCAAACGTGCAACAGAGCAAACAACGACCTTATTTCCGGCAGATGCACGAGTGAACATGTTGGAAATCCTACCTTACTGATGGAAGAGAGATTACACACACACACATGTAAACAAAAACAAGAGACCACCTTGGGAACCTCATTCATGAGCTAGTCTGTTGTCACATGATCAAAAGACGAAAAGAGAGAGAGAAAAAACCAGAGACGACCCCAAAAACCTGAATTAATAAAGTCATGAACTAGTCTGATTTTTGTCACATGACCAGGTTAGTGAAGACTCCAGAGACTGAGATCAAACGAAAGAGTGTGTGTGTGTGTGTATGTGTGTGTGTGTGTATACGCTTAAGCAATAGAGATGAATGACTAACAGGATGTCAGTTTAGGTCTAAGGGTGGGGGTCGACCGTCATTCAGCTCATCATTTTATCTCCCACGCTCGGCCCTGCGAAGAAAAAACAGTAACGCGTAATCTTCGACATCCTCCCGCCGCCATCGCTCCCGTTATGTCTTACAATGGTTCAGAAGAGTCACGGGAAAAATAAGCCACAAACACAGCATCAGCACAGGGTCTACAAACGATTTCAGACGAACGCAAGCGTCCTTGATGAGGATTTAATACTGAAACTGTGCGGTGGTATTCAGAGCTCAGATATAACTATTTAAACACCATTCCTTAGATTCTGACTTCGAACCTAAACACTGTATCACCGCTGTCTTTATAGTTTTAATGTAACCCCGATATGTCACTGAAATGTACGTTCTGGGCTGTAAATACACTCAGAACAAGTACGGGATGCTGCTTGAGGCCGATATTAAATACACACTCTGTAACTATAACACTATGACAAATTACTCAAGAGCAGCATCCTGTTCATGTTGAATTTCTTCACAAAGTGTCAGAGATTAGATACTTTTATAGTTACTGCACACACGAGGAGTTCAGTATTCCAGTTACAAACTACAATACAAACTAACGCAGCATACAATTCAAATAAATGAACAGCTTACGTCCTGCACACACTGTTTTCACACACAATTTACAAATAATATAAAAAGCAAAATAATAGGAAGTGCTGGATCAAGTGCTATTTTAGAAGCTCTATAAAGCAAACCTGTAAGGATCAATGGGACAATTACAACTAGGATTATTCATGCGGCAAAACTGTATATCAATTCAAGTCAAGGTTTTTTACAGAGCAAATTTAAAACAACAGAAGTGAAGTAAGTCTATCTCACATGCTTTTACTCAAGAAACATCTAGGAAACTTGGAGGAGTGAAACACATGCAGATGATTTGATTATTCTTAATGGGCTTTAAAGAACATCAGCTTAAAGGGGGAGTCATCGATCTGGAGGAAGATTGTTGATACTCGAACTTAAGAGTCAAACCTCCGTTCAGTGGTCCGTCCTCCCCTTCAAATTCATGGACGTGCAATGCCAAGGCAATGATACTAACGACGACACCGCCATCTCTCCCCTCCCCTTCCTGCTGTCCTGTCCTGTGATTGGCTGGAACACGCCCCCTGTTACTGATTGGCTGGAATAGTCTTGCATGGCTCAGTCTGAACACACAGACTTGTGAGGCGATATTTGCTGAATTTGACAAAAAAGTCTGTTGGATTGGAATCGATGAGCGCAACTTTATGTACCGGCGTAAACCAATTCTGAAATATTGATATAAATATTGACGTGACCAACTCTGAATACAGCCAATACAGCCTACTATATAAACTATATAAACTTTTACTGTATTTAAACATATTATTTTTTATTTGTTATAAAGACTACAGTACATTAACAGAATGCCGTATTTTGCTCACACAATAAGGGTAACGAAGTGTGCTTAAATTGAACAATGCTGTTTTGTTGAAGAAAACCAAGACGAGGGTGAAGAGTTCAGTCCTCAAACAGCCACAGGGAAAAAACTTGCTCTGTCCCGAACCAAAAATATCTCCTTGTCCAAGGTTGGGGAGCTCTAGGGGGCTTCAGATGCCATGTGAAACACAGCAGAAGTGACAGGGAGACTTTATCTGAACACCAGGGATGCGTCACCTCCCTACAAACCTCAAACCCTTTACATCCCCCCAAAACAACCTCATCCCGTCCACTGTCACCATGGAAACAGGTCTTTCCGGCTTCAAGTGTCGGGTGATTGAGGACGGAGGGTGAGGAACTGGTGGGAGGACACTTGAAAGGCGGTGGTGTGTGTGTGTGTGCGTGTGTGTGTGTGTTTGAGTAATTACCCCCATTTTCCATCTCCACTCATCCGCGTTTGATAGTTTAAGAACGCTGATTGTGAGAACGTGTAGGTGAACGGATGGACACAGGTGCAGGTTTATGGTTTTTATCCAAATCACTCAAGCGAAGAGAATAAAACGGCTCGGCAATACTCAAAACGAGAGGCAGGCTAAAAGGGTCAGGCAATCTGCAGACTAGGCATGGGTTAATGAGTTAATGATAAGCAGGCAAAGGTAAAGACCAAGAGGATAAGAGAGTAAAAAGGCCAAAAAACTCTGCAGCTAATCGCTGTTTTCATGTTTTCAGTTTTATATGGTGCTTTGTTGGACGTTGAGGTTTCCTCCCACGTGTTGGTATATACGAGGACTTCAGGGCGTCATTGACAACTTGTCACTCTTCATGACATTTGATAATCCTGCCCACATTAAATATGCAACGTCTCTTCTTAATGCGGCGTAATGTTTTGGCCGTTCCCTAATCATGAATAAATAAGCAGTACGTAATGTGGTCTTACAGCACATCCATGACCTGACATTGTTCATAAACACTTAATCGTCATATCTAAGCGATGAGCAACACGGCCAAAATGTTATCACTGGGTACGATATATTGAAATGAGATGGAAAAACTGTGAAATCAGTGCTTTTATTTATTGATGTACTGTATTTTTAAAAAAGGAAAAGAAAGAAAACTAATAATAATAATAACTGGCATAGGACATAGAGCGGAACGTCCAATCAACTCACAAATTTGTCTCAGTTACAGTGGAGTTGCTCAGCTTAACATTACATCAACACTATTTGCACAGCCTTTCATTAATAAACACAGCAAAGAATGGAGATACAAAAGTAAATCTGACTCGCACAAAACCTTTGTGATAATTTTTTTTATTCCAGTGACACTAATCTCCTTTAAAAATGCCCATATGTTTCATCTTTGTGTCCGAAACCGAAGCACGGAAGTACAGACAGACGGTCAGATTGCGACCGTGAAGATGTTGAAGACTCTCGCCAGAAACGTGCACAAAAACATCAGACGCTGGTATCGCATGGAGGAGGAGCATCTGATCCTGAGATTACACAACCCTGGTCTTATCAAGTCTGATGTTGCGCCCCTGAATATAGAAATGAAAATGAATAAGCCATTTGTTATTTCTGTGTATCACCTGGAGGAAACGGAGAGGAGCGTGGGGCAGGTGGAAGATTTAACGCAAGGCTGTATACGGTTTTTCTCCAAGGAGGGCTCACTGATAATGACATGCTGTGACACGCCAATCAGTCTCACCGGTTCACCGGCGTGGTTAAAGGGAACAGACCCTGGTCCCTGGTAAACAAATTTAGCCGTGTGGAGAAACACGCTGCACTGCAGCAGCTGCCTCGCTCTGTGTCGCTGAGTTGTGCGTTTGGATTACGACAGCGAGCTTTGGAGGAAAAGTGTAAAACAGAGCAAAGAGTCAAATAAAGATTAAAGTTCTGTTCTGTTTGTGTGGCCTGAGCGGCACAAGTACCAGATTAATCCCTTTTAATCAATTAACGAAATGAAGGGAGCCAATTTAAGACAAAAAAAGTTGGAGATGGGAGACTATCCAAGTGTGACCTGTTTCATTTTTCAACCCTGTTTTTTTTTACTTTATAGAGTTATACTGATGGAGAAAAAAAAGAATTTCCAGGCTGTCTTGTCACGGACACACAAGACTCACAAGAGAGCCGGAAAAATCAATACAAGCTCAAAAATTTCATGGGATTTTATATAGGTGGTGCATTGGTTAGCACTGTCGCCTCACAGCAAGAACATTCTGGCTTTGTACCCGAAGTCTTTCTGTGTGGAGTTTGCATGCGCTCGCCGTGTCTGCGTGGGTTTCCTCTGGGTGCTCCTGTTTCCTCCCGTCTACTCTCTTCTGGCTACTCTAACTTACCCACAGTGAGTGTGAATAGTTGTTCGTCTCTGTGTCAGCCCTGCAATAGACTGACGACCTGCCCAGGGTGTAACCCCGCCTCTCTCCTGAAGTCAGCCGGGATTGGCTCCAGCTTCCCCACCACCCTGAGGCATAAGCAGTATAAATGATGGATGGATGGATGGATGAATTTTCTACATGAATTATATATTAAATGTAAGAAATACCATGCCAGCAGACTAACAATAACCTTCGTGACTTTTTGAATTTGCAAGTGTATTTCTTAGCACTTCCTAAAAAAAAGAGCTTTAAAAAAATTCAGCGGAACACTAATGATGTCATAAAATGGCCAAAAAATATTAATAATAATGTTAATAATGAATACATCATTCATTCAACTAAAACTAATAATAAATTATAACACAATTAAACATTTAAAATAATTTTGTTACTTTTAATAAATGGGTTTTTTTTGTATTACTATTATTATTATAATATTATAACTTTTTTTTCCATTTCTGTGCATGGATGGCATTTTTATTTTAATGTATGACAAGACAGACGATATCTTTGCTCAATACGGACTCCTTAATGCACTTCGTTTTCAAAATTCAAAAAAGTAGTCGGTTATTAAGAAGAGAAACACTTGTAGCAGTAACACTGAATTCTTGTCTTGTTTCAAACTGTAGTCTGTATAACCAGCAGCAGCAAAATGTCATTGAGGAATTAATTATACAGCATTACTATATGAGGTTTATTAGGTTTTATTAGAGTTCATGAAAATTTGCCCACAACGCATTAACAAGACATTACGTTCTATATACAGTATCTTGCCTGTGTGCCTCACAGAAAGTGTTCGGCTCCTTTTTTTTTTTTTTCTTTTTGTTTTATTTCTGTGTCTGTATATTTCATAATAAGATTTATACTCTGGCATGGATTGTTATTCAGGGTTAAGGACTTCTTTTCAAAAACACCTACAGCGCTCTCGCGTCTCCTCCCACACTTGCATCATATATTCCCATCTCTGCTTATGATGCTCTTAATGCCGTCTAATGTTCTGCTAATTCTCTAATCTCAAATAATTACACAGTGCACACCTGTAAAGGAAATAAAACGACAAAAAAAAGCCTTGGTTCCCTTCCAAAGTGCTTATAAAAAAAAATTTCCGAGCATTTTCTGAAATAGACTCGTCAGGTCATCCTTACATCGCACTCCCCAAGGTACTCATTAAAGACGAAAGGAACGCGGTGAGAGAGAGAGAGAGAGAGAGAGAGAGAGAGAGAGAGGGCAGTTTCACTGCAGTGAGTGGGAGAAAAAAAAACCCCCACCGATGTACCTGATAAATGAGAATAAATCTTCTTCAGCTCCGTGCTCATAGTGAGAGGACTGGCCGCTGCAGTAACTCCTCCGGAACGTACAGGAAGGCGCAGGGAAAAAAAGCGCACTAATGCAGCACGGAGCTGACAAACCCTGCCCGGATCAGAGCCATGTTCAAAGCGGGCCCTAATGGAGCCCCGGTAATCGACGTTAACACGGTTCAGACCATATCAACATCAAAGCAAACTGAGCCTTACATGCTGCTGGCTTACAAACTCCAGCTTGAGCTAAATCCAAGCTATTCGTCTTGACTAAACAGAGGTGCAGCAGAGATTCTGACATTTTCACTAGCTGGGAGGGATGCTGGTGAGGCTCACTCCTTCATCAATCTCAATCTCAGAGAGCAATTTCAGCTTAAGGTGAAAGGAGGCAGAATCCCACTTAAGTCTTTAAAAAGTGAAAACCGCACTGGGCTGCAGAAGTACTATAAAACAGATTAAAGGCGTTTGAGGAAAGCAAACACGACGCCCGTGATATACGCCAAGAAAACGCGCATCTTGAAATGCACTAGCTTTGTTTCTTGCTTAAGCATTATTAAAGTCATATTTCATATGAAAACAACCTCGTGCTCAGGAACTAGAACTTGAGATTAAAAAGATTTTGGTGAAGGTGATTACACTGACCGGACTGGCTCTGGTTTACCAAAATCCCTTTTTGCATCTTAACATAAACATGTTATTAGAAAAGCACCATCGTTTATATTAATAGGGTTTTTTTTTTCTGGATTGTTAAAGTCTGATCAGGCATAAAACACATTGGCGCATGCTGTTATAAGATAATAATCGATATCATGCTGAAATTGTGTTTATTATTCTGTACTTATATTATCTGTACATATTCCTGTGCACTTCTACATTAAGTTCATTTAAAACGTATTAATTATTACAAGTTGCTGTGGGTTAACTGTTAGTCTAGAAACAATAACTGCATTGATAATTATTATTATGCAGTAATCCACCACTTTATGTGCACCTGCTCGGTCCTGCTCATCAGCCAATCAGGTGGCAGCGGTGCAATGCAGAACGTCACTCCGATACAGGTCGAGAGTTTCGGTTAACATTCCTACCAAACATCGGAATGGAGAGAAAAAAAAATGCCGTCTCAGTGACTTTGACCGTGGTAATGTTCGGTGCTGCCAGACAGGCTGCTTGGAGCATGGCAGAAATAGCTGACCTTGTGGTTCAGTCTCTAGAGTTTACGCAGCATGGCGTGAAAACCACAGAATATGCAGAGAGCGGAAGTTGAGTTTGTAGAAACACAATCAATGGCGATGAGAGGCTTCAGAGGAAGATGAACCACAATGGTCAAGTGCATCAGTATGTACATCATGTCGAATCTTGACGTGGCTGGGCTACAACCGTAGAAGATCTCATTGGGTTCCACGTCTGTTCAGGAACAACAGAAACCTGAGGCTACACTAGGCACGGTTGGAAGACTGGAAAAACATCACATGGTCACTGAGATCAGATTTTTTTTTGTTTTCCCCCATTCTTCAGATCCGGTCCTTCTTGTCAAAGCCATGCTGTTAGAAAATGAATCAAACACCCTCTGACCAATCAGAATCAAGAATTCAGCGATCGCATAGTATAGTATAGACTGCTGATAAGTAACGGCCTGAACAACTCAGCCAAGGGCCACTTCCAACCTTATAATACCAAATCTGTTAGCATTAAAGTTCATACGCGTCAGGATATAATGATATACAAACTTAATACGTGTGTCACAAGACGTAAAAGCAGAGCAAATAAAACAAATAAAAATGAGGTTACAAATTACAAATAAGAAACCTTGACCACATTTACATACAGCTCCTTAAAATTTTTGTTAATTAGCTTTAGATGACACCCAAAATATCACAAAAATCAAAAATCAACATTAAGCGAGGCCGTTTTTTTAGAATACGTTTCTAATTAACCACAAAGACATTTTCCTAACCTTTTTTTATACCGATATTTATCGTTAAATAGGTACCAATCAATCTCAATAAAAGAAAAAGGGATTTTTTTTTTCTTTCTTTTAAAACTCAAATTCCAAAAACTCAACTCAAAACTAAAATCAAATGCCAATCCAATTCTTAAAAAAGGCACGTGGACGTGGAAAATGCCCTTCTTTATACTATGAGACTTGTAACGGGACACATGAAAGACACAAGCGCTAACTAAATTCGGATTGCCTTGACAGAGCGACCGTATTGAAAAGGATTTGCAAGAAAAAAAAAAAATCACAATCATAATAATAATCTTATTTCCTCAAATTTTTTTTCATTGTAGCACTTACACAGCTGCTAAAAAAAACTCACCCTAAATCTCTCTTATAGTGTGTGCAAGTGCGAAGAAGACATCTACTCATTTCACAGCCACAGAACAATAATGTCATCTTCTAATTATGGCCAAAAGTGTATAGACAGCTGACAATCATATATGTGTATA
>JAOVYU010000004.1:3835661-3848531 GCA_025674565.1 Synodontis membranacea
TCTTATAAATATAATATTGAATATAATAATATAATATGATAAGAAAATATTAACAAAAAAATCTTTTTAAAACATATCATTTAAGTAAAAAGATTTATAATAATTATTTAAACATTAAACCTATGATGGATATAATTAATAACTAAGAATAATTGGACTGCAGTATTTTTAGACACAAATATTAACTTAAAAGCAATTCCTGTAAAATGCAGCGGTTACTAAATAATTTGTTATGTACTACAACAAGCTACTACGATAAATATTTGCTAAATAAATGAGGATTGAGAAAACCTATTCATTATAACCAAACTGAGACTGGATATATTTCTATGATTGTGGAATCTGTTCTGGGATTACGACCTCCAATAATCCAAACGGCTCAAATAATTATGCTTCGGAGTTTCTGCAGTTATAGGTGTAGCTGCGCTATTGCTATTATAATACCGTGAATATTTCATGCCGTTTCCGACTTAACATGTCCTGATAATTAATGCACTTTTTAGTGTGGTTTCAGGACACGGTAGTGACAGTCGCACCGCTTCTTTTCCTTCAAAGTGACTTCTTTCTCCGTCAGGGTCGTGCACATGAGAACGGAGGAATAAAGCTCGCTCGGTCGTTCATTAGTCAGAGATGCCATCCTACAGCCGTCCAACAAAGAGAGACCCAGAGGCCGAGGGAGAGAGAGAGAGGGAGAGAGGGAGAGAGAGGGAGAGGAGGACGATGCAGCATCTTGCTCACTGCACTCTCATCCCACTCCCATTTGCACTCGCGCGCAAAAAAAAAAAAAAGTGGGCAGATCAAAGACGCAAACTGAATCGACAACCACCTTGCTATCTCCGACCCATGATTCACTTTTCCAAACATGTCTTTTCATCGAAATGCGGATAACACCGGCCCGCCTGCACGCTCTGCCCTGCTTTTGGTCTGATCTGTAAAATCTGTACAAAAAGAAGAAAAAAAATGACATTTCTCTCATCTCTGACCTGAAATGATGCTTTTCATTCCTCAGGAAGCCACACAGAGAGCACAAACGGAGAGGCGTTTCTTTGTTGTGACTCTGGCTTGTCTTTCCGTACATCAATAAAAAAGACATAAACAAGGATAAAGAGCTGCTTTACAGACGGCTGACAGAGAGAGGAAGAGAGAGAGAGAGAGAGTGATAGAGAGAGAGAGAGAGAGAGAGAGAGAGAGAGGGAGAGAGAGAGAGAGAGAGAGAGAGAGAGGAGATGGAGCAGGAACGTTAGCTCAAATCCCAGTCGGAGAGAGAACCAGGCAGATATTGGGGCCTTGAGCAAAGCCATTAAGGCTCAATTGCTAGATCTGTGCGCGGATTAGATCGCGCGTAACTTGCGGATGAGTAAATGTAAATGCGAGCGGAGTGACTCGCTCATTCTAGCATCAGCGATATATAAGCGTGCGTAATTCTGAGCCATTAGTCGAGAGCATTATGCTTGTGTGAGTGTGTGTGTGTGTGTGTGTGTGTTCGTCCACAAGCAAGCCATATAACATGAGTGTATGAAACGTCTCAAAAAAAAAAAAAAAAAAAAAGAGAAGCTTGTTAATCTGTCCGTGAGTACTTTACCACACCGGGAATGGCGAGCGCTTCACCACAGACCAATATGCAGGCGTAAATGTGAGCTACAAAATCAACTCTCTCTGTCTCGCTGGCTAATGAGAAGCTCCGTTAACCTCAGTGTAAAAAAAAAAAGAAAAAAGTGATCGTGGCCTCATGTCGCGTTTACATTCTAATATAATCCACAGTCCAGTTTACGACATCTGTTTCTATAAATCTGACATTATTTACTTCTTGTTGGAATTGAAGTGGAAATTCTATCCTTAATTTAAATGCGTCGGTTTTAATAAACGTCAGCGTGTGGACCTAGATCAGATACGGATGTGACTGACGGCCGTGTGACACGAACGATTCAATTTTATTTTATTTGTATAGTGCTTTTAACAACGGACGTTGTCTAAAAGTGGTGTTACAGAAATATATCGATTCTGCTTATGAGTTTCATTTACATCCCCTGACGAGCAAGCCTGTGAATAAAACTCCCTGAGACGACAAGAGGAAGAAACCTTGACATGAACCAGACTAAAAAGGGAACCTCATCCTCATTTGGGTGACACCGGATAGTGTGATTACAAATAAGATGCTAAAGAAAAAAAAAAAAAAAAAAAAACTTTGTGTAGGACATAATTCACTACAGATTAAACATAAAGTTTAATCAACTGACTGACTGATGGAGGTTTGAGCGTAAGAGATCATCTTCACTGTCTAGGTGAATATTGAACAAAGGCACCTGGTCTCGTTAGATACTACAGGAGTAGCGCTGACTACGTTTAGTAGAACGATGGGAAAACTGGCGATCTACTTGATATTTGGGGAACTATGCTACTGAGCAATGCTCGAAACAAGTTGAGCAAGAGATGGTCAAATGTTGGCACAAACGAACGTCGCTACAGTGGCAAAAAATATTAGCCTACTTCTAATATCACAGGTAATGCGTTTTCATTAACCCCAGGTGCATGAAGACAGATGTTTCACTTGCAGATGTTACAGATGTGAGCAACAACAACAACAACAAAAAAGGCAGAATTGTGCACTGTGATGTGAACTTGGTCTTGGGCATCTAATTCGAGTCCTAGTGTTAGATTATAGCCAGAGGTCACGTGATGCCCTACTCAGCCAGGTACTATGATGTCTATAGTGACATATATATGGTTTTTTTTTTTTTTTTAAATAAATAAATCTGCAGTGATTCGTGGCGCGAGACTATGCACGTGCATCCGCCGAGCTCCTTCTGATCTTCACGTGTAGTTTAAGAGACCCACAGCCTTTGCAAAGAAAAAAAAAAAGTATTATGCAAAAAAAGTCGCACCACATCCGCACACGGCTCCATGTAGCCTACAAGCCGAGTTCATCTCCTGTGTGATCAAAAGACCAGTGAGTGATGTGTGTGTGTGTGTGTGTGTGTGCACGATGCGCAGTCGGATCAGGGTCCGATCGAGAGAACTCAGAAGGGCCTCGACGTGCTCGTGCACCATGATAGATAGAAGAAGAAAAGAAAAAAAAAGAAGAAGAAAAAAGGAGAAAAGCCTGTTGTCTTGTTTGCACAGTTGCTCGTGCAGTGCTCGTGATTTTTTTTTTTTTTTTTGCGCAATCAGAGCCTGACCCTAATCTAATGCACGCACGCGACACTGAGAGTGATGTTTATTGGGGTGATGGCGCGCGCTATTAATCTCCACCAGCCCTCTGCTGATTATGACTGTTCACCTGCAGTTTCACACACACACACACACACACTATAAAAACCTCGGGCTTGTCTCTCTCACTCCATCTTTCTCCTCTTGTTTTTTTTTTTTTGTGTCTCACCTTCCGGACCGGTTTGGTGCTGTAGCTCGCGCTGCTCCACCGGGCCCGCTCCTGCCCCCCGGGGCGCCTCGTGTCCTCCTCCTCCTCCTCGTCTCCTAGCAGCCCGGCGGATGCTGAGTCCGAGTCCTCTCCTTCCTCCAGCTCCTCTCCTTCCTCCACCTCCGAGGTCTTGAGGCGCTTCGGCGCGCGCTCGTACTCCTCCTCCGGGTACTCCTCCATCAGAGACATGTTGAGCGCGGACAAACAAAAACAAGGAAACAACGCCGGGATGTTCAGGACAGACAGACAGAGAGAGAGAAACAGACAGACAGACAGAGAGAGAGAGACAGTGAGAGAGAGCGCGTGAGTGGACAGCGGCGGTGCGTTGGGTTCTCGCTACGACGCACGTTTGCAAAGCAGAAAAGCCTCGAGCTCACGGGTTGCCAGATTGGTCGTGATAGTGTCGCACTTCCAGTCAATAACTAGCTAGACGTCCTGCGCATGCGCACTACGCTTTCATTCCACAGCCAGGCTTCCAGCATTATCATGTTATAATAATAATAATAATAATAATAATAATAATAATAACGTTGCTAAAATTGTACCATTAAGCCATAAAATGCAACTCAAATGTTTTTTTTTTTTACACAAATGGAACAGACATTTTTCCAAGAGCAATAATAAATAAATAAAACTGTTCAGTGAAAGCAAATGTATTTCATTTACGAATGAGACCCTAGGTATTCAATATGTCGATAAACAATAAGAATCAAAACAAAAAAGAAAAGAGGGGAAAAATTTATGATTATTAAAAAAATATATATATATATATATACAGATAAAATAAAATATGTGAAAGCAGGCATGGCGTGATAGGAAAGAAACAATGGAATGTATGGACTGATACAGCGTTAGGAATAGGAATGCATGGGATAATGTGATTAATAATAATAATAATAATAATAATAATAATAATAATAACAATAATACATTCATCTTCAAAATCTGGCAACACCGAGCCACAGAACAAGCACACACTGACGCGCGAGAGCGCCCTCGAGCTTTGTTCGCGCGAGTCCTCACATCAGCGTGCGTTCTGATTGGACGAGCCACGAGGCTGCCACCTGAGCGGCGTCTCTGATTGGCTGGAGAAAGCCGTTGGGGGGGGGGGATAAGACGGCGTTTAATATTTCGCACTGACGAGAACACGTGATTTGAGGATGAATTTTAATTAGACTGTGCAAAGAGTTAGATATTTAAAAAATAATAATAATAAAAAAATAAAGTCTTATTTCCTGTACAAAAGATTCACATGAGCTGGTTTTCAGACACTTATTGAAAATATGAATTCTTTAATTTTTTTTTTTGATCATTTGACTTTTTTTTTCCTCCTCAAATGATCTGTTTTCATACCTGATCACACATTTGTCTTGACTGTTACAAAAATGCAATATTGTTTTATTATTGTTTTATTAAGATCCTTCAAACTCTGAAGCATGAGACCTATATGAATTTACTGCTGGACTTAATGGCCATTACAGTCAGTGTTAGTGTTCAAGTAAATATTAATACTACAAAATGTGACTCCAGGGACTGTGGAGACTAAAAGCAATCAAACAAGCAAGCAAGCAAGAAAAGAAAGAAAGAAAGATCTTCTGACAATTGTTCATAACCAACTTTTATTACCCAGAAGTCAAACAAAATAATCAGATGTGAATGAAAATACACATATCAATTTTATATCATTAATATCAGTAATGCATTTGAAAAATTAATATGAATTTATCTTGTTAGGTAAAAAAAATCACGTGCATAATTCACCATTACATTCTGTCAGCTCTCGAGATAAATGCTAGGCCGTAATCTATGCATCATCCCTTGTTAATCCATCATTACAAAGCATGTAAAATGTTGTTTCTGAGCTTAAGTTTTAGCTTTTTTTTTTAGCTTTTTTTCTGAAATCCAGGCTAACAAGACAAGCCTGGTCGGCTGCCGGCAAGAAAATGAATTCAACCATGAATTACAGCTAAATTATTAATGCTAAACTGCCAGAACCTTCACCGAACCTCGTAGTGTCGGGGCCCCCAGGCAACTGTCAGCCTTTCCTGCCCTGTAGCTACAAATCTGAACCAGGGTTTTACAACGGAGCTTTAGGGCAACTCATTTTATTGCATATTTAACTTTAATTCTGCTACAGTTTTATTAAGGTCTATAGTTTTTTTTTTTTTTTTTCCTTCCTCTAAGTTTCTTCCTCGGGTCGACTCGGGGAGTTTTTCTTCTCCTTGACACTGTCATCTCTGGATTGTTCATTAGGGGTCTAAATTTATATCCAGATCTCCGTAAAGCTGCTTTGGGGCAACGTCTATTGTTAGAGGTGTTTCTGTCAAACCGAACGTACAAAACGAGCAACACGGCCTACATTATGCAGCTTGCAGTGTAACCTTATAAGATGTAGACGTTTATACCACAGTGCAGATTAATTCTCGACGCTGACTGGACAGGCAAATCATTTCCAGTAGTTCTGACAGCCGCAAATATCTATATGATTAATAATTACTCAGATTTGTCTGGTGGACACTTTACATTTTTTAAATTTTTTTGTAAAGTCATCATTTTTGGTTCATTTTTCTATAAGGAGATGCTTATTTGGCATTTTGGAAGGAGTCTCCAGTGTCAGTGCTATATTAACTATCAGTACTATCTCAAGGTTTCTTCCTCTTGTCATCTTCCTCTTGTCAAGGTTTCATTTCCTTGCCACCGTTGCCACTGGCTTGCTCATTATATATATATATATATATATATATATATAGAGAGAGAGAGAGAGAGAGAGAGAGAGAGAGAGAATTCAGAAGCAGAATTTATAGATTTCTGTATAGCTGCTTTGAGACAATGTCCATTGTTAAAAGTGCCATACAAATAAAATTGAATTGAAGTACATCTCAAGTTTAAGGAGGTTTTTTGTTGTTGTTGTTGTTGTTGTTGTTGTCAATCCATGGTATAACTCGTGTAAACCATAAAGAAATATAATTTCTCCAGGTTCGCAGTGCAAAGCATAATGCAGATGCACATAACGAGCATCAAACATATACGGTAAATTCTGGATGAAACCAGTGCAAAGTAAGTGATGGTGGATCAGTGGTTAAGGCTTTAGGCTAATGATGTAAGTTGAAATCTCAGGACGAGCAAGTAGTCACTGCCGGGTTGTAAACTATCATTTGCTCAGATCATTGTACATCGCTTTGGGTAAAAGCATCCGTGAAAAAGAGCAAATGTACAGCAGCTGTAATTTTTCTGATGGAAGGAAGACTTTAGGGCAGAGAGCTTTGTGGGTTTTTTTCAGTAACCTGACAAGCTGTGGGTTTTAATCTTATTAAGTTCAAAAAGAAAGAAAGAAAGAAAGAAAGAAAGAAAGAAAGGAAGAAAGAGAGGCTGTGAGGGAATGACTGTTTACAGAATGATATGTTACACATGAACTAAAAATGGATAAAAAAAAAATGACAGTTCTTTAATAAATAAAAATTGTCATCATTGGCAAATTGCTGTTACGAGAAGAATAAAACACTTCAGGTTTTTACCGTTATGGCCGATGTGAAAAACTACATTGTTTGGTGTTAAAAAAAAAAAATCCTTATCATTTAGCCAGTGTTACTGTAATATTGTATAAATGTAGGACAGATGTGTACTGTGTATTTACGGGGGGGAAGGGGGGGGGGTGAAAGTAACTGAGAGTAATTGATTTTGATGACCAAATTTTGACCATTTTAACAAACACAATATGCTTCATAGGTTGCATGAAGACATTAAATATAGCATTTTATAAACTTCTGGGCTAAAAAAAAAATGAAACATATATAGACACAATGGACTGCTGGGACATAAATACGTACAGTATATCGATAGTTGCACTTACATATTCACATTTGTGCATTTGGCAGATACACTGGGATACAATCTGAGCAGAGTTGTAGAGGTCATGGGTTTAGCTCGAGGGTCCACCAATGGCGACATGGAGCCATTCTGAACATTTCAACTCACACGTTTCCAATCACAGGGCCCGAACCACTTGCTACAGCTCTGAAAAAAAAAAATGCAATTGCAAGCATTCCCTTCAGGACCCAACTGTCATCTCTGTCTCACACTGAAGCATTTAGGACACAGCAGTTTTCCTCTCCTAAGAGCCCAGTTTGAATTCCCACTGATTCCTGCAGGCTGTACAAATGTTAGCACAGTGCCAAGAACATGAAGACGAGAACATCAGCGCTACTGCTGCTGTACTGACATCCCACTCTACGTGACCTCCAAGAGAAAAGCCTGCGCAGGTCCCGAAACTCTACACGTCCCCTTTCTCCTTCTCTACACTAAAAAAAAAAAAGAAAGACAGAAGAAAAGTTAATAAGCCGTGTTGTTGTTGCGCTTCATGTAACTGGGCGCTATTGAGTCCAATTTGCCTGTGTTATGCTACCAAAGCAGGCAGACAAAGACACTGGCATATTTGCATGAGACCAGGCTGGCCGACTGCCAGCAGCAGGAGCTATCCACAGAAAGCAGCAGAGACGGTGCACTTTAGCAAGGTCATCTCAAGGTCAAGATAACAGAGGACTTGCATCAGACATGCATTTGTTCCCAGGAACCTAACCGGTGTCCTGCAAGACTTCTTGGCAATTTCTACTCTGTATTCTTTCTAAATCGCTTGCCAAAATGACTCCAAGCACATCTTAAGGGAAATCAGCCCTGAAACACCGGTGTACGTTTCACAGCCAGCTTCAGTGGAAGCCTTCCCAGGTTTCGTTTTAAGTGCCGACTGCTCGAGCGCCACAGCTGCACAGATTAATGAAAAGGCAATTGCTCATTTAGCGTCTGTGCTCATCAGGAATGCCAAGCTCTCAGCTGGAACGCAAAGTGGCAGGGATCTGTGAATGAACCGTGTGAGCTGCTCCTGCAGGTACACACGCTGGAACAGATCCAGAACAGACCACAGGTTTTATTTCCTTTTCTAGTTTGCGCGTCAAGATATCTCTGACCTTCCTTTCTTATGACTCACGGTATTCTTCAGCAAAGTGGCGCGAAATATCAGGCAACTAGCGGTGTTCGTGGTAAGACGTGATTTCAGAAGGATTGGATTGGTAAGGTTGGCTTTGGTTAAAGTTAAACCTACAACCTGGAAGGTTCCAAGTAGAACCCTTTTCCAAACTAAGGACACGCAATGATATAAGTAACTCTTGAGGAACACTTTCTCCTTATGAACGTGCATGGATAGTACTTCGGTTCCACTGTTGCTTCAGTAGATAATCTCACTTGGATACTGTAGATTTGTACTTAGGAAATCTTTGCTACTGTGGATGACAAGCGTTAGAGGAATTAAGAATACCGTAAGAAAAAAAAGTTCTAAAAAAGTTCTACAGCATGAATAATAGAGGGTTTGTTTCTCGCAAAAGCTTTCAAGTATGTCCTTATGCGGAAAGTCGGAACCGTTAAGATCCAAAGAACCTTTGAGGAACTTGGTGAATTTGGAGCAAAGTAAAATTAACCACTACAGGAAGAAAACCAGTATTATTAGCTGGAGAGTTGTATTTACCAGTTACTAGTTTAAGTTACTGTCATTGTGGAGCTTTGCAAGTTCTCAGTGTATTTGTGTGGGTTTCCTCTGGGTTCTCTCAGTTTCCTCCCACCATCCAAGGTGTATTGGCAACTCTACATTGTCCCTTGGGGTGAATGTGTGTCCGGTCTCGGGTGCGTTCCTGGGATAGGCACTGGATCAACCATGACCCTGACCAGGGCAAATCTCTGACTGAAGAATAAATAGGTTTTGATCTGTGCACTGTTTTAGAGAAGAACTTAAATGTGAATAAATGTAAAGTCCTTCAGTGACTATCTGCTATTTGGATCGATGCATCGATTTCAAAGGCAACTATTCAAACCTCCAGGAGACAATCATAAATTGAGGACTGTATATTATAATCGATAAAAAAAAAAAGACAGACAACTAGTGTGTAAAAAAAATAATTAGCATTTTTAAACTAATATGTAATAGGTGAGGAAGGTGATTTGCCCATAACTTAGTCTTTCTCTACATCATTATCTGTGAATTATCTGTAGCTGTTCCACAGACTCTCAACAAAGTTGGTCTGGTATCATTCAGCGGCGACTAAATTCAATCATGTCATCGCATACTCAGTGGCATGGCCAAATAGTGAATCATTGTCTTATGAATCAAAATCATATCATATCGTGACAGACTCGATGGTGTCATCAAATGTTGAATCGTTGCCTTGTGAATCGAAATTGTATCGTATCGTGTCATTTCATATCGTATCGTTGCAGATTGAGAGGCATCGTCAGCTTTTGATTGCTGCTTTGTGAATTAATATTTTATCATATCGTTTCAGATCCAGGGGTATCATCAAATATTGAATCGTTGCCTTATAAACTGAAATCATATTGTATTGTTTTGTATCATATCATATCGTAGCAGATTCAGGGATATAATCAAATACTGAATTGTTGCCGTTTGAGCTGATATTGTATCGTATCATAGCAGATTCAGTGACATTATCAAATATTGAATGGTTACGTTATGAATCAAAATTGCATTGTATTGATTTGCATCGTAACGTATCGTGTTGTATCGTATCATGTATCGCTTCATATCATATCGTAGCAGATTCGGAAGTGTAGTGAAATATTGAATATTGAAAATTATGAATCAAAATTGCATCGTGTTGTTTTGTATCATATCGTATCGTATCATATCGTATCATATTGTATTGTATCGTATAATACATCGTTTCGTATCATTTTGTATCATATCGTAGCAGATTCTGTTATATAGTCGAATATTACGTCATTGCTTTATGAATCAAAATTGCATCGTATAGTTTCATAGTGCATACCGTAGCAGATTCGGGGATATAATCAAATATTGAATTGTTGCCGTTTGAATTGATATTGCATCGTATCGTAGCAGATTCAGTGGTTTTATCACATATTGAATCGTTACTTTATGAATCAAAATCGCATCGTGTTGTTTTGTATCATTTTGTAGCACATCATATATCATTTCGTATCGTTCTGTATGGCATCGTAGCAGATTCAGTGGTATAGTCAAATATTATATCATTGCATTATGAATCAAAATTGCTTTGTGTATAATTTTTGTATCATATTAAATCGTATCGTATCATATATCGTTTCGTATCGTTTTGCTTTGTCGTATTATTTTATTATCATAGCAGATTCAGTGGTATCATTAAATATAGTTAGTTATGAATCCAAATCATAATCATGATCAATCAAATCCTGAATCAGTCAAATCATGGTTTCTCTTTGGTCCATTTGGAAAAAAAGGCATCTTTCGAAAAGGCTTCTATTTGGTCATTTAAAAGTAGAACACTGATTTTATTTTCTTTCTTTCTTTTCTTCTGCACTAGAAGGACAAACCGGAGAATGTGGGAAGGTGCGAGATGGAGTATATGGAAATGCACATTTTTCAGTCCAGGCCCCCTGAGGCACCTTTACACCATAGGGACGGTAGTAATACGGTCCCACGGTCCTCCCCTGCAAGACTAAATGCATTCTGTTTGAAACAGTGATTCCGTATTCTCTCTTACCGTAACCGAACCAACCATGCGTGTAAGGGTGAGCGATATGGTTATGTTGCTGTACGGACGCTAATAAAACACACGGTGCAAAAATACATTTCGGAATCAGATAAGGTATTTGCTACAGCGAATGATAATGAAGTTAGAGATACACAGACACCTGATACACAGCAGAATGAGATTACGATGTTAATATAGGGAAATTTCACCAGCACTTCGCCGGGACGATTGAAGGAAGTGATCAGTTTACAGTATTTCATTGCTGTAGTGATATACTCGATACCTAAAAATAAAAAGAGGAGTCTAGACATCATCATACATTATGCATCGAACAGTGGGCAGAGCCATTACTGAGCCACGGGAGCCTGATACTGTGCATTAGACATGTTGAGAGATCAGATTCTGATTTTAGATTAGAAGATTTTGAATTCTGATCCTTACAGAAGACGACGTTAGGTCTTCGAGGCGAGGCCCTTAACCCTCAACTGCTCAGCCTTGGGACTGGACCGCGTCATTTATTTTAAACGCAAGTGAATAAATATTGAATCAGAGTCTTACAGGAATGCAAAATATACAGCACTGTCCTTGGTGAACATGATTTTGTAAGCCTTAACACCATGTTGTCACTTTATTGCTTATTTATTTGGCCCTGCAGTGTGATGTCAGGGCATTTCACGGCAGCATAATGTGCTAATGTTTCAACCATTATACAGAGGCGAAAAAACCCCTGAGGTCCTGAGTGTCAGTCAATCTCTAAAAGCAACTTCAGCAACCGCGCTTCAGAAACAATACATAATAAATGGCCATTTCTGACCCAGTTTCTATAGGAACACTCTTGGCCGTGGACAGCCACTTCTCTCGACTCGCATCCTAGTTGTAAATTAGACATGAAGCAAGGGGGGAGGGTGGAGGAAAGACGCAACACGACAGAGCCGTACCAACTCTTGAAACCACTTGGGAGATTTATCCTCAGTTAGTGAGATTAATCAAACAACGTAAGGTGACTGATTGCTCTTACACGGCCGAGCTGTGAGTCAGTGATTGACTTTCATTATATTCCAGACGCTTTTATCTACGGCGAATTTCAAAGCTTACAGAACACAATTCAAACATGATTATAGACCTCGCTCAAAGACTTCGTAGAGTATCATGGGCAGGGAACAATAGGATCTGAACACTTGAACTAAATGTTCTTTGGTTGTCAAAGTGGAGCTCAGGGAAACCCAGGTGTCTAGGAAGCACAGAAAGGGTTAAAGTGGACAAAATCACAGCAATCCATTATTATATTCATTATTGATTTCTTATTGTCAGTAAAAGAAAAATCTTGGACCTGGGCGGCACGATGGTGTAGTGATGTAGTGCTGTAAACTCCCCTCAAGAAGGCTCTGGGCTCAAACCTGCTGGTCAACCAGGGGGATGTCTTTTGCTGTGCCTGCATATTCTTCCAGTGCCAGCATGGTTTTCCTCTGGGTGCTCCGGTTTCCTCCAACCATCCAGAGACATGGTCGACTGGCTACTCTAAATTGCCCGTATGTGAATGGCTCCCAGTGACCTGTCCAGGGTGGTCCTCGCTTCGCCCAACCTGTCCAAATCATTAAAAAGTCATATAAAAAGAAGAAGAAGTAAAGCAACCTTCATGGACTTCATGTGTTCTGTCAATGGAAATTTGACAGACAATTGGATTTTTTTTTTTTTTTTTGCACACATTTAAATGTTCATGAAATAAATGCCCTGAGATGATCGTTGGAATTTTTTTTTGTTTGTTTGTTTACAGTTAACGAAATCTTTATATACATCTTTATATTAGTATCACTCTATATCTAAAATTTTATATACATATACATCTCAATTGGATTAAGGTCAGGACTTTGACTTGGCCATTCCAAAACATTAACTTTATTCTTCCTTAACCATTCT
>JAOVYU010000004.1:3858182-3870904 GCA_025674565.1 Synodontis membranacea
ATTATTATTATTATTATTATTATTATTATTATAAGAAATCTCAGCTCAATCAGACTTTCAGTTCCTGAAACTTTGCTCATTCTCAACGAATGAACGTAAAGAACAGCATACCAGGATATAAGAGCTGTTACTTTCGCTCACTTGGCACTATTTCCTCACCTAGCAAGCATGTGGCACTAGCAATGAACTTGTGCCTATACTGTATCTCCGCCCCCATCTATGACCACACCCCAAAACTGCACAGACCTCCCCAGAACCTCGCCCTGAACACGCCTCTCCAGTTTCTTGCAAGTGCATCTAATCAGTCGTCAAAGAACATACATATGAACACTACAGCGTAGTATGTTTGTAACTATGGCACCGGTGCAAACAACAAACCAGCCCTGTATGTTGTCGTCTACAGCAGCGCCGTGGTGTGAAACATATGTGAGACACTGCCTCCGCAAAGGACACGACCTCCACGCCCGTCCTCCTCCGCACCAGGACGGCTGGAGAAATGAAGGATATTGCTTTCTTTGACGTTTATTTGCACATATTGGGTTGCAGATCACCACATATTCTCCCACATGAGCAAAGTGTGCTGCGCTCACAGGCTTTAGAAGTACATAAGCTTGCCTTTCTGAAACGCGCATCTTCCCCTGACAACGCCAGTTTCTGTAACTCTGTGGCTTCAAGAGCACAGACGAAAAGAGAGAGAGAGAGAGAAAAAAAAAAAGTGTGAAGAATGTCGCAATCTCTAACCCTAAGCATGCAATGTGTGAGAGGGCTGGAACTAAAGGCTTCCTATCATCTATTTGCATCATCAAAAGTTTGCTTCTAAAACTCGTTAGTTTGCCTGCAACTTCACGCTGCCGTGTTAAATGCAGTTAGTGTCCCTAATGCATTAAACACATTTCCTTTTACAAAAAAGTATCAAATAAAATATCAAATCAGCAGACCAAATTTTTTTACTTTACTAATACTTGTTAAACATTCACTAAATTACCATTTGTCTTACTTGTGATAATGAAGGAACTGGGGCTGCTTTTACTGTATTTTCCTCCAGACTGAGTACAAGTACCAGAAAATGTATCATAAAACTCTCGCGTACTGATACCGAAACCACAGTGAGTGTCCTATTTAGTGTAAATCAATCAGGGATGTCAGAGTACATGTTTATTTAGCTCTGTTCATGTTTCTGCAGTTTAAATAGCAGCCGTGAAAAATGAACAAAAGAAGGGGGGAGGGGGGGTTAGGGTTAAAGGTGCATTTAATTTAATTCCACTATGCAGGATTTGGTGGGATCTATTAGCAGAAAAGGAATTCATTGTGCCCTATTCATAAGCATGATAGGGCACAATATAGGGCCAAAGTTGAAAAAAATCCCCTTTTATATTCACATGACAAATAAACAAGAGCATAAACCGGAAACCATAATTAAATCCAGGTTTTAGGTATAAATGTGAAATCCTTATAAAAGAATCCGTCTTGTACTCAAGTACTGCTTAAATCACAGATCAATTTCAAGAACGGACTAATTTTAATCTCGAGTCGGACGATTCGCTAAACGTCAAGGTTCTCTAATGACTTTGTTTTCACTCGCGATGAAAAGATTAAAGGTGCATATGTAGCATGGAGCATTAGGGGGATCTTTTAATGGAAATGGAATATAGTAGTACGTTTTCATCAGTGTATAAATTACCTGTAACAATGAATCTTTGTATTTCCAGAAGCTTAGAATGAGCCATTTATATCTACATAGTGAGCGGGTCCGCCTCTACAGAGCCGCCATGACGAGCCGCTACAGTATCCCGGATCAGACAAACGCGCCTTTTCATGCTTTTACAAGCGGAATTATGCATCTGGAAATCAGCACTGGAAGGAAGATGAGGACAAGGAAGAAGAAATAAGAGAAGGCAGTGTTTGCTGGTGCTGGCTAACAAGTTTAAGAACCCAAATTCTGAAAAAAAAAAAAAAAAGGAAGATCATGCTTATTATTTAGCACAGGAAAAAGTATGCGATAGTAATGGAAGTATACTACGAGCTCCTGATGGCCAACCTATGTCCTAATACAGTGTGTGCTTGGGAAGGGAAGGGAGTTCAGGTGGTTGAATCCTAAATAGCGGACCTTTAAGCTATTAGGCTTGTTCTTTGCAATGGTAGGTAGTTGATTCTGAACAAAGTGCATCGAGCTAGCTTCGTTAAGCAGCTTGGGTCAAGTAGGGTTTTACTTTGGAAAGGTGCTTTTGTATATTTCTGTCTTCGTTGCGTCTGGATCCCCTGTTATCAATGAACCAAGTGCTATCTGTAGATACTGTATTTGTGCCGTCGTTAATCGTGAAATACATCCCGATCACTGCCGTTTTGTGTTCATTAGCAAAACAACGTACGCCAGACTTAAATCACATACTGTAGTATCACATGGCACTGTATGTTGGTATCAGAACATCTTTGGTGGGTTCAAGTAAATGAGCGCAGTATCAGACTGATACCTGATACCAGTATCGGTAGCAAATGCCAGGAACATTTGGTATAAACGTGCATTTCTGTGCCTTCATCATTCTGCCCGAAAGGTGCCCGTAGAGTTTCTGTGAAAAACGAAATGTTCAGAACATACAGCTGAAGGTCTCCGAGACATTTTTTTATTTTTTTTTTTCATTGTTGGAGTTGATTTTTGCAGGCGGCGCAGGAATGACACGGCGTAGGAGGAAGCTGCCAAACCGGGTGAACAGAGACCTTATTCTCTTCCAACATCTCTGCCAAACTAGCTGTGGGTGGCGGTTGGTGTTCATGTGCCTGTTGATACGCCAACATGCTGATCCAGAACCAACGTTCCCGACCTCAAGCAAGCTCACAGCCATGACAGCAGAAATAGCAAACTGATCCCAGAGCAGATCGAGTAGTTTAACCTCCCCAAATGCCACGGCAACAGCGGGAGCTTCCTCTGGCAGAAGGAAAGAGGCTGAGAAAAGCGTCATGGACCGGAATCTTTCTGGGAAGGGTCTCCAGATTTCTGACACGCATCCCTGATACACATAAATTAAAACTGGCAAAGAAGCGAGCCTTGACAATGCAACACATTTCAGTTTATTTCCTTTTAATGCCTGATTTCAATGGGGTTTTTTTTTTGTCATTTATATAGAATGTAGTGTGAGCTATTTGCATAAACTCTTTTCCAGTTTCCATATTACTGATTAAATTGAGTCCAAGGGAGTTGTTATTTGCGTCTCTTAAAATAACCAGCTTATGATTAAGAAACTGTTCCCTTTCGACCAGCTGTCCAATAGAGATGTTGAGGAAGGACCTGAAGAGAGCAGTTCATTGCAAGTTAACCCACCAACATCCCAGAGTTTGAAGCTGTTCCTCCAATCCGACGTGCAGGACTGACCTTAGTTGTTGCAGGACGAAATGCTTAGTTGCAGTTATTGCTGCAAAAAGGGGGTCACACCAGGTACTGAAATGAAAGGTTCACATACTTTTGCCACCAACAGATATGTAACATTGGATCATCTTCGTCGATTAATAAATGACCATGTGAATTAAACAGTGAGCTAAACTAAGATAATATTTGGTGTGATGACCCTTTGCTTTTTCTTTTCCCCTTAAATAGTAGTCTCAGGAACAATTTGTGCAGTCCTTTAAAGATTTCCTCAGCATCTTAGAGAATCTGCTATAGTTCTTTTGGAGAATTCGACTGTCTCTATTACCTTTTTTTTTTTTTTTTTTTTTTTTGCACACCAAAACACAGGAGCTTTCATTATGCTTTTAGTCTGAAAAGTGGTCTCTTATGTAATACAGGACTGTGAAAAAAGTCTTAGGCATGCTATTTTTTTTTTTTAGTACAAATATTGTTATAGATGTTTATTTTATGAATACTGCATTATTGAGTAAGTACAAAAACAATACAGATTTCCAAATATTACTTTCACACAAAAAAAGAAAAACTGTATCGGAAAAAATGTTTGTATGTTAGACGAGAAAGCAACATATTATATAAGAGAGCACTTTTCAGATAAAGGGCATAGGCATGGGGTCATCACACCAAATATTGACCTTTTTTTTATTGACTTTAATATTAATATTGACTTTGATTTCTGATGTTCCTTCCTAAGTTCAAACGTCAGTATTGGGTTGTTTAAAATTGAACGCGATCTCGATTTCTATGCATTATTCAAGGTCTGAAAACACTGCATCTTTTTTTTTTTATTTATTCATTCCGACCAGCTGTCGTTTTCCGCAGTTAAATGCTTTAAGTGACGATATTGTTATGTGGAATTTGGGGAGAACGTTGTCAGTAGTTGTCGATCGTGTTTCTCAAATACATACCTATAAATAGTAAAACCAGAGAAGCTGCAGTGGTCTCTGTATATGAGATCAAAAGATTAAATGCCATCGAGGTATAAACTCGACCACACCTCTGAAGGTGTGCTGTGGTAGCTTCAAACAAGACGTTAGTAGCAGATCCTTTCAGTCCTGTAAGTTGCGAGGTGGGACCTCCATTGGATCGGACTTGTTCATCCGGTACGTTGCCACAGATCCTCGTTCAAATTGATACGTGGAGAATTTGGTGGCCGAGTCAACACCGTGAACTCTTTGTTGTGCTCCTCAAACCGTTCCTGAACAATTTTTTGCAGTGTGGCAGGGTGCAGTATCCTGCTGAAAGAGGCCACCGTCGTTTGGAAATACTGTTACCGTGAAGTGGTGTACTTGGAACTGCAACAATGTTTAGGTGTCAAAGTGACATCCATATGAATGTCAGGACACAAGGTTTCCCACCATAACATTGCTTAGAGCTTTCATCAGACCAGGCCACCTTCTTCCACTGATCCGTGTTCCAGTTCTTATGGTCCAGAGCCTTCGCTCCACATGCGCATCAATGGGTTTTGGGCTCACAGGACCCTGTCGCTGGTTCACAGGTTGTTCTTCCTTGGACCACTTTTGGTAAGTACTAAACACTGAATACCAGAAACACCCCACAACACCTGTGGTTTTTGTAGATTCAGTTGGCCTTCATCAAAGCCACTCAGATCCTTACGCTTGCCCAATTTTATTGTTTCCAACACATCAATTTCAAGAATTTGCTGCTTAATATATTCCACTTCTTGAAAGACGCCATTGTAAGAAGAACAATCTATACACATATAAACTTGCGAGAGTGACTTTCCCTCTCTCTCAATCATGGCTGCTTTCCAAACACCACCACTAGTTATTGATATTCATAGAACAGGCCATTAAAGTTCATTGATGTTCATTTTAATTGCTATCTGAATGAAGGGTGAAGCAATTGGCACCTTGTTGAAACATGTTTCCACATTACTCAGAGATTATGCAGTTTTAGTTTTGCATTTGGGAAACTAATAAAAGCATTGATTGATTGATTGATTGATTGATTGATTGATTGATTGGTTGGTTGGTTGACTGGCCGTTTGGTTGATTGGCCACTTTGCAGCAATAATAGCTCATTTCTCCAGCCACTTCTTGCTTTGTAATTTACAATTCCTCTGTGTAACATCCCAAATCACACTATTATATTAGAGTATGTAAACATAAGGTGTCACACCATCTCTTACACCATAATTAAGGATTAAAACTTGATGGTTTTTGAAGTTGATTATTTTCCAAACCTGTGATTTGCTTTACAGACAGAATTACTGTCAACTGTCAATTACTGCCAATCATAGCGAGTTATTTAAATGAATCTCTCACATGGTTTAGATAATGTCTGGTCGCCCACTTTTAATTTCTTCATAATTAACTGAAGAAATCAAAGGAAATTCACACAATTCCTGGAAAGGGTTAGGGAAAAAAAAATCCACCTTTTGGTGAAAAATCCAACCATTAATTTAAATAACTTTATTCCGAGTAAGACAAATCCCCCAAGAAATAATTATTTAAATTTAAAAAATGCCACAATTATTGGAACACCTGCATTTAGTACGTTGAATAAGCCTGTTTTGTCAATAAATCAGCACTGAGTTTTCTCCTACTGTATAACATTTTATAAGGAGAAAACAGAGCAGGGCATCTGAGACCATTCCTCTTTACAGAATCTCTCCACATTATCCAGGGTCCTAGGCCCTCTTTTCTGCACTCTCCTCTTCACGCCAAAGCTTGATTCTGTGCTCAGTTAACGATTTTTGTGTTGATTTGGACATATGCTTCAGATCATCGTCCCGCTGGAAAATCCAACGACGACCCAGTTTTATCTTCCTGGCAGAGGCAGCCAGAGTTTGACTTAATATGTCCTGGAATTTCACGGAGTCCCTGATGCCTTGCACCCGATCAAGGTGCCAAGGGCCTTCGGGAAAAAAAAACGAGCACAGAACCACCACCATATTTTACACTTGTTAAAAGTTTCATTCCAATACAGCTATCCTTCTTTTTACGCCGAACCCACCTCGAGTGTTTATTGCCAAGAAGCTCCATTTTCCTTTCTTCAGACCCACAAACATTGTTCCAGTCAGTTTTAGGAGTTTTTCACAAACACCAGGCACTTATGCTTGTGGTTAACTGGCAATAAAAGGCATTTTTCTGGCATACCTTCCAAATAATCTGTTGGCATGGAGGTGGTGTCTGATGATGGTTTTGAAGACTTGGTAACCCCAAGAGTTTACTTATTCTTGTAATTCACCAACAGTGACCCTTGGGGATTTTATTTTTGCCTTTCTTTCCGTCCTCCTTACTGTGCACGGGATCAAAATAAACTTGGGTCCTCTTCCAGGAGATCTATAACACTTCCAATTTAGGTCCAATTTTTGATTATTGCCCTAACATTAGAAAAGGGCATTTTCATTTGAGCAGCTGTTTTTATGTAACCATTTCCTGTAGCACACTTCTCCCTCATTTGGTTTGTTTGTCCTCTTATCTGTTCCATATTGATGGATGACTTAGGGAATTTGGCCTCAGTGTCACCTCCAATTTTTACCCCAGTTAATCAGGAAGACGTGGATTACAGCTTGAAAGTTTCTACCGACTCCAATCAACTCAAAAAAATGTATTTATTTAAATTTAAATGTGAGACATGCTTCAGTTTCATTGTGTTCGCAATAATTTCCAGGTGTTCCAATAATTGTGCCATATGTGCTTTTGCTGAGAATAATTTCTTCTTGATAAGGTGTTTGTTTTTCTCTGAAGAAATTTATTTCTATTATTAAATGTTTTTTTTCAGTGTGCGACGAAGGTCCTTGACCAAAGAAAGCCCCCCCCCGGAACCCTTTCTACTAATCTTTACAAGGCGTTCCAATAATTGTGGAGGGCACCGTGAGTCAATTTTCACGTTACGGAGTACGCCCCTACTAATTTAAGCGTGATAATTAAAGCCCTTGTTTCCTCTTTAATCAGAAGTCATTGAGTTGGTACTGTACGTTACTTCTGTTTATCAGGTATCTGCCACCAGGTCAGGTAATCTCACATGGAACCACAGCTGAAAAAGTGACTTGAAGTGGTGCAAGGTAATACGCTCGACTTTTAATTAACGCACCTGACTGCGTTCCCTAATGGAAGAATGATTGGTGAAACGCTGCAAATGCAGCTCTCAGCCAAATTTGAAGCCGTAATTGGTTTTGACCTGCGGTGGTCTGTCCAGTCAGAAATCGAGTTTAGCTAAAGTGCCGTGGCTCGGCGGAGAGGTGAAGAGCACTCTAGCCGCCCAACATCAGACCGAAAAAACAAATGAGCTCCCCCGCTTCGCACCCGAGAGGCATCATTACCAAACCATTTAGACAAATGAACCCTCCGCCGTTTCCTGTCTGGGAACTTTATAATTCAATTAGCCTCATTTATCGATCACAGACGAACATTTAATGCCTCTCAGAGAGCGCATAGAGAAATATTTATATACAGGAGTTCAGCAGAGCCATCAGTCTTTCAGGAAAAGGAGTTCATGACAGACACGGAGGTAAGCGATGAGCGCGAATATGGCGCGAAACCTCTCAGGGTAGGACATGCTCGCTCTGTGGACCTTCTAAATGCCATTAAGTGATGAAAACCCATTTCAAGGCCCAGAAACTCAGGCGGCAGGGACATTATTTTGGGGTAAAAATCAAAGTTGTTTAGTCTGCCAGGCTACTAGTGGGCAAGAGCAGGAAAAGAAATCGATCCCTGTTTAGTCCCCGTACAGAATGTGGTAGGAGAGATGGCTCCTGAGGGCACGCATCCCAAATAATCCATCGTCAGGACATTTCTAGCATACCGAATTCCAACGGGATGAACAACTACACGGAGTTACGGAGTTTGAATACATTATTCAAATTTAGCAATTACGATCCATAAAAAGAAGTTTGCGTGTCCAGCGGGTTCCTGCGCTGCCAATTAGTCCATGCTTTTAAATGTCATCTTGTGCCATATGTGCAATTTGGTGAGTCAACTATTAACCCTTTAAACTCCCCATAGTCATCGATGGATCCAGACTTACATTCCTCACTGCTATTCCTACACACCTTTCTCATTAACTGCACAGCAGTTACTGAATTATTCATGGAGACTGAATAATATGGTTTAAAATGAATTCTTGGATAATAAAGCATGAGTCTGGAGACTAATGGAAACTATGAACGTACATTGTCTTTTCTTTTTTTTTTTTAATAGTCTGCATAGCGTGCTGTATTTGAAAGTGTTTTTTTTTTTTTTTTTTTTTAAATGACCTCCTACCAGGAAGCCTCCTTTCACAGACCAATGCAGTGAAGCAATATTCTCCATCAGTGCTATTATGCCTATTTTACTGTAAAAGAACAGAATGCCAGGGACTATTTTATGTTCTGGGGTCAATTAAATTGTGCACCAAACCGTGATCTAATGCTAGGCAGATTCATAGCACAGAATTTCCCTCCGTCTGATATTGTAGTGGAACATTCCATTTAGCGTTGGAGGATGTGGAAATTATAATGGCAGTAAGACGATCAGGTTAGGGGCAAGAGTTTTCTGACCGAAATTCTAACGAACCAAGAGTAATTTGTAACTGTCAATTAGATTAGATTAATAAAGGAATTTCTTTTTTTTTTTTTTTTTTTTTTTTTTTTTGCTTGAAGGTTTTTGCTCTTTGAGAGATTTTTCCCCCCATCACGCTTACAAGTTCTAAAACTTGTTCTAAAGTTTTAGAACATGTTCTAAAAGCAGCCGAAAGGAAATGGAAGAAGAAGTAGCTGTTCAGTGAAGCAGCTGCTTGTTTAACTGTTCTGGTGGTTCCCATAAAATAACGTAATGGTCACAGTTGAAGTAAAGTTCATGTAGTATAAGTGTAAAGCCCATTCGAACACCTACCCACCACATACCAGACGGGAGAAAACGGTAAAAGATGCAAAAGTGTTCATGACGCCAGCTTTGTTTTCTTTCCCGTATTTACCAGAACTCCGCCTGAAACGATTGAAAAGTTAATCAGCCTAACAGTCGGTAAGATAAACCAAAAAAAGTTGCCGCTGCTAGTGAAGGGCTGAGAAGAGCGGTATTCAGTCGGCCGCGATCACCACTTGATGCCACTAAATAATACATATTGAACCTTTAATGCGGAAAGTAACCTTGATGGAAGTCCCAGGTCAGAGCTTTAATCTCACAGTTTAAGATTTTAATCAAAAATAAAAGGCAATATTATGCTCAATATCATGACATCCACCGTTCAGAACAGCTGATTCATTTTACACTCTTTAATAATAAAAAAAGGGGTTCTTTTTATAGTTAGAGAGTTGTTATAGGGAGCTTATATTCAAGTTTGAGAGCTTTTCTGGTAAGGGACCATTTTATTGCAGGGGTCACAACAGAACCGTTCTATGTGAATAAGGGCTGAGCTGAAATATGATAGTTTGTGTATAAACAGGTCTGAATAGAAAGCTAATATTTCAATATAAAATGATTATAATGCAATATATAAAATACAAAATATAACTTTTGGGGAGAAATAATTATTTTTTGCATAATGTTACATTTTTCCCTAACAGTGATTGAATATTAGAGGTATGACAATAACGATGAAAAAATATAATAAAAAATAAATAAATCAGTAAGCGTACACTCACCATCTACTTTATTAAGACCAGCCGTACACATGCACTTTCGCGCGGTTATCTAATCAGTTACCTCTCTCATCAGCAAAGTGTTTCCATCCACAGAACTGTCGCTCTGTGTTTTTTCATTCCTCTGTGTGAACTCTAGAGACTGGTGTGTGTGTGTGTGTGTGTGTGTGTGTGAAAATCCTGGATCAGCAGTTTCGCAAAAACTCAAATTGGCGTCATTGAAGTCATCGAGAAGTCATCGAAGTCACCCCATTCTAAAGTGAAGATGTTCACCTGTGTCTGCATGGTCTCTTGCCCTGAGCTGCTGCCACGTGATTGGCTGATTAGATAACTACAGTACCTGACTGTTCAGACGGGCGGGTGTTCCTATTAAAGTGGACAGTGAGTTTATATATAGTCGATTTAATTACAGATTGTGATGCACTTTCTTTACATTCCATCAACACCTAGAGTAGGTTATACTTTTTTTTACGCTGTCCTTTCTCCAAGCCCCGGGCTAAAATTAGTGCCGTGCTAATAAGAAACACAATAATCGGCATCTGAAATGAAGTGGCCCTCGTATGATCAGAGATGATATTGACATATTGGACCCCCGGTTGTAATTCTGATGGACTCATTTGCTTTTTAATAGACTGCCAGCGTTCGTCAGCACCGGCGGGACCTGTGCTGTAATTGCCATTCAGACAATCATGACATTCAAACCATTTAATAACAGTTTAGCCAATAATTCAAGGTCATTAAAGACTTAACGTGATGAAATCCGTCCAAGAGGAATGTCAGCCATTTTCCTCATCTTTTACACACTTATATACATACATATATATATGTATGATATCTTCTGGGGTTTTTTTTCATGCAATACATACATTTTGCTCACATTTCTGTACCTAGTGCGGCTTTTAATTTATCACACCGAGAGGACAGAAAATGTCACCAGCGCATACATTTGAATAATGCAGTCATCGTTACTGAAGCACCTTGAATCAGCTTGCTGTGTTACAATTTTAGGAAAGTGGATTTTCTCTCTCATGAAAGCGCCGGGGGTCTATTCGAGGGTAAAGCCAATGCGAAACTAAACAACTCAATAACAAACAGGAAACAAATCCTCGTCATGCATCACGCTAGTCACTGCAGTATCTGTCTAAAGAGGCCAAAATCTAGTAAAAATCAACCTCATTAGCAATCGTCCCTACCTCCAGGGACCTCTTTTTTTTTCTTTTTTCTCATTTTGCCGTCTCTGATAAACCTACTTGAATTAATCACGTCATTGTGGCAAAATAAAAACGCACGGTGCAGAGTAAAGTTTTGGTCTAGTTCATCAAAGTCTTTCTTTTTCTCTCTCTCTCTCTCTTCAGTTGGCACTCAATAACAGCATGGCGTGTGAACAAAAAGCTCGAAGGTCCAGCTGTGGTTTTGACCTTGTTGTGAGGTGCAATAGTTATTCAGCTCATTTCCTGAAACTTCTGCGGCCCTGAGGTTTTTTCTTTTTCCTCCCCCCCCCATAGATCAGCTTGCAAAATCTTAAGCACAGCTCTAAGCCATAGCAATCTGGTTTTGTAGTCGAGATGAAAGAAATAACCTTGACACGGGGGAGTTCGACAAACCCGATTCAATTCATCAAATAAGCGCCAGCAATTCTGTCATAGACTTTTGCATTATTCTGTGAACTTCAGTCTACTTGTAGAGCATGTTAGGTGTGTTTGGTTTAAATACCAGCTTAAATACTCACGGTGGGCCGTGCATCTGGTCTTTCCCAAAAAGAAAAAAAAAAAAAAAAAAAACCTTATTATACTGTATATATTATATATTACTCTTTATACGGCACCCAAGAGTTATTTTTGAATTACAATCAAATTGATATTTTTTAGTTGAAACTCCTTGGGCCTATTTTCACTTTCCTTCATTACCCACAATACCACTTGACTACCTGCAGATACAGTAGGATTCAGCCCTTGTTTAATCTCTACATGAAGAGAGCGATGCAGCGGCGCTTTAATCTTGCAACTGTCCGGCTCTCTCACCTCCGCTCAAACAGACCAGTGTCTAAAGCTTTCACATTAACACCACCATCAACGCTGCCGTGCTCGTCACCTCACAGACGGCTAACTAGCCAAGCTGACGCTCTTTTGGACTTTTAATCTAATGTTCGCAACGGCGTCTCCATTTCTGGTCAATATACTGTAATGTCTCTGGAAAATGTTAATGAAAATATTAATGAAAATGTTTTTCTTTTTAAGATACTGATTGTTGACATTATCCAATATGTTTGACATCTACTACTGTTACGCTCCACTGGAACTGCGCTTGCGAGAACAATGTCTCCTCTGACATCAGAGCAGAGATATACAGCATCAAGCAACACATTTGCACCAGAATCACTAAACACATCCCAAATATTTGTAAGATATTTCAGAGTGGAGTTCCCCTTTATGATATCTAGACTATTTGGTCTACCGACTGTATAAATGACCTTATATACACTTTAGATTTTTTACTACTAATAATAATTGTCTATTATTACCCAGGACTGTATAACCTACCTCACATATCCAAGATCTCCAAACAGCTTTATATTGGGATCAGTCAATACACACACGCTTAGAGAAAAAAAAAGAGGGTTCGTCAACGATACTTCGGATGGTCTCGGGTTCCCAAAGTGGTTCTACCTGGAACTCTTCTGAAATGAAAAGATTTTTCTTTTTGAAAAGTTCTACGCACCAAGAGTACAGTGAAACTGTA
>JAOVYU010000004.1:3871004-3884779 GCA_025674565.1 Synodontis membranacea
ATCTCCTGCTGAGAGTCATCCTGCAGTTAAATCCACATACACAGAGAGAGAGAGAGAGAGAGAGAGAGAGAGAGAGAACACATGTAAGGACACTAGCAGGATTTGAATATCAGGATGAAAATTTTGTTAGTGGATCTCGTTCATCTCTTAAGTCGAATCCGTCGTTCTTATTTTTAGTGAAATTGTTCAAAAGAGAAAGGGAAGGAAATTAAGTAGCAGGAAGAAAATCCAATCAGCTACTTGATATTGCGAGTTATAAACAGAATCAGCTTTACTTTCAGACGGTTATCGTGAGTACGTATTGCACTTTTGCTATCATACACGAGTCGTACTGCTTAGCGCTCGCTCCGAGTATTAACAGTTGGAAGATCAAACTTCCATTAGGTCTGTAAACAAGGCTTTAATGTGATGACCGGATATACTGTTGCTTTAATGCTGCTAAATGAAGGAACGACCCTGCTTGGTTAAATAAATGTCCGTCGTAATCGTTTCCATGCTCGCGCGCCTCAGAGGGCCACATCCGCCCTGCTGTTCCGTCATCAGAGTCGCATCAGCTCTGATCTGCGCACGACTCGGATCACATTAGGTGGCTGACATTTTGCCTTCAGCTAATGGGGCTATTAAAAGAACGCAGGCTGTCTCTGTGGCTTAGCATCACGATGAAGATTAAAAGAAGTGGGGGGGGAACTAACACAGATGCGTTGGACTCGCGCTTTTCTTTTCTGTGCCAACTGAGAGACAGCAGCAATGGGGAGGAGGTATGAGGGGAAAAAAAAAAAAACTTGCGAGCGTCTCTTTAAACAGATGTTTGCCACACACCACAGGCTGACAGATGCTCCGCTTTGCTAATACAGTTCACATCTTATCAAGATCACTCTCACAAACACACACCACCCGGATTCTCTCTTTGCACCTGCAACCCGTGACACATTTAGAAAAAAAATCTGACCTTTTTTTTTTTTTTTTTTCATTTCCTCTGTTCCTTAAACTGCACATCTGTGACATTAAAACCTACAAATCGGTTAATAATATATGACTTGTGTGAACGAAGAAATAAACGCAATCCAGCATGCAGACCTGACGTCGCGGAGATGGACACTAAAAACAAAATATTTCTGGGGATTTGTGTAGGCGAACAACTGAATCTGCTTCAGCTGCATCAACCCACTGCGAGATTTCACAGGATTGTTAAAGTCGACACCACAGCACCACCTACAGGCAGGAATCAGAATGAAGCGTTGGGGGTAAAAAAAAAAAATTAAAAAAAAAATGAGCCAGGGTGTGTTTTTGTGAAATGTGAACTTAATTTAATAAGCACATTTAAAAAAAAAAAAAAAAGAAAAAAAAATAAGAGCCCAAACGTTCTGTAAACAGCATCTACTGTATTCAATAAGAAATGCACGACAATAAAATAAATTCTTACTTCTATAAACAAACACACCACACAAAAGGTCATTCCCGTTATCTCAACTACTGAATATAACGCAATACACAATTTTTTTTTTTTTTTTTTTTAGCTTTCCCTGTTTTGCAGTAAACAATGACCGTGTTGGTCACGTAAACAAGAGGTGGAAAAAAAAAAAAAAAAAAAAGAAGAAAGCTTCGATTCTAAACCGAGACGGAAATGAATATAGGGAGAAAGATTAAAAAAGGAAAATATATATATATTAAAAAAAAACTTAAAAAAAAAACAAGACAGCTGAAGGATCCTTAGTCGTCTCGTTGGGGGCTCTTGTTTCTGCCGGGGCTTTGAGAAGGAGAGCGACTGTAATGAGAAAAAATGAGATAATTACTACAAGGACAGAGAGCGCTGATTTAGGCTGCATGCACGATACGAGATAAGACCAACGACCTAAAACAAAGAAATTCAACCCAACCTTTGAGTTAAGAAAGAAACCTACCTTTGTTTTTGAGGTGATGCTCTAGATTTGCAAAGGCTGAGAATAAAAAAAAAAACGCTTCTTCAGTTTACTGAGAAATTCCTCGAGTGGGTTATTCTCTTTCCTTATCCTATCAGGGACGGCCTCTGGCTCGTGCGAGATAATAAAGTGCGTCATGCATTAGAGATAATCTGATTAGACCGCATGTTTCAATTTTATACCACAGCGCTGCTCAAGTCTCAAATCTGATTGGTGCCTGATTGTGTTTCGTTTATGCAAATCACAGGTTTATATTAAAGCACTTGCTCTGATGAGTTATCATTTCTGTAGCTCATCCATAGGGACTTGTACGGCGCACGATCCGAGTAATCGAAACCCTTTAAGTAAAACTGCTTACAATGTTCATAGATGTATATTTACGAGATGTTTAGTTATCCTCGATGGAAAGGTCTGTAGTTTCATGGTAACAAGCTGCTTTTTAAACAAAAGTTTGTCGACACCTGACCATGACACCAGAATGTGGTCCTTCTCCAAACTGTTGCCACAAAGTTGGAAGCAAACAATTGTTTAGGATGTTTTTGTATGCTATAGCATTACAATTTCCCTTTGGAACTAAGAGGCCCAACCCTGTTCCAGCATGACAATGATCCTGTGTACAATGGGGCGAGCTCTGTAAAGACATGGTACGCTGAGGTTGGTGTGAAAGAACTTGAGTGGTTCTACACAGAGCCCTGACTTCAACCCCACTGAACACCTTTGTGATGAACTGAAACACCGACTGCACCCCAGACCTCCTCACCCAACATCAGTGCCTGACCCTCACTAACGCTCATGTGGTGAATGGAGGCAAATTCCCACAGACACGCTCCAACATCTAGTGGAACGCCTTCCCAGAAAAACAGACCTTATTATAACAGAAAAGGGACTACATCTGAACTGGGATGATTAATAAAACGCATGTGATTGTTATGGTCAGGTGAACACACCAGGTGTCCTGTTTAATTCTCAGTCTCTCCTCGTATGTAACAGAAAAATCAAGCCAACAAAATAAAAGTCGTAAAAATAGCTAGCTAAATTTCATTAAGACAGAATGTGACAGCTAGGTAGTCCAATAAACAAACAATCAGAAATGAACAAAAAGAATCAAACATTTATATTTAGATAATATTTAATTTATATTTCTATAATATTTAATAAATGCAACTACAGTCGACCCTCACCACTTCGCGGTTCGAATTTCGAGGCTTCGCTCTATTACGTTTTTTTCGAATACAGTATATTCATTAAAAAGTTGATCGAGACAGTGAAAATGCGGGTTGCGCTCGGTTGTCTTGAGTCAATTATTTTAATTTTTTATTAACTTTTTTCCAAAAAATTGGGTGTTATTTCATGTCTAGATGGCTCTAATAATGTTAAAAACCGTATTTAGAAGGTCGTAAACAGGTTTTCTATGCTCTAACTACGCGGAAATACTACTTCGCGGAAATTCACTTATCGTGGTAGAGTCTGGAACGGAGTAACCGCCATAAACGAGGGTTTACTGTATATTGTATGAACAACGTGAAAGGGTTCAGATACGGAGATGACGGTAACGTTCTTTAACGTTCGTTAATTTCTTGTTTATTTTCTCCTATCTCCTATGAAAACACGACATTGCATTTGATTTGTGAACATACTGAATTTCACCAAGCGTGATGTGCATTTTTACATTTAATACAGAAAGATTTCATTGCCACTTTTAATTTTAATGAAATTTTAAAGCAATTAAATTGTCTGCAAACTGCTGTGGTATAAAAGGAACTTAAAGAACCTTGGAGACGTGCTGTTATCGGAAAATCCTTTCATAACTCCCGTTGTGTTTTATTCCGTAGTCGTGTTTGTCTGAACCCTTCAATTAACGTTAACCTTTGCTTATACTTCATTTATTTTAAGGATAATGAAATCTCTGAATAATCATGACTAGCTCTTGGTGTTTACTGCAAACTGGGACATGTAAAAGGTCAAGATTTCTTCAAAAGTAAACAAAAGTCATGCTTGTAGCATTTAAGCAGCTGCGTGTCTATATTCCCCGGAGATGAAGTGTCTAAAAGCAGCTCTTTCCGATCGTCTAGCATGCAGAGGTACGGGCTCATCACAGCTCACTGTGTGCATATTTAAATCAAAAACTTCATCTCAAAGCCCAGCTAAACAAGAAGGCATCACAAATGTCAGTGTGTGTGTTTGTGTGTGTGTATGAGATTACCTCCTGGCTGCAGAACCAGACCTGGATCTCCCAACAGAGCCTGATCTACATTTAAAAAAAAAAAAAAAAGAAGAGACAATGAATTATACATAGGTAATCATGTCTCTAAATGATCAAAACGGTGAAATTTAAGGACAGTTTCCTTTGCCGGTATACTGTACCTGCTCCGTGGACGAGAGGCAGAGCGAGATCTGGATCGTGATCTAGACCTTAAAACCACAAATATAAATAGGAAAATCATTCATGAGTTGCTGTAAAGTCCGTCCGAGCAATCAGGACCATGTTTATTCTCCAGTACATCATATCTTCAAGATGGCAGCATGATAACACTTCATTTGCTCGGTAGAGACTATGAAGGCTGGATTACTTGGTCTTGACTACACGTGTACAAGACGGCTGCCGCGTTGCTTGTGCAGGGGTTCGGAAATTACTATGTTTGTATATCGCAATTTCAATGTAAATGGGGTGTGTGTGTGTGGGCGGCTGACGTAGCACCACGTGACACTACATCTACTACTGACTGAATAAACCTGCGTTGTGTCTCAAATCACATACTTATGTACTATTCTGGAATGTTAGAGTACCTACACCAGCCAGTTCCACGCTTTGTGTTGAAATTTTAGAAACCTCTCAACAGGGTTGCAAAACTTTGGAAGAATTCATTTCCATGACTTTTCCAAAACTTTTCCAGTACCTTAAGAAAATTTTCCAAAACCGCGAGTGAGCAAACAAACGGGGGGGGGGAAGGGATGCAGTGTTAGCGCGGTGAGCGAGCGGGCGGTGCAAGGCGCAGTTAGCGCAGTGAGTGAGTGAGTGGGCAGGGCAAAGCGCAGATTTGAAACAGGAAACAAAAATAAATTTCCAAAACTTTTCCAAAACTTTTCCAGGGCCTGGAAAACTTATTTCTAAATTCCAAAACTTTTCCAAGTTTTCCATGACTGCGACAACCCTGTCTCAACTAGTCTTCAAATCTACAGGTCAGTATTGTGTACCATGCTTCTGGATCAGTAAATATTTCTGAATGTAAATTCAGACTGCAAAATTTTCAATTCGAGCCACAGCTCATGGCAACAATCAAGACGACAATGGAACATTTTAACAAATTTAACATCGCTGTGGATAATTAAAAAAATGTTTACAGTTCGTCTTTTAATCCAGACAAACAGATGTTTTGTCTCTGGCATGCCAATTAGTGGATGTCTCTTTTCCTCCCAGTGTACGTCTGATGCGCAAGCGTGAACAACGCTGCTTGGCTTTCTGCCGCTTCTGCACGCACATACTCATAAGTCACGTATAAACCGGCTTTCATTTGCTAAAAATTCTCTCTGAAACCTTACACCAAGACTCACCTTGATTTTCTGGGTGTGCCAGACCTGGACCTCCAAGGAGAGACGGACCTCGACCTGGAATGCAAACTGTCGCTAAATTCACCTTCAAAGCAAACGAAGTCTAAAATATTCACTTTGAAAACGCTAACAAATCACCAATACGAGAGATTGTTTTGAGCTATCCAATCAGCCCATCAGGTGGCAGGTCAAGAGCTTCAGTTAATGTTCACACCAATCATCAGAATAGTGAAAAGACGTGATCTCTGTGGTTTGAGTATTTCAGAAACTGCTAATCTCCTGGAATTTTCACACACAACAGCCCCTGAAACTTTCACAGAATGGTGCGAAAAACAGAAACAGAAACAGCATCGAGTGAGCAACATTTCCGTGGACTCCATGGAAACTTCTTGTTGATCTGAAAGAAAAATCACCTGCCAGGAAGGATACATTAGCTCAGGGTTCAGCAACCTTTTTGACATGGAGTGCCAATTACAACCAAGTTTCTTGTTGCTCCCAGTCCTTTTATGTAGCACCATGGTCCTGGGGAACGTTGTTTCATTTCACTATGTACTGTACCATGTATTTTGTTGAAATGACATTAAAGCAATCTTGAACCTTGAACCTCTTGTTAGTTAGGGAGCCACGGGGTGGGGGGGATTCAGCAAGCCCGGGGGGGTGGGGCATTTGGAAGCATATTTAGCGAGCGAGGGGCTGCGCTCCATCGTGTCGATCCCAAGTCGCGGCATGTGACGTCAGGAAAAGTCCGGAAAAATCATTAGAGGAATCGGAGGTGTACGATTCCAGTTCTTCGCGGCAATAAAGGCCGCTTCCAAAGCGGAACCGGTTCTCAATTCCCATCCCTAGTTTAATAATTAGGATCGTGCTCATCGTCAGCGTGCCACCAGAAATTCCTCCGTGTGCCAGTTGCGGCACGCGTGCCTAGGGTTGCCGACCCCTGCATTAGCTCATCACTCTTTATAATCGTGGTGAGCTGAAAAGCATCACGGCATGCACCAAACATCAAACCTTGCGGAGGATGGGCGACAACAGCAGAAAACTACATCAGGATCCAAAAGCAAATCCCAAAATGGTATTTTTCCAATCTTCAACTGCCCTGTTTGGGTGAGTCTGTGCCCATGATGGCCTCAGATTCTTGTTCTCGGTTCTATGCTTTTCTGCTCACCACAGTTGCAAAGATTGATTATTTTGAGTTACTTTGTACTTCCTGTCAGCTCGAATCAGTCTGGTCTTTCTCACCAGCTGATCTATCGTCAACAAGGCGTTCCAGCCTGCAGACCTTTTTTTTGTTTGTTTGTTTTTCACACTATGTTGTACTCCAGAGAGAATTCTGTGTGAAAATCCCAGGACAGTAGCAGTTTCTGAAATACTCAAACCAGCCCATCTGGCACCAACAACCATGCCAAGGTCAAAGTCACAGAGTGCACACGTTTTCCCCATTCTGATGTTTGATTCTGAACATTAACTAAAAGCTCTCCGCCTGTATTGGCATGATTATTATTTATGATTTTACAGGTCTTCCTAATAAAGTGGATGGTAAAAAGTATTTCTAGTGTACAGACCTGCCTGGTCTTTATTACAGGTTTTGTCTTTTATTTTGTCTGGCTCCAGATTCAACAGCTACTCATATGCCAGCCGTTTAAAGGGAACGCTAACTTTCAGTCAATGAAAGGAGGAGTCACCTGCTCAGCATTTTCACAGTATGGAACTAAATTAAAATCACCACCGCAGACAACTACTATAAAGTGGTTCATTAATAAGCAGTGCTACGTTTGTGCTACTGCAGTACACAGATCAGGAATATTACAATCAACAGAATATCTGCAATGACGTTGGCTAAAATTCCATTCCATTTTGTATAAATTTGCGACTTTTTCACATTTTTATAATCTTTATAAGATTACAGAAGCACACACACGCACGCACGCACGCACACTCACCTCCTGCCTCGGCTCCGGCTGCGAGAGCGGGAACGCGAATACCTCCTTCCATGAGAGCGAGAGCGTGAGCGAGAACGAGACCTGCCCAATCCATGTATTAAAAAAAAAAAAAAACAAGGGCGCAGAGATGGAGGCATGGATGAAAGGATGCAATGAGAAAGAAAAAAGAAAATACTTTAAGTACTGCCTCCAGAGGAACACAGCGAGTAAGACATTCATTCATTATTTCTGTCTCTGAAACTGTCCCTGCACCTCTTCCTACATCTGCTTACAGCATTCTGCACCTGTGACACTGGTCTGAACCTAGCATGAACGGAAAAAAGGTACAGTAATTCACTTTAGCACTATATTACTTACAGCACTCAATTATTATTATTATTTTTTTTTTACAGGATCCCTGCATAAAGTAGGTCTTTCTCAAGCTTAACCAAAAACAAACAAAACAAAACAAAACAAAAAAAAACAGTCAGCTTATGACACTACACATAACGTTTGACTAATTTTAGGCAAAGAAAAAAAAAAAAGAAAGAGAGAGAGAGACACATTAATTTGTACTTAAAATAAACCTTGCAAGTTTGCAGGTCGACCCTCTTTGGAACCGAGGTCTAGCAGATCTAGGCGATCTAGAAGTATCTATCATCAGTCGACCTCTGCATCTAGTCGTTTCTTCGCTTTCTAACGATGATCGCACTGACAGCCAAATCGCTTGATTGAGACTTGATAGAAGCGTGCGGAGTGCTTTGTCTGGCGAGGTCTCGATGCTCTCGTTAGCAAAAGCGTGGGCCCGAATCGATAGTCAAATTGGCTCGGATTGCCGATCACTTGGGTTTGGAGTTGGGGGAGGAGGGGGGCACACACACACACACAAGCGCTTATGTGCCCCGAATGAAACGATTAGCTGCAGGTAGAGGTGGCAGGAGACTTAGAGAGGGTCTGGCTGGTCACGCCCTGGTCAAAGCAGGTGACCGTAAGTGTGCCATTTGCTAGAAGATTCGTGAAATCGTAAAGGGTTGTGACACTCTGAATCAAACGATGAAACCTGAAAGGTTTTGACCAGGTGAGTCATTAAATAAAATCGCACACACAACATTTGAGTATCATATAGCCTTGAAAGTAAAACAAACAAACATTTATATAGCTGTATATGTACATAGAGGTTGACCGAAACGTAGGCTTGATGATGCGTTGGGGCTTTTTAGGAAGCTCCTGATTGGCTCTCTGTCACGAAGAGTCACAGCTTCCATATTTTAAATTATTTCATATGAATTGTGTTTTTTTTTTGTTTGTTTTTTTTTTAAGATTTCATAGTTAGATTAGACTGATGACAGCAAAAAAAAAAAAAACTCTCTAAATTAGTAAACTAATAAACAAACTGTTTGTTCTTAGGATCACAGGAAGCTTGTAGATGTCCGAGTCGTCTAAAATCGTTCCACGTATAAAAGGTCATAACATTAATGACTTAATAATAAAAAATAATTTAAATAGTGTCATTCTCATTTCTTAAAAGGTGTTTCGTTAAAATGTAATATTAGCCACGTTCATTTCTGAATATCCGCACCAGGCCTTTATTAAACGATCGGTCGACCGCTACGTACAAATACAGGAGCCAAACAAGGGGGAAAATGAGAGCAACATCAGAAATTTAAACAGTAAAGAGACATGTAGACACTCCCGTGTAAGAATCTAGCTCGAGGGAAATACAGTGTGGAGAAGATCTGAGACTGTAATTACATTTACATTAACACACCGCCATGGAGAATATCTGCATAAAGCAGGCTGTCTGAAGATTAACAAACACGTTATGTATTGTATGTTATGTATGGTCTACATTGCTGATCGAGTGTTCAGGAACATGCAGTAACGTGTGGAGGTGTTAAATTGGCGGTTGTTGCTCTGGCTGTTCATTACCTGCTCCGTCTGCGGCGACTGTAGCGGTGACAGTCGTACGCGTAATGCCCCTTCTCACCACACTCATAGCAACGGTCGTTAGGGTCAAAGGGGCGCCGAGTGGGCGGGCGGTCGTAACGGGAGCGGCGCGGCATACCTGTTGATAACTCTACACGCACACGGGTTCCACAGATCACTCTGAAACAGAAACACGTAATAATAACAACAGCGATGTGTATTAACGCAAAAAATAGATCACAGCTCATGTTTACAAACCAGTGAGTCAATATTTTTTTATTTTGTCCACATCATGTTAGTAAATAATTCCCTCCATAGCAATCATTAACTGGAAACGGCGCACAAATTTCCTGAAGAAATTTGCAAAAGTGCATCGTGCAACGCACAGGGTAGAAGGCGGCTTCATTCAGGACACATTAGCTTATTAGCATGTCAGCATGCTAACATGCTAACGATAAACCCACCAGAGGTCATGTGGTGAGGGAATCGAGAACCGGTTCCGATCTGGAACCGGTTCTTTTTTTAGCTAACACAACCACAGGTCACGTGGCGAGGTATAAACCTATAAAATTAATTATAAACCTATACTATAAACCTATAGTTTTTATAGGTTTTCAGGTTTGCCATTAAAGATAGATGTCGTCATCCTTCATAGATGCTGTCAGCTGAACTGTCAGAATGGTTACATCAAACAAGAACGATGACATCATCTATCGTTGTCCGTCCCATTGAAAATGAATGGGAAGAAAGAGGGATGAAAACGAAGAGATAGGAATGGCGAACGAAAAAACGAAGTGGTGAAATGGGAAGAGGGGGTAAGTAGGAAGAATTCTTATGTTATGTTGAACTTTGTACAATGAAAACTGTAGCCGTGAGAGCAAGTTGAAAATGGCCCCATGTTATTTCAATGGGAAAATCGGACAGAAAAAGGGATGAAACAGACGAGTGGAGCGAGGGATCCCTTATAAAAGTAATAGCACACCATTCCCAGTTATGCCGGATATTTTTCTAATTACAATACCATAGATCCGCTCTACGGTTCGGGCCACATTAACGTCCGAAATTTGGGATATATATATAAATAAACGCAGTGTAAGAATGGAGAGAAAGACAGTTTTTCTTTCGTTTTTCGGCCACCGTAGGTCGCTTCAACACATTCCGTATGTTCAATCGTGCGGCTCAATGATCTGCTCAAGTGTGCACAGGTTGTGTGGTTTCAAGGCCGAAAAAAGACCACACCCCAAAAAGTAAAATTTTGGACAATAGTAAGATGTGTGGTGCCATTCAAATGAATGGCACGTCCATAATGATGAGCAAATATTGGCTACATTTCTGCACCATTCATTTATTGTCTTAATGATTTGCTTTATTCAAATTGAATTTTTGGGGTTTTTTTTTTTTCATTAAAGCCTTTCTTTTGTTTTGTTTTTTTTTTACTTTTGATATTAGGCTGTTTAGTTAACTGAGACTCTGAGTCACAGGACACTTTACAGACTTAGAAACAGCCCGAATTACCAGCCGATATTTCGTTTCAGAAATAATTGATCATGAAAAGACATTACACAATGTGCTGTATTTCTTCAGTCATAGGAGTAGCCGAGCGATCGGTGCACGTTCAAACTTACTTGCCATCGAGGCCACGGACGGCGTCTTCAGCGTCTCTGGAATCATCAAACTCAACAAAGGCAAATCCGGGAGGGTTTCTGGCAATCCACACAGTTCTCAGAGGCCCGTAGTAACCGAAAGCACGCTCGAGTTCGCCTTTCCCCGCACCAGTGCCCAGGTTCCCAACGTAAACTTTAGTTTCTACAAAAGAATAAAGGAAGATGCTGTAGTTCAGACCATTCTTAATTCTAAGCCTAGTGGTGGTCCAGTAAACCTGACTAAGAGGGATCAAAACATGAACTGGGACTGAATCTGGGTCCAGACTGTAACTCGGATCATTCTGCCATCATCGTTATGCCATAAACACAAATGTAAATGACAGCCGTTCCAATTAGTTACAAGATAATCTTTCCCACAATACTATTAGATCATCTCATGTAGTGGGTCTCAAACTGGGGTTCCCTTTTGAGTCTGGTTCCTCTCAATTTTTCTTCCTCTTGTTGTCTCAGGGAGTATTCCAGGAAAACAAGTCAGGAAGTATAGGTTTTATTTTACTTGACTTTAGGTCGGCACTGCAAACATGAATTTGTTCTACGCACAGGCACTATGGGTCGGACTGTCCATAAAGAGGTGTGGCTGATGTGCCAGACAATCCAGCAAAGGAGGCAAAACAGGAGGTGAGACTGATACGTCTGTCTGTCAAACGACGCATAGGCAATACACCTGCTGGTTCAGCAAAGTAAGTGTAGAAAACCATGACCACCAAAAGATGGCGTGGCTACTAAGCCCGTCAATCCAGCAAAGAAGGTGTGGATTGAAAAAATAAGTCAATATGCATGTACAGCAACAGAGGAGTGACCACTTAATCAGTAGGTCCAAAAAAAAGGCGTGGCCACTGTCCTTATCACCTTATTATCCTCTCTGTGCTCATCTACCACAGTGAGGTAAGTGTTGTCTCCATGTTCGTCAGAACTAGCAAAGACAGTATGGTCTCAAGGTGTGACTGCTCTAGAGAAGAAGGCGTCATCACCGAGCCATTTGGTGCCAGCAAAGGAGGCGTGTCCATTCTTAAAATACTGTATTTTCCCATTAAAACCAAACAGTATTGCTGCATTAATTAAGACCAGAGCAAGAAAGACAGGAGCAATGAAAAGAAAAAGCAGGGCAAAGTGACATCCTGCCAACAGTAAGCCACCAAGAACCTACTCAGAGGCTTGGAGCCATATGGGTGGGATTATGGTCCCTGAATCTGCCCTGGCACTACAGCTACTAAAGGGGTGAAGAAGCTGCAACCGGATTAGTCTGGCCGCAGACACAAATCTGTCACACAGGAGAAGAAATGAGAAGTCTGAGAAGATGCCTGAGCGGGCCATCAAACCGTGTGGAAAGACAGGATGCTGAAAGACAGATGCATCACAGAGGACACCCAGGTCAGTCAGAGAATGCCTCAGGGGGAGTGTGTGGAGCAGTCTGACTCAAATAATAGCCACCAAAGGAGCTGATGAAGCTCCTCAGGGTCACATAACATTGCAACAAAAAGGCAGTGTACTTTATACCTCTGCAGATGTTTGATTAGATGTTGGAGAAGAAAAAAGGTGTCAGTCAGCTGGACAGACAATAGCTGAAGCGCTGTTCTGTGTTTCGTTCAGCGCTTCTCATCCAAAACATGTAAGTACACTGCCAGGATCGGGAAAGTGGACTTCCGAATATGAATGTTGGGAATGACAAACGGGACTTGTAGTGTGACATAATCAAAGAACAGCGATGTGGTGTCCGGGACTCCCCACGACACAACGTAGAAAAGTCCAGCGTATCAGATTATTTTTGTATTTTCTCACCTAGCTTGATAACTTCAGTAAGGTTTTTTTTGACGTTCCTTCTGTAGACATGATGACAATTTATTGACCCTATTTATTTATTGATCAAGCACGTGAATGATCATTGTTTGGGGTGAAACTTGTGGTGCTGTCAATGTCCCGACCAAGACCCGGTAAGAAATTATGGCACGATGATTGTCTAATCTGACACGGTGACCATCGCGAAAAACAAAAATATATCATGTGGCCTGATCCTAGGATTAGACCTTTTCACACCGGACACGATGAGCCAGAAGCACAGTTCTGCGATCCAGTTACCGAGGAGATTGTCATGGCTGTCAGAGATACAATGTGAAAGTCTGTTTGGGAATTTGAACGTTTAGAAGCGGGTCTTTCTTTTATAACATCTCTCTTATATCTCTTTCTTTCATAACAAAAATAATGTTCCGAAGCAGGTGCACAGGTGTAGCTCGAGAGGACCGGTGTATCATCCCGAGAGGACACGAGGAAGAAACATAAAGAGTCAAAATGGAAAGCCATCGTCTTCTCTGCGACTCTGAATTACAGCATAAAGAAGAGGAAAGACAAAAGGACTAAAAAAAGGTGCTCAATATGAGCGGTTGGTGAAAATTTAATAATAATAATAATAATAATAATAATAATTTTTTTTTTAAAAAAGTCCTGGAAATGAGGAGTCATTATGATTAGAGCAGTATACAGTCCCCTCTAAAGCATATAAAAATTGGTGATAAATGTAAAAAAAAATAATAATAATAATAATTAAATAATAAATAAAATTAAATAAAATTAAAATAAATAATTCAACAATTTATAAAAGATTTATAAGTTTATAAACCTAAAACAATAAGAGAACATTATCAAAGGGCAACACAATAGCAGCACATATTAATTTTGGACAAAATTTATTTAAAAAATAATAATAATAATTATTATTACTATTAGCATAAGCAAACTTTAGCTAAGCTATACAGGTTGATTCCAAAATGGCGGACCTTTATTTTTATTGGAACTGTTCATAA
>JAOVYU010000004.1:3886214-3888714 GCA_025674565.1 Synodontis membranacea
AGTAAAGTACAGATACCCAAAAATTCTACTTAAGTACAGTAACGAAGTATTTGTACTTCGTTACTTCCCATCTCTGGAAATGATGCTCTTTTGTCACACGTCTGACGTCTACGGTTATATGATGACAAGTGATCTTTCATTAACACTTTTTCCTCTCCCCCCAAAACAAGCCTCGTCCTTGTAACCTTCAAGGAGAAAAGCAGTGCCTCTGTCAGGGTCATCTTGGGTCACGCCGTGAAAGACGTTCAGATCCTCAGGGCAGGAGATGAAGATACGGAGAGGAAGATGAGGTCTCTGTTCACACCTGCTGACGGTCAGGAATTCAGCACACGGGAGCTCGAGGAACGCAAGAAGGACCTGCAAGCATGGCTGGAGAAGAACCTCGTTCCTGTCACGGACGAGGGCGAGATCTTGCGCGTGGCCAACGTGCTCACCGTCAGCGCCCCGTACGGACCCGAGCAGTGCAGCAGCAGCAACGAGATCATTCTGGCGAGAGTGCAGAGTCTGGTAGAAAGCAAGCCGGGGCGAGAGGACCAGCAGTAAGGGTTCAGCTCGTCGCACCGCGTCCTCTCTAAGAGCTCAGGAGGTCCATGTGTTCCTCTTTCTATTGAGGGAGACTTAAGGACCCACTGGACTTTGATTAAACACTTGCTGCTCGGACGAACCGTTCGCTTTATGTCATTCCTTAAAACACGTTGGGCCTCGTTTAGAAATCTGGATACGAACAAATCATTCACAGGAGCATTTAACGGGAAAAAAAATGATATTCCTGAAAATACAATGTTTATATCCTACAAGAGTGTTCAACGAGACTCACTAATACTAGTAACCTCAAATTGTAAAATTTTCGATAAATACCGCAATTTTCTAGTTGTGTATTATGTTTAAAATGTACACAATTTATTCCCAATTTTGTAAAACTCTCTTTCATTCCTGACTTGATTTCATAAATCAAGACAAAGATAAGACTAGCTTTTCACTTGGAACAAAAGTAATGACCCCCCCCTCCCCCGCCCGATAAAAGGATGCATTTGTGCATGTCTATGGTAGCTGATGTGAAGATTTAACATACGCCCCACTTCTGAGGCACTCTTTCATCGTTTCTTCATTTTCAGCTCGTCAGTAAACGTAAGCGTGCCACGCACATGCTCCGTCCTTTTACAGATGACCGAGTTAATCCAAGCATTTACGGGGTGAAGAACACGTGGTGGGAATTGAATTGTACGGTTTTGACCTACCAAAATATTTACACACAACTTCACTTAAAGAAGCAGAAAAATATCGTGTGCATCTTTATTGCTGAACTTTCATTCTTGCTTGTAAAACTTTTTTTTCTTTAGGAAATCAGGGCCTGAGAACTGGAAAGAATTCTGAAGCAGTTTTTTGTTGTTGTTCTGGAGGATTCAGAGTATTTGATGAAGGCAAAAAAAGGATTTTGTTAATAAATGTTATCATGACCAATCACACTGTTATTTGTTTAAAGAGTAATAGTAGATCTATCCATCCAACATTTGTGTTTTTCTGATGATGGATTGCACCAACATACGTCAGTCCAAAAGCTTGTAAGTGTGGTAACTGTGGTGAGCGTGAAGGCTGAAGAATACGAGTTATATTTACACCAGTCAGGTTATGACCACGTGTGTAATATCGTGTTGGTCCCCCTTTTGCTCACAAAACAGCCCTGACCCGTCGAGGCATGGACTCCACTAGACCCCAAGGTGTGCTGTGGTATCTGGCACCAAGATGTTAGCAGCAGATCCCTTAAGTCCCCTAAGTTGTGAGGTGGGACCTCCATGGATTGGACTTGTTTGTCCAGCACGTCCCACATACGCTCGACTGGATTGAGATCTGTGGAATTTGGAAGCCAAGTCAACACCTCAAACTCATTGTCGTGCTCTTTAAACCGTTCCTGAACCTTTTTTTGCTTTGTGACACGGAGCATTACCCTGCTGAAACCCAAACCTCATCCCGTTCCGCCCCTATAGAACCTCAGCCATGATTGTTCTTTTCATTGCTTTGATTAAATTCCCCGTAACAGTTGTGTTGCGAGATACTGTTTCTTCTTGCGAAGTGTCACGTCTCGCTTACCTGTGCAGAGCTCCAGCACCCCATCCTTAAACATAACGGATCATCACGTACACACACTGAATAGAACATAAAGCGATATCATAAATCGAACTGTTTCCTTATTTAAGGGAAACACAAGCTCTTTTTATTTCACTTTTCTCCCATTTTCTCTGCACCAGACAATTCCCACCCACCAGCCATCTGTCTGATGTCGCACAACAGCTACTGTACCAGCCGGGGAGGGGGAGGGGGAGGGCCAACACGTGCTGCTCGTGGTGCGTCACCCAGCAACATAACATGCTTGGAGGAAAGCGTTATCTGCCCTCTTCTGCACTCATGAGCTCACAATCTCCCATGATGAGAGAGAGGGAGAGAGAGCGATCATCAGGATTTATTCTTGCCGTCTCCTGATGCTATGAAAGCTCTTTTTTTC
>JAOVYU010000004.1:3893714-3896214 GCA_025674565.1 Synodontis membranacea
CCTCCGTTTTCAGGATATTTGTTAAATATATACCTGAACACAGACAAATCAAATATAAATAAACTGACCTGGGGGGGAAAAAAAAGTCCTATTCTGGAACGTGAAGGAAAAGCGTACCAAAGAAGGGCACACACGGTGGGTTAATGGACCTGAGTTTGGCCAAATACTTCTTATAATGGTCCTCGCTGAGCTCATGGGCTTCTTCTAGAATCTTCCTCTGTCGGCTCGGGATTTGCTGGAAGAGCAGGCAAGATTTTCTTACTTTAATCTCACTATATACGTAATATGCGTCTCCTCAGGAATCTTCACGCACAGAAGTCCTACAGTGTTTACCTCGAAAGTGTGGTCGAGCCGATACACGGGAGAAGAGTTCATGGCGCTGACCACCTCGAGGACGCCGTTAAAGTTATTGAGCTCCTGAAAGACCTGCAGGATCTCGATGATGCGGGACACCACGGCTACACGCTCCTCCAGGTTCTCCGTTTCCACGATGCACCTGAGGAGGACACAATTTTAGCTGCGAATGTTATACAAAAACAGGAGAAGGCGTTAAAGGGCTCATGGGATTTTAGCTTTCTTTTGCAGAACGTTTTTTAACGTTTACACAGCACCTCTTTTCGTGTCTTCTCTCGACACGCTGTATTTAAATGACGGTGCAGCAGCACACAGTGAGATTAGAATGAAGTAGCAGAGATGTTCACGCAATAAAATTTAGTTTGAACCTCATAATACTGATGAAACAGCAGCAGATATATTATAGAGCCTCAGAGTTAGGAACACTTACCCAAATGTCCCAAACTACTGAAGAATTTGTCATTATTTACATACACACACTACTTGGTATACATTTTATGGTTCGGCGCATAGGCTTGAATTCTCTCTGAATAAATCCAGTTAATTCAGTGAGATTTAATTTGATTTAATTTGCTACTAATGAGGAGGAAATTCAGAAATCTTCCAGCTTTAACCCTGAAGATTCAGATCAATACTGAGCATAATTCCCTTGTATTAATGCACTACATGCATTGTACTATATCTAATCTATACATGATGATTAGACAGAAGCCAACGACTTTACCTCTCGAACCAGAGGGTGAGATTGGTGGTGTGACGGATCATACGCAGAAGGTTGGGCGAGTTCAGTTCTTTGTCCTCTTTCGTCCACACGCTGCCCACCAGCTCTGATGGCTGGACCGCCCTGAGAGATGACGGACACAAGATAGAACAACCTTGAAGTTTCACAGAAGCCATAAGCTGGCTCAACACATGGTCAAAATTATACACGCAGAGTCAAAAACATACATACAGCACACCTAATATTCAGTTAAATGTCCCTTAGCGAGTTTCACCTTAACCGGATACTTTTGATGGCCATTAACAAGCTTCTGGCAGAATTCTGGTTGGATATTTGACCACTTTTCTTAGCAGAATTGTTAAAGTTTAATTCAATTTGTGTGTTTCCTGGCATGGTCTTTTAACTTTTAAGCACAGTCCACATGTGCTTAAAAGATGCTTAAAAACATGTTTTCTACATGGTTTAGGCCAGGGCTTGTTTTAAGCTTAAAGTTAGCCTGTTTTATCCGTTCCACAACCAGCTCTGACACGAGTTTGGGGTCATTGTCCTGTTGCTCATGGTCTGAGGTTCTGCTGAAGAATTCTGAGGTTCTTCATTATTCCATCCACTTTGTACAATGCACCAGTTCCATTTACAGCAAAACGGTCCCAGAAAATGATACTCAACAGCTGTTACAGTGTTTTTCTGCATGTCTTGTCATTGTGAACAAACATCTCAAATCTTATCCGAACCATAACGTTTCCCACCAGAAGGCTTTTTCACGGTCCATGTGGTCAGACAAACTTTAATGGCGTTCAAAGGTGTGGATTTTGGAGAAGAGGCTTCTTCCTCGGACGTCAGTCGCTCAGTCCATGAAGACGTAAAACTCTCTCGACTGTAGTCAGCGTTCCGGCAGCTTCCAGCTTGTGTCAGGCCCATGCCTTGATGGTTCCTGGGTTGCTCCTGACCATCCGAAACCATCCCATTTCCTTTCAGCTGAGGGTGAAAATTGGGTCTCCTTCCACTTGTTAAACAAAAACTTTTTTTTATGTTGTGCACAGAGAAGCTACCAGCTGTAGACAATCATGATGACTAACAGGAAGTTAAGAGGTCTTGGTCTTGACAAGTTAAGTCGTTTTGTAACTTTCAGCAATGCGGAATTAATCTGAATGGGCATATGTATGATTTTGATTTCAGAAAACCCAAAATAAATGAAAGATTTTTCTACTGAACGTGTACAATCCTTCTCCAACAGAAAAAGAACAGTTCATAATAAATCACCGAAAACACAACACTGCCACGACATATTGTGTACATGTATTTAAACTTCCGTAACTGTATCATTTATTTAATTTGTATTTAGACAAACGGTAGGGACATGCTTTGAAATCATGATTCGTCTACCACAAGCTATGTGTCTCGGCTCAATCTAGAAAGACACGCACA
>JAOVYU010000004.1:3901214-3905515 GCA_025674565.1 Synodontis membranacea
TTTGTAGCTTTAACACATCATCCATATGTTGCATACAAACTGGGGGAAAAAATAAATAAATCACACGAGCTGCAAAAACACAACCAGCTGTATTTACAGCAGCGTACAGACGTAAGGCAGGGTTAAAAAAATTCCATCCACAGATATAAATAAAGTCCAGCTCTGGATAATCTGCATATCTAAGTTTACATCAGTGAAGAATTTTGCAAACTGGAATGTCAAAACTTTGATGCCCGTATGACTTCAAAACGATTCCTTGCCCAGATGGAATCTTATAACACGAAGGTCATGAAAAGACTGAAATGCTGTAAGTCGTCACAAACATTTACACTCTGGAGTTTTCAATTTATCATAAGAGGTGTTTTTTCTGATACTCCTATTATGTGTGTGTGTGTGTGTGTGTGTGTGTGTGTAGAGAGAGAGAGCTGTTTGTTCATATGATGGATCTGCTGAGTTCTGGGTTCCTCAGCGAGGCCAGTAAGGAACAATAGCAGCCTCAGTTTGCATTTACAAACAATCAGCCTGGAATTATTCTGGCCAGGAAACAGACGCCACTCTGACGCACAAGACTGCCCTCACACACACACACACACACACACACACACACACACACACACACACACACACACACACACAGCGCACTTAAAATAGATTTAGATCTATCAGCTCTTAGGAGTCACAGACAGGACAAACAGATGCAGAGATCCCAAAATGTATGCATCTCTCTCTCTCTCTCTCTCTCTCTCTCTCTCTCTCTCTCTAACTCTCTCTCTCTTGCTGACAGACACAAAACATGTCGAAGTTAGTGCTCATGTATGAATAAAATCTGATCCACAATTACTTGGGAAGAGGTTAAATGTCAACCAAAACAGGTTTGAAAACCTAAGCAATATTTCAGGATGGGATTTTTAGAGCAACACTTGAGGAAATAGTAGGAGGGTTAGTGTGAGCAGAATCTGATCCATCTCCAGGAAGGACTGGCCTAATCGACACTGACACCTTACGAAGTATGCAGTCATTAAAAGATTGACTTGCTTTGATCTAGCTCTTCACGTTACCGCTAAAACAGGATATATTAGCCAATCTTGGTTATCTGTCGAGCTCATGAATGTTGAAGAGGGCGGATAGCGCTTTCCTCCATGTGTGTTGAGATGCCCTGTGAGGCAGCCTGAGCAACCATGAGCGAGGAAACATGCACATCTCGGAGGAAACACACGTCAGCCATTATAGCGGAAAACTGGTTAGTGCGTGAGAATTGACAAGTGACCATATCTGGGAAAAATCCAAAAATAAAAAATACTCTAACAAATTGGAGCAAGTCAGGAATTATCCCGTTACAGGCTATTTGAATGGAGAACGAAACACAGATTGGAGGTCGTTGGGTAGAAAATAAGAAGCACGTTCCAACTATTTGACAATGTACGTAGAGGACGCTCTTGATAAACAGTCTCCAGTGGAAAACCCGCTGGATCGTAACAAATTGTGACAAACAGCCCAAAAAAAATTGGATGACGGTCAAAATTTTTCTCAAGAGTTTTCTATCTACAACATACATTTTAATCTTGGCTTTCTGCAGAGATCATGGTGTACAAGGAGCCGCTGACCATAACACCCACAGACTTGTTGAACATTCCATCCCAGACAGGTCACCCCACTTTGCTGGGTATAATAACCTCCACTCCTCTGGGAAGGTTTTCCACTAGATTTTGGAGCCATGAGAGCATTAATGAGGTCAGGCAATGACGTCGTGATGAGGAGGTCCGGGCATTCCAGTTCATCCCAAATGTGATGTGTGGGAATGAGGTCAGGGCCTCTGTGCAGGACACTCGAGTTCTTCCACTCCAACCTTGGTGAACCATGTCTTCGCTTTCTGCACAGGGGCATTGTCCTGCTGGATCAGCTTTGGGCCTCTTAGTTCCAGTGATGGAAAATTGTAATTTTACAGCACATGAAGACATTCTATAAAACTGTGTGCTTTCAAGTTTGTGGCAACAGTTTAAGGAAGAACCACATATGAAGTGTAAAGATCAGATGTGCACATTCTTTTGAAATCTTTCTATGTGATTTTTCTCCCTTTTTGCTGTAGCATTTTAAAATGCTACTTCTGATTGAAAAGCATGCAAACGTCAAAAATAAGCAAAAGGGAAACATTTCGCTTCAGGAACTTCAGCGGGTTTCAGAAACACTTAGAAGAAAATGCCACCAAATTACACCGCATAAAGGGTTTCCTAAATGAGAATGAGTGCATGAAGTGTAAACGAGGTTTGTTAAGAGTAGTATGAACATGTGTGTGTGTGTGTGTGTGTGTGTGTGTGTGTGTGTGTGTAGGTGTGTGTATGTTGGGGTTGATATGGTGGAATCAAACAGCATCCATCAATCCCCCATCCAGCTGTGTCCAGTTGTGAACTCCATCCCCGTGGTGAATTAGACAGGATGCACCTTTTTCCCGCTTGTTAGTGCCGAAAGAAAAAAAAAATGTACGCATTTACATGTGTACACACCTTTTTCCTCAAAAGGCCCGCTTCCCTCGAGTTATTAGAAACGAGTGAGATGCATGCTGCTAGAGTCTCTGGAGAGAAAAAAAAAAAAAAAAAAACGAGGACCTGCACTTAAACACACGCACACTTTTGGAGAGGAAGTTTATTTTGGGGGTGTGAATGGTCGGGACCACCCATTAGAGGAATCCTAATCTGGACAGATCCACACAGATGAGTTCGGCTTCGTTTAGTGCAGAATGTCCTACCGTACATGAGATGTTATATTATCATTTTTAAAAGCTACCTGCTGATATTCTCGGACTTGTTTCTGGGTTAGGGACCATTCCAGGCTGATCACTAGAGCTAGGTTAATAGTATTTATATCGTTATTGCAGGGGGAGTTACTATGATGAACACACGGTGAATGCTGCGATCACAAAAGGGCTACAAAGCTGGCAATAACAAGGAAGCTGAAATTGTTTTACGAGGGAAAGTCGACAAAGGAGACTTGCGTTGTAGACTTGTGCTCGCGTGTGTGAGATCACTGGAGTAGGACCACAGAGCAAAAAACACATGTGAACAGCCATAAACACTGCTGTTTTTAGATATTAGCCTGAAAAACATGGGCATTGTTATCCGAAGAAACGTTTGTATGAAATAAGTCGAGCAACGGTTGAATTTTAAAGCAATTTTTACGGTCACCATCTCGATCTTTATGAAGTCTTGTTACTTTAGAAACGATGACCAATTACGTCGTCTACTCTGTTTTTTCACCACTGGAGTTAAGTTTCAAACAGGGGCCTATGTAGTGCTCTACGTAGGGTGCACCCTAGGCAAAGAGCATCGGTGGTGACTAGAAAGTGACTTAATCTTTATTTAACTTTTTTGCTGATGACGAATGGGATGAAAAACTACATATTTCTGCATGAAAACTAAACGCAAGTTTACTTATTACTATTTTAAAAATTCTAGTAAGTTATTCTGTTCTTAAAAAAAAAAAAAAAAAAAAAGCATATGTCGTTGAGTGGAGTGACGTCAGGCGCTATTTTTTTTTTTTTTAGACCTCTCGACCAATTGGATCACGAGTTAGGGTGCCAGCAAGAAAATCAGTGCTTTTTCATCACCACCACCACAACATTATCATACAGGTTCACTGATCGTTTCACAACCAAAAGCAAAAATCAAAGTTGCACTTCAATCTCTGCTTCTTAAAGCTATAAATAGGCTTGTTGGTTGATTAGCCAAATGAGCTCTAAGCTGCCCACAAGCTTGAGATTGGATTTGGATCGGGTTATACAGGCCCCTGTTTAAGGGATTTGTCTAAGGGGAGAAGAAGGGGGAGAGAAAAAAAAAAAAAGCCAGAGAGACACACATATATTTACACACATACACGCAGGCACCTTCTGAAAGCTAATTAAGCGAAGGCCTTTTGGACCGCTATCTTGAACATGTGCTGGAAAAACAGCCACTGATGTCATTTTTTTTTTTTTTATTATCCGCTTTAGCTGCTTATCAGTTTTTAAAAACACTATCTGCGCCACCGTGACACTAAAACAAAGCAGGTCGTCACACGGCGTTCTGTGACGTAAAACAGCGTCCAAATATTTAGCAAGTGTGAGAAAACAGCCATGAATGAGAACAAGGTGACAAACAGCCCGAACAAACGCAGTGAACTTTGAGCCTCCGCTTTTTTTTTCTTCACATGTGGCATTTGGGTCTTTAACTTGTGTAATCGAAGTGTAATTATACGACAGTGCTAGAAAGCAAACACGCTGTGACGTTGGGCAAATAAAAGGGCAAGCTACTGCAAAATAAATAAATATA
>JAOVYU010000004.1:3919719-3931214 GCA_025674565.1 Synodontis membranacea
AGAGCCTCCTCCTGAGACGACAGCTTGGGGTGTACCTGACTTAGCACCTACATTAAACACACACACACACACACACAATTAATAATGCAAAAGCTAAACTACCAAATGTGCTTTCACGCACATTTACCTTTCACATTATCAGCTATCCGATCACTCCAGTGCTCATGTACACGGCACACACTGAATCAAGAGTTCAAGACATCTTCGATGATATCTTTCCTTTTTTTTTTTTTTTTTGCAACTTCTACCCAGTTCCTTCTACGCATAACTGAGATAAAGACCGAAAGACGCCATCGTGTGAACTTTGCAACCATAAAAACTGCTGAGGAAATATTTCCCAGCAAAAAAAAAAGAAAAAAAAAAAAAGGCTCAATTCCTTTGAGAAAAGACGAAGAAAACAAAATGGTGCTTTAAAAGAAACCAGAGCAATGAAGCACAATATCAACGCGATTACGCTTCTCTTGTCATTATTCCAATACTTCAATTAAAAAAATAAATAAATAAATAAAAAATAAAAATCAGATTCCTTAAATGAAAGTACGACCCTGATGAAGTAAAAATAAATAAATAAATAAAAATAAAAAAAAATAAAACAGTGCGTCATTTGTTAAAAGTCAAGATTAGGTGATCATTTTAGCCTTAGAGTAACGCACAGGGGCGTGTGCTGTTATAGGAAAGTAATCAAGCATCCAAAAAAAACAATAATAATTTTTGCTATCTAAACATATGACCCTTTTTTTTTTTTTTTTTTTTTTAACAACTTTGGAATCTATAAGGGGAACGGGTGAGCAGGATCAGAATCAAACAGAACAGTTAGTGTGGTGCGTATAATCTTCTGGACCAATCAGATCTGAGAATTCTACATCGCTGTGGAATAAATAACTACAGCGTTCAGTAAAACCACAACAGTGATGACAGGAGAGGAGAGGAGAGGAGAGGAGACATCACACGGGCGTGTGTGGTTTCTAAACACTCAGCTCTCGGTGTTGTTACTGAAACTATGCGAACAGCAGAATGCAGAGTGATGTAATGCCGTGTGAGGGATCACATGACGGCATGACACCACCAGTTTCACTTTGGTTTCACAGGGTTTTGGAAAACGTGGCGTTTTTTTATTTTTTTTTTGGACGCTGAACTTTCCGAGCTCAAAGCACAACGCTCTGTGTAACGTCTCAGCAACACCGAGGCTCCATTTCCGTCTCTGGGCTTGGCCGAGGCCTGGTGTCATAACATGACTAAGCAAGTAATCAGAGTCTCTTTATACGTCTTCTTCTTCTCACTTTCACCACGTCGTTCTTTCTCTGCAGAACTGAACGACAGGAAACATTTCACTCCTTTCTCTGCTATGTGAGAGGGGGGGAAGAATCGGCGTCCATAAAAAGAAGCTGATGTTTCCTGGTTTACAGTGCGAGTGGCGGAGGAGATTCCCTGCGTAATCATCGTTACGCTTTATGCTCTTGCACAAAACGCACAAGATTCGTAAAAGCGTGTGCAACCTCAACAAGCCGATAAAAAGAAACGACGCCAGTCCTGTTTTTTTTCCCCCCCTGCTCTGTATGTCACGGAAAAAAAAAACGTCAGCTGTCTTAGTTGAAAAGAAAGAGCGTCATCAGCATCGTCGCCTCGGTGTAAACGCTGTGAGCGCAAGGCCACTACCGTGGGAGTTTCTCCTGCTGGAACAAACTGTTTGTTTTCAGAGAAAGCCACATATTGCCATCGTCAGCCAACTTCTATTCATCTTTGCGTCTAAATTGCAGCTTGGTTCAATTAAGGGAGCTCGAGGTGGTGCGTACTGAAGGGAAAGCACGGATGATATTTTAAAGAACGCCAAGGCAGACTGCACTTACTTCACCTACGGAATAAAGAATTCCTACTTTGGGACATTTATGCAGAGAAAATTCCCTGACAATGGAATCGAGGCTGATTACATCTAATGAGAGGTTCCTTCTCTGGAAGGTCATGCCGTCTACCGAAGCTCATCAACCTGCGGAATCAAGCAGGTCTGCATAATTAACCAAGTTCTGGCATTGATTTTCTGGCATCTGTAATTAGCTAATTGAGCAAAGACAGCACCGCATGCAGCGCCAATCAAGAGTTAATTACCGAATGAGCACCAGGACTTAACTTAGATGTTTCCTCAGGTGCTGTACTAGACATTACATCTCAACAGTGTCATCGTACATCAACCAAATACATGTACAGCTGCAATAAACAGCACATCAGAGATGGACAAATCAGTAGCCTGGCCTTCTTGGAAAACCAGTCTGGGATACGGTTAGTATATGTTCTTCCAGAGTTATATTCTCAGGCTGGAGGGTGTTCTACGGCTGTTTCTCCTGATAAAAATGGTGTGGCCTTTGTTCCTGTCAGGCTTAATTAATGAAGTGTGGCCTATACAGCTTTCAGGTTTAGGATATTTTTTGTGGTCTGTGTGCCTGCCAGGTTACCTGTCAGCTCCAGAGAAGGAGGCGTGGCCTAAACACCTGTCAGCCCCAGAGAAGGAGGCGTGGCCTCTATGCTTGTCAGCTCCAGAGAAGGGGCGTGGCCTGTACTCCTGTCAGCTCCAGGCAAGGAGTCATGGACTCTATGCCTGTCAGCTTCTGAGAAGGGGGCATGGTCTGTACACCTGTCAGCTCCAGAGCAGGAGGCGTGGTCTATACTCCTGTCATCTGCAGAGAAGGGGGCGTGGCCTGTACTCCTGTCGTCTGCAGAGAAGGGGGCGTGGCCTGAACTCCTGTCGTCTGCAGAGAAGGGGGCGTGACTTGTACTCCTGTCGTCTGCAGAGAAGGGGGCGTGGCCTGAACTCCTGTCGTCTGCAGAGAAGGGGGCGTGACTTGTACTCCTGTCGTCTGCAGAGAAGGGGCGTGGCCTGAACTCCTGTCGTCTGCAGAGAAGGGGGCGTGGCCTGTACTCCCGTCAGCTCCAGAGAAGGGGGTAAGTCCTCTGTGTCCCTCAGGTTGAGGGGCATCAAATCATATTGCAACAATACAGTTGTACAATTGCTTTAAAATCACTGGTTGCTTTAAATTAATTTTATAATCCAGTCTTCCGTTAAGAGCTCTGCATCAACAACAAGGTCATTTTCACGCCATCCGTTCTGAAAGAGTCCTCTGTAATATCGATCAGTCTTTCTGTCCCATGTAAGAGTCTCGTCTGTCCTGTGGCAGAAACGTCACTCTGTCTCACCTCTGGAGGTGGGAGCGTTCGCGCGTTTCCGAGTCCGAGTACGCCAGGCCGAGCAAACTAACTGGCCACACGTGAGTACGACAGTGAGCCGGAGGCAGCAGGATGCAGCTGGTTCAGCATGAGTGAGAGAGGGCAGTCCAGGTCAGCAAAACCAGCAAACATTTTAGGGACCGAGATCACTTACAGGCCTTATGGGGTTATTTACAACACAGAATCAGCAAAGTATAAAATACTAATTAATAATTCACGAAACGCACAGAGGCTCTGATGTAGCAAAGCCTGCAGTTATGGAGAGCATTACACGGAACAGCAATAATTTATACTTGTGCTGAATAACAAACACGATATTTTTTTTGCCTATTTAAAAATTGCAGTTTTCTTACAGTTCACAACCCAGATTTCTGTTAAAAACCTGTCCTGTGACTACTCCAAACGTTACATTCCCAACCAGCCAAGCCAGCGACAAAAACAAATAAAAGAACTGCACCCTTTATAGTTTCATAGCATCATCACCCAGAATGTTGTGCAACACGTGAGAAACAAATTAGTTCCTGTTATCACTTGTGTCACAGCAGCAGCTATAAACATTCGTTCTCACCCCAGACCTTCTTTTTCCCCTTCTCGAAGTCAATAAGAGGAAAACGCAGGACTAAGAGCTGACCCTTCCAAAAAAAAATAAATAAATAAGTCAAGTAAGCGTCGCCTCCCAGAAAACCTAATCACGCCGACATGTTTCGCACTTGTATGCACTGAACGTCCGCCATGCGCGTCCCTGTACGAGCTGATACTACGGAAACGATAACGTCTTGCTTTTATACGAAGCGAATTCGACAGCACCGATTTAAAATTATGATCAGCTTAGATAAACTCAGGCTGAGCTCGTTTCTGCACATTTCTACAAGGCATGTTTTTGGAGAAAGATACCATACAGACGTTACAGTTTAATATTCGAATGTCTCCTGATCTCAAACAGCCGGGCTACTTTCCCTTCCGTCGTCTCGTGCGTTTACAGGCCGTGCGCTCGTCTCATGACGCACCGCCTGTTACCGACTGGTGTGACTGACTAATAATTAAACAAAAAAATGTAAACATTGCCAGACAGCAGCAAAGAAAGAGGACAGTGAAACAAGCGCGTGAACTTTTGTTGCACTTTTACCAGCATCCACAAACACCCCGAGCGTTTAAGAGCATCTGATAATCCGGTCTGAAGCCGTGTTGTGGTTGTACTGTGTATCAGGAGGCCTGGTGCTGGAACACTTCAACGCAAGCACATTCCCGGCCTGTGGAACCATGTTTGAAGCCGCGCGAGCCGGCGCCAAAACCGACAATGCGAGGGGAGGGAGGGTGTGCCCCGACGTCTCTCGCCGGGAGCTCGTCTCTGTGCGTGCTGAGAGTCGCTGACCGAGTTCGTCTTTCGCAAAACAAGGATTCTAAACGCAAAAATAATGATATAATGATTTCCTTCTTGTACTCCATGTCTACCATCTGGTACTCTTTACGCCTTCGTTTTTTTTTTTCTCCCCCCCACCCCACCCCCTCTTCCATTTCCTTCTAACAACATCTCTGATCTCCAGAAACTGGCCACGTGATGGCAGCGACGGCTTGGCAGTCATGCCCACCACTTCATTCCTCACATTCCTGTGGGCCACGATGGCACCTCGGTACTCGGCACACAGTAATGCGGAGCAGGAGCTTGTCTGTGCCTGATTTCACACTCCTCCGGCGCGCTGCCGTTCCTCTGCTGCTCTCACACACACTCTCACACTCTCTCACACACACACACGGGTCCAGTTCAGGACGTCATGTCCAACAGTCAGAGTCCACTCGTGATAAAAATGCACAATTACACAGTTGTTTATTTGCAGTCACGGTTGTTTTTATATACCTCACTGACTGGACCTACAGAAATATTGGCACCCTTGGCAATGTGGTTTTGTTCACTTCGCTTAAAGGTTAGATTTATTTCGGGTTTTCAGTTTACCATTTGCATATTCTCAAATCCGAATTCACGCTCAAGACCTACTCACTAAATAAGCTGTGAGACACAATATTAAGCTTCTTGTTATTACGGAGGAAGTTTAGAGATGATTAGCGTTAAAAAGGTGCAATAGTTGGTAAAAAAAAATAAATAAATAAATAAAAAAAAATCTTTCTTTCTTTCTTTCTTTCTTTCTTACTTACACAAATAACCTGGAAGATATGGAGAACATGAATTTATACCTAATGCACCTTTAATTAAAAAGTATTTACGGTTCAGTATTAAACATTGACCTAAAGTGATCGGTGTTATCTAATATGGTGAAAGGTTTCAAACATATTCAATCAAATAAGCTAAAAAAAACATACAAAAAAAAAAAAATCATCAAGCTTCTGATCTGCCCGTTCTTGGGCCCTAGACGTTAAAGGACACTGGCAAATATGACAATATTATACCGATATCGTCAACAATTATCTCACAATATGCTTTTGCATTAAATTTATTTACATTTTTTTTTTAAAATAATTATAAAATGCCAGCTGACGTGATGCTAAAATCTACTTAACCTTCAAAACTGTAAAATGAAAAAGAACGTTCACATTTTCAATTCCTGTTCTTGAACCCTGACGACACGAGAACATCAATAAATGCACGCGAGAACATCCGTACGGCTAGAACTACTGTTTTGACGCTTCGTAATAAAACACCAGACCCGAGATCAGCTTTCACGCTAGCCACACTTTTTTTTTTTCCCCCCAAATGCACAGAAGCTTCCAGCACAATGAATACTTTTTGTTGGAGCCACACGGTGAAACTGAATAATTGAACAGAAAACTGCCAAGGAGTCTTCAGTAACTACTGAACGATTAAAATAAACTGCAGACCATTAAAAAAAATAATAACAAAATTAAAAAAAAAAAAAAAAAAAAAAAAAAAGTCCCAGAAGCTCACGCTTGAGACACGTTGCATTTCTAAAGGCGGAGTTCACTTAAAAGCACATTAACAGCAGAAAGCACGATCGGTCCGGATCACGCCCTGCTGTTACTGCGGCACTCAAGAGCCGTGACTTCCCGGCAGAGAAACTGCTCGGTCTTTAGCACATACCGGCACCACACTCTCTATCTCTATCTCTCTCTCTCTCTCTCACTCTCTCACAGCCAGGAATACGAACGCAAACATCCGAAGTCGGGCGATATCAGTGAAGCCATATTCGGACGGGATTAATGTATCGGGGGAAACATCTGTAATAAGTATTTTTAAATACCTCCTCAGATATCAGACTAACATCAGTATTAGTTCAGATAGCCGCGACCACCTGAACGCCGCTCGGTTTCCAGGCGTGCATCAGAACGTTGGCTGGCCGTCGGGTTCCCGTACAGCACTTTCGAGTACTTACGTTCACGCCTTTTCAACATTTGGTTTCTCGGACACGATTCCTTTTCTTTATCCTTCTTCGTCTCTGAATTCTTTCCCTCACTAAACGTGGAAGGCGACCTCTGGAGTTCTGTCCGTCCTGGGCGACATGGCGGCTCCGCAGACGTGGACCTGCTCCTTACATAGATGTAAAGGGCTCGTTCAAAGCTTACGAAAACGCAACAATTCGTAGTACGGTAACGAAACCATACTTATCATATTATTCTCCATTTAGAGCTGCCTAAATCCTACCCAGAGCACCTTTAAATGTTATCCCAGGAGTCCATAAAAACCAAACAGGCACCAGAAGTTACTCCAGAAGCATTTTTTTCTGTAAAGATGCAAATTAGATGAATTTAATTTGATTATGCAAATGCAAGCTCTTCGAGAGCCCACCCCCTGCCTGGCCATCATTTCATACTCTGTATATTTTTTTCGCAGCAGAACAAACTATAACCTGTGTTATCTAACAAACTGCGAGTTACGCGGCCCTGCGTAAAAAAACTGAGTCGCCGTTTTCCGATATCAGGGCGCTCTGACGTTTTGCATTCTTTTTCTGTCATTCACAACTGACCAGCGAGGACGATTTAAAAATTATAAAAGAACTAATCCGTTTTCAGTCAAGTCCAGTTTTACTAAATGTCCCCCGAAGCCTTTCTCGAAGACAGAAACTGTGGCTTGTCGAGCGCAAACGTCCTTAAGGTTACAGAGCACTGACACTGGAGACTCCTTCTGCAAACATCACAGAAATCCTAACAACGATTATCCGTGTTTCCCCCCCCCCCCCGGCCAAACAGCAGGACATCTTCACTCGTTTATTATTTAGCCGTTTAAGATTCTGCACCGCTGTCAAACCTCATCGAGCTCGATACCAAACCGTGCATAAGTAAAAGCGCCCTCTGTGAAGGTGAGACGGAGCTCAAGTGTCTCTTTAGCGAGTCCAGGGTAGGTTTCTGCTGACTGAGCAGCTTTTTCTAGACAACACAACGCACCAGAGTCGTTCAAATACGATCGCTATTTGACATATTAGCCTCCGGCGTCTCGGAGGAAACAACAGTCATTCTGGAACGGATTTTAGTGTGAAAATCTGCCGTAATTGGAAATAAGACGTTCGAAGTTTCTACACACTCGCGTCTCTCGGAAAAAAAGAAAGTCCAGGCACGATGCATTAGAGGACTGCTATACTGAGAAGCACCACTTACACAACTCTCTGATCAGACATCAGCGTAATACGAGTGCTGCACTTTGCAATATTGGGTATCACGTTGCACTGCACAATGTTACGATAACAATTAGCGAATGCCGGATTAGCTGCAACGTGATCAGCCGAGCCAGCGCTGAACCACAACGTAACGAGTCTGAGGTTAGGAACCGGTCCGTATTCAGTGGACTTTCTTACTGTCCTGGCTGTTTACGGTAACACAGACCGGTCTACCGCTCGGGTCCAAAAGTTACCGATGCAGATTTTTTTTTTTTAACGATCCACGGGAGCAGTCCAAGAAACCAAAGTGAAGTGAAGTGTATGAATTTTAATTTGGCTCTGCGCTCGAGTCGTTTTTTTTTTTGTTTTTTTTTTTGAAGCACCCAGCCCCTGCTGTTGCTATGGATTCAGAGTGACAGAAGAAAGAGTGTGGCTGAGAAACCCAGAGTGTAAGCAGACTCCAGACTCCTCCACACAGGACCAGACGCCGGAGTCACACACTAGCATTGAAACTCAAACGAGTGACTGTTGGACGTAAAGTGCACTTTATAGGGTGTGGGCTATGGGATAAACAAAGCCGGTTTTACGCCGTCCGGTCATGTAAATCATGTAAAAAGAACGTGTGACGTAACGACTAACTTACCATAAAAAAATGCAGCGTTCTGACTGCATCAGAATTTTTTTTTTTATCACACTCCGGGAGTGAGCTCTGCTACGACGCTCGTCTAAAAGTCACCAGCAGGAGGACGCCACGGGATGGTGCAAAACTTGCCAACGTGCTCGCGTTACTTAGAACCTGTCTCCACCAGATGTGTTTTTTTTTTCGGCTCTGCACCTACCAACTCATTTTCAGATCGCTCTTTTCTCATTCGATTATTGCTGCTATTGCGTTTATTTCAAAACATTAACCATTGTAAACCTTCAGTGATGGAATTTAAATCACTGGGAGGTCAGTAACAGCCAGGACCAGTTTCTCCTCCACCACTGTTGACACTGATGTTGATGATATAAGTCACGCCCCTTCTTGATTTTGATTGGTCGGTGAAAGAGAGGTGACATTGATGAGCTCGTACGTAGATGGGTGTGTCTTGGCAACTTTAACTTAAGTTAATTTGGCGACTGGTTCTTTTCTACAATACTGACCTTCAAACATTCGTACAACATCTTGGACTGAAACTGCAGCGTGGCGAAATCAGCGTGCAATAACGAGCAGTCTTATCAAAAGCGAGCCAGCTAACCTTAGTTCGATTTAACCGCATAACTGTCTTTATAAGAATCTAAAGACAATAACTGCTACAAATGTGTTTAAAAGTACAGAAGGGTTACTTTTCAAGGTGATGTCACTTCTTATACAGGGAAGGAACTAGTATTTGATAAGCTGGTCAAGACAGAGCTTTTTTTTTTTCCAATCTCGCCTCGAACGCAGCGCTAATGTAACATGACCTCGCCCCTCGTACAGCGAGCAGCAGTAATAACGGACAAAACGTCCTCAGCAGTGAGGACGCATCAAACGGAGCGCGCTTTCTTTAAACCGGCCTGAAAATCTTCTTCGCAGCTGTAAACGTTTCAACGTCATGACGATACCACTATTATACCGAGAACTTGCGTATACGAGCGTGACTGAATCACAAAAATAACACTGTTCTTAAATCACAGGTCTGTCTTTAGAGGATCTTCATCCATTCTTAAATCTGCCAACATCGTGTCGTTCAATGAATTTTCTATAACCCAATACTATAAAAGTCTTTACATTACTTTAAACACGTAGACAGCTGTGTGCAATCTGCTAGCCGGTCAGTATCTCGCATCTAATTGGATGAAACAGTTTGAGTTTTTGAGGGGGCGGGAATGCCAAGTGGACAAACATGGAGAAAAACAGCATCTTTTTTTTTTTTTTTTAAATCCTAGCTTATCCTACGGTGAAAATTTCAAACCGTAACACCCCCAGAACCGACGATACCGAATCTGCTCTTCCATTCCAATCCAATCCAATCCAATCCACTGAATATGTGATGATCGATATGATGATCAGGTCTTGGGAACAAAATCTGTCTTTAAGCTCTGAACGCCACGTGATCACAGCCATATCCCTGACGCGAGCATCTCATATCTAAACACTTTTAAAGACTTTCCCGTTCGTCTCCGGTGCCAAGCGACGAATAATACATGCACCCGTATCCAAATCCACCAAACCGACCGTCGACTCCTGCCTTCTCGATCCCGGACACGGGGGGGGGGGGGGTCAAGATACCGATGGACGAAAAGAAACGCCTTAGAAAAAGAAATCTTCTCTAACACAAAGGTAAAGTTTTCAACCTAAGCGATGACGTAAACACACAGGTCTCGGGTACGAGGAGCCTGGTCTTACGTCTACGATAACAGACAGGACCCCCACCCCAATAAACAAACAAACAAACAAATAGATAAATAAAAATCCAGATGCATCACAAAAACACAGTCTTCAAGAGATGCAGATCGGACAGCAGACGTGAGAGGAAAAGAAAAACACGTGTGTGTGTGTGTGTGTGTGTGTGTGTGTGATGGGACGCTGTCTGATCAGGTTCTCCAGCATGCTCCTGGACAAATACATCACTATCATTATCACAAGGCCTGCACGGAAAACAAAAACAATATATACATATACATATATACACTGAGAGAGATGTCATGGAGGAAAAACAATCCCAATCAGAGCAGCTCGTCTTGTCCTGGAGGTAGAGGAAGGAGGAAAAGTAAAGGTACCTTGTTGAGGGACGGCACCAGAAGTCCCTTCCATTTGGGCGCGTTCTCCTCGCTGAAGAAATCGTACTGGCACTGGGCCGCCTGCATGGCGTTTCAGCTGAGCCCGGGGGAGGGGAAGGGGGATCAGGCTCCGGTCCCTTTACTGCTTCATCCAGACAGGAGCGGCGGCGGACACAGGCCCGGGGAGCCTCACATTCACACACGGAGAGCCAGCGGGAGGCACAAGCTCCGCTACACGGTCAGAGAGGAGAGCTAAAGCCACCATGGCATCTCCGGCTCGCGCTCACACACACACACTCACTCACTCAGGCGCTCAGGAGAGAGAGAGAGCGCGCGCGCGGCTGCTTTTACGCTCGTAGTCACTCTTCCTACACCTATGCTAAGCTAACTCCCGAGTGTTATGCTAGCTGTAAACGTTATACGCCGTCTGATGACGTCACCGCCTCTCACTCACTCACTCACTCACTCCCGAAAAAAAAACTTCCCAAAAGTCCTCAATCACGAACCTACAAACAACGTCCAAAAAAAATAGATATATATATAAATATAAAAATAAAAATATAAATATATATATATAAATATATCCCGATATGTCCAAGTGTTATTTATAAAAAAAAATAAAATAAAAAAAAGAGCTGATTATTATCCAAATTCCACCACGGGCTCGTGCTAGCTGGCTAATAATCAACTAGCTGAGCTAAAGCGAGCTACATGTGAAGGGGGGAATATATATATATATATATACACATATATTAAAAAAAGACAGTATTTATTTATGTGTTTGTTTGTTTGTTTGTTTAAAGACTAAAAGTTTTCCAGGAGTTTATTTTTTTTTTTCCCGAAATGTTGCTAACTAGTGTATTAGCCAGAGACTATTTTAACAAACACACAGGATATTAAACAGAACTCCTGGGTATAAATTATAAATTATTTCATACAGAGGTATTTAAAATAATAATAATAATAATAATAATA
>JAOVYU010000004.1:4046868-4063184 GCA_025674565.1 Synodontis membranacea
TATAGATTTTTGTGTGTGTGTGTTTATTTGCAGATACTATTTTTTTTTTTAGGAATTAGGAAAAGTCATGAAGTATCAAACTGATTAAAAAATGTTAAGTATGTGGGTTTTTTTTTTTTTTTAGCTGTTAAAGAGTCTCTGGAGGTCTCAGGGACCCCAAACACAACATTAGGTTTAAGCAGTCATCTTTCCTCCTTCCTTGACGGAGTGAAATGTCACGAAATACATGACTGTGCTCGGATCACGTTCACCTCACTTCCTCTAGAAGGTACAAAGTGACCTTGCCAGATATCTTGCCACAAGAGGGACATTTGTACAGGGAGTGCTGTTTGTAATTGTACCGTCTGCTCAGTCACCCAATCCTAATCCAGTCACGCTTTTCAGGAAGGTGTCAAGAGTATAAAAAAAATAATAAAATAAAATGAGGTTCACAATTTTCTGGTTTTCTGGGAAGTCCTGCGAGAAGAAACGAACTGTGCTTCTGAAGTACACCTGGAAAGAAATCAGGGTAAAGAAGGACAGCGTACTTTTGAAGCCATCAGGAAGTGTGACATTGATTGTTCGTCAGAATAAAATTTTTAAGTAATCCCTGACAACTGGAAATGAAAAGAAACCTGTGCGTGTGAGGATCTAGTTGTTCATGATTTGCCAAACGATTATCACATTCTGAAATCTCACATTCCTGTGTTCGATCCAACTGAGTGCAACTTTACTCACACACACACACACACACACACACACAAAACAAAAACCAGTCAGGTTACATAAACATGTGAGCTGCAGTGAGGAGTAAAACACTCAGACGTGTTCTGTTGAAGTGTTGAAAGAAAGTAATGAACCACAGGCTGATGTTAATGTTGATTCTTTTCCATTAGCTAACAATTACATATTCTGTTCATTGAAGAACGATGTACTTTTTTTTTTACACATTTAATGTTACGGAATATCCACGAAACAAGTTAGGTCCTGTTAGGTCTTTGGCTTCAAACTGCAGCTTGTCAAATATCTCTGTCTTTAAGACTCTCACATGGTGGAAAACCTACTGACTGATACAAGCATTGACACTGGAGACTCCTTACATAAATGTTCAATAAATGTTCCCTTACGGAACACTGTATAATATGAACAGTTACACATCTTCGTTAAATAGTAATACATCAGATCACGTAGCGCGTCCCGAATTCATACGTCTCTGCGAGTGATACGGCGCTGTAGAAATGATAATGTATTTGAACAAGCGCATTAATGTAACCCTGTGATTTGAATTACAGCCAGCACTACTGTCCAAGCTGCTGTTTTAGAAAATGAATCAACACCTTCTGACTAATCGGATTCGAGAATTCATCTGTGCTGTAGTAGAATCGGTGCCGATTAGCTTCTTCAGTTTTGCTTCTTATTTAGACAAATCATTTAGTGCCAGGTTAGAATGTTTGTAATTACTTTTTCATAACCTTCCTTTGTTGTTCTCGTTTTTTTTTTTTTTTGGGGGGGTCAGTTGAAGGGCCCGTGTGTCCTTCAGGTGCTAAAGATACGCAATGTCTCCGCCCCAAAAGAGCACGAGGAGTCCCAGGCTGCTCCCAGAATGCTCCGCCTCCAAATGACTGACGGACAGACCACGTGCGCCGGGCTGGAGTTTAAACATCTGTCAAAAATTAGGTAAGACCTTCACAGATTACGAAATGGAATAAACATCCACGTAAGAAGTTAAGTTAGTGTGATTTGTAGATCCTGTGCTAAATTTGCGGTTAACTCCAAAACAAAGAAAAATTGTATTTTTTTCTGACGTTTACAGTAAACCCTCGTTTATCGCGGTTAATCCGTTCCAGACTCTACCGCAATAAGTGAATTTCCACGAAGTAGGATTTCCGTGTAGTTAGAGCATAGAAAACCTGTTTATGACCTTCTAAATATGGTTTTTAACGTTATTAGAGCGCCGTAGACATGAAATAACACCCAATTTTTTGGAAAAAAGTTCATAAAAAATAAAAATAATTGATTCAAGACAACTGAGCGCAACCCGCATTTTCACTGTCTCGATCAACTTTTTAATAATATATAATATGAATATAATATACTGTATTTGAAAAAAAACGCGATACAGTGAAGCCGCGAAATTCGAACTGCGAAGTGGCGAGGGTCGACTGTATATGCGACAGCTGGTGAAGTCGGCTAACTTTATAACTCTTTGCACAGTTCAGAATTAACAGTCTGCTTACCGAAACGATATTTTATTTGAAAATAGAAAATCATACATCTTGCTAGCATTTTAATTTTTATTTAAGATCTATAAGTGTGGACGGACAGCATTAAGATGATCAAACTCTTCACCACCCCGGAATTAGCACTCTAATCTACGGTGCAGTGCATAAGTATTCACCCCCTTTGAATCATCATCTCGCCACTTTTCAGTAAAGCTCAACTTTGACAAAATGCCCTTTTTACTTGTCTCTGCTGTGCTGTAAACTTTGCATTTATAAAACCAATCTATTTTAATGTCGCTCTGCGTATGGAATAATTTTTAGAACCAAACCCTGACTTCGATAACTCCTTGGTCTTTGTGATGCTGTTTGTTGAGGTATGTTCTCTAACACACCTTCCAGGAACAGGTGTGTTTATATTGAGGTCACATGACACTTTAATTGCACACGGTGAGACTCCATGTAACTAATTATGTGGCTTCTGAATTTAGCTGGCTTTACCAGAGCTAATTTAGGCGTGACAGGGTGAATACTTCACTTCTACTGTAAACCCTTGTTTATCGCGGTTAAGCCGTTCCAGACTCTACCACAATAAGTGAATTTCTGCGAAGTAGTATTTCCGTGTAGTTAGAGCATAGAAAACCTGTTTACAACCTTCTAAATACGGTTTTTATCATTATTAGAGCCCCGTAGACATGAAATAACACCCAATTTCTTGGAAAAAAAGTTAATAAAAAATAAAAATAATTGACTCTAGACAACCGAGCGCAACCCGCATTTTCACTGTCTCGATCAACCTTTTAATGAATATACTGTATTTGAAAAAAACGCGATAGAGTGAAGCCGCGAAATTCGAATGGCGAGGGTCGACTGTATTTTACTTTTTTTTTTTTTTTTAACATTTAAATAATGTTGCAAAGTATGTTCATGTTTTTCACCATTTCAGTATTACAAGCTATACTGTGCGTATTTAGTGACATGATCCTTATTAAGTCTGTTTTAAGTACCAAGTTTTAACACTTTAAAATGTGTAAAAGCCTTCTAGCAGCAGAACTCGGAGTAATGAACCTACAGCCAGTGTAGTGTCAGTATGACTACAGGCAGTTAAATGCGATGAAAGTGAAGCTAATTTTAAAACTGAAGTGGTGACGGTTTGAGTTCTGCATCGTCGCTGTCAGTGCCTAAAGGAGCAAAGCAGCAATTTTGCTCGTGCAGTCATATAATCCCCCCCCCCACGTTCCCATTTTGAACGCTGTTGCTCAAGACATATGTACAAAAAAAAAAAAAAAAAACACACATCACCAACAAAACCGCTGCATAAAATTTCCTATTCATCATTCTGCTTTCTTTTCTGGGATTGTAGACAGGTTATGTGCGTTGCCATGGAGACAGCAACCGTTATGCAAGTTCAATTAGAATGAATTAAGGATATGCAGTATTTCCCAAGTCAGTAAGTAAAAGGATTGCTTGATCACAAAGAGACAAGTTTTGACCAAGGCTTTAAATCGTTTTAAAATTCATATATACAGTTTGCTCTTTTGTGCAATTAATTTCATAATGTCAATAATCATACATCAGGAATCATACATCAGGAATTTAAAGCGATATTGCACACGTAAACAAATGTCATGTTCGTTGTATGTAGTCATGACTTTTACATGTGCAATAAAGCAATTAGTAGATGATTAGCTCAGTTATATCCACAGGGCACAAAACTCAGTGCAAGAGAAGAAGGAGGAGGCTTGGAATATATTTCACATGTACATTACAGTACAGGAAGCAGAACAGTACAGTCGGTGTGCAGGATCAGACATTATATGGCACCACCGAAACTGAAGGCTAAAGGCCTTTGCTCAAGGGCCCCATCACTGGTAGCTTGGTGCAGAACTTGGGTTTGAACCCCTGATCAGTAGTTCAGAGCCTTTAGCCGCTGATCCACCACCGTGGCTCCGGAGAGTTTAAAGGAACCGCATCATTTTTCATCTCTCATACAAATCACCAAGCTGTCAAGTACACGTGTTGAAATGTTATCAAATCAGGGCTCTCATGATTGCCTCAGACCTGACAAATGACAACTAAGAAGAAGAAGAAGTCGTCTTTATTTGTCACATATACATTACAGCACACTGAAATGAATTTCTTCGCATATCCCAGCGTGTTAAGAAGTTGGGGTCAGTGCACAGGGTCAGCCATGATACAGCGCCCCTGGAGCAGAGAGGGTTAAAGGCCTCGCTCAAGGGCTGTGCAAGTGGCAGTGCTGTGGCTTGAACCCCCGACCTTCTCATCAGTAATCCAGAGCCTCAATCATTAAGCCATCACTGGTGTTAGTGCCGAAAAGCTGCGGTGTTTACACTACGAGGGATAAAAAAATCCATTTGGTTTTTCAGTCACTGCAAAAAAAAAATTCAATTTTCTGCAGCATGCAAATGAGCGCTTTAACAAAATTTAGATGTTAAGCTAAATTTACAATCTAGTTTTTAAACTTACATTTATGTCTCGACCTATCTTGAATGGTGTACATGAATAGGTGTTATAACTTTTAAAACAATTTGTAACAACTGTTCGCGCAATTTATCACTGAAAGAAAGTGGAACCTAAATATGCTGTTTTACATTCAGTTCCGTCAAAGGGTGCCAAAAATTTTGGAGCACACCGTAACTGCAAAGGATGCGACACTAGTATGTGTATTTTAATCAAAATACGCTGCCTGTATATAAATCTGTGTTGCATTTTTTTTTTTTTTGTGCGAACAGAGCGTGCTCAAAAATATCGGCACCCTTTGTGGAAAGAGGCGAGTTAATTGCATGGAAAGAATAACGACAAATTATGGAACTGATAAAAAAATTATGGTAATTCTGGTCAAGTTAATGCACGTTTACTAGTCTATTTTTAATGCAGCTGAGTGCAAAAGTTTAAACCGCCCTTAGACGTTCAAGTTTTAATTCATTTAATTTAATTTATTGTCAGTGGGTTTTAAACTAACAGATTTGTTTAGTCATGACTGCAAGTTGTTTGAACAGAAGTGAGGTTTGTCAGGAAATGATGGTAAATTATATATCTAAAGACGCTGCTCTTTTGGCCGTTTGGTTTTCAGAAAGATTTGGGAACATTCTGCTTCAGGGTCAACCTTGTTATTCAGATTTCTGTAAACTGACTGAAGTACAGTTTCACCGAAGGAAATCTGAGATCAGCATGCATGCCTCGCTTGTGTTCGTGAGCTGCCTAACACAGATGACTGTGACCCTCTGGCCTCTCCTCACATCGCTTTCGTTTAACTCATTTCATCCCCTTTTCCACTAGACAATCCTCTTCCATTTCCCCGTTTTATTTACTGCTGCGTCCTGGCACCAGCCGGCAGTGTGGCTCCATTCCAGCTGGTACAGGTGGAGACTGGAGCACTGTGCTGCCACGCTTGTCTGAGGAACAGACTTCTCTTTATGCATGCACTCCTCCTCTTTCACTCTCCATCCATCCCCGTCTCCCTCCTCGGGGCCAGGAGATAATACATCCTACTGTTCTTCTCCGCAGTGTTATAGCTGGCCTCTTTTTTTTTTCCAGAGATGGTGGTAAAGCTAAGAGGGAATTTTTTTACCCTGTGATTTTTAATTGAAATTATACTCCGGATATCTACAGTCCACAACTCAGGAGACTGCATTTAGCCATGTTTATTTATTTATTTTTTTTGTGGGGGATGCGAATCGTGTTGCAACATTAGGAACGATTTTGTTGGCAAAAATCTAACAATACAAAATAAAAGGGGAAGATTTAGTTTTTCGATGCGGTGCAATATCCGAGGCATACTTTCACCATTTAGTTGCCATTTTGTCCTTTTCAGCTCGGTCTGCTTTTCCTTTTATGGAGTTTTGTGGGCGTCGCTAAATGTTAACGTGCCTTGAACATGTGCATTTTTTAACGTGCATACTTTAGTTGCGAAGGAAATCAGCAGGAAAGTACTGAAGGTTTTCTCAGTCTAAACAGTTTTTCCTCTTTGTGCTGGGGTGACTTTGAAGAAATGAAATGTAGCAAAACTCCATCAGTCTGGACTCTGATTTCCTTTAAGTATTCTAAAGTTAAGATCGTTTTGTACCTAGGAGTGTCTAGGGTGTGCAGTGTGATGCTTGCTGTGCCCTTTAATTCTGTCATTTTTGTACTGCATCTGTACAGGCTTAGAAATAAAATAAATAAACAGGACAAACCTTCTGTGCTTACAATGGAACAAATGCTGTTTTGGAGTGATCTGGAGATAGTGTGCTGCGTGACATCAAAAGGCATAGTGTAAGGTTTTTGTTTTTTTTTTTCTCAAAAAACTACTGAATTTTGCAGCACAAGCCAACCACTATTGCATATTCAGTATTCTTACAGGCTGTGTATTTTGTGAAGATTCCTGAAAATTGTGTAAATTCTCTTATGTAGCAGATAAGCCAAGCAGACCAGTCAGACCTTCCTTCCTTGCTTCTGTTTCTGTGTCACAGCTGGAACTGGCCGAGAGGAGGACGGCTCTAATTGGAGTGCTAGTGTCACGCACCAGAGACTCAAATCTTGCCCTAGTCCTCATTTCTAATGATCACGTTCAGAAGAGCTCGAGTTGAGCGTAGAGCAGACCAGGCGAGTCAAGTGGAGGAAGGAGGGGGAGATTTTAGCAGGAGCGCTTTTATAAGAGCACCAAGCCATACTGAAATTTAACCATTTGAGCAAAAAAAAAATTTTTTTTGGCATAATCACTGCTCCTCATCTTTTCGGGCTTATGGCTTATTGGTATGCTTGTGAGGGGGAAATTGAGTTTTTCTCTCTCTCTCTCTCTCTCTCTCTCTCTCTCTCTCTCTCTCTCTCTCTTCGATAAGTTCACTTTAATTAAAATCAGTCTGCTGGCTTTGAATCTAAACTTGCACAGCTGATGTGAAATTTGGAATGTGGGTTGGGGGTGGTGGTTGGTTTACTTTTAGAACAGGCAGTAAAAGTAAGGTCTGGCATCTAAATGTGCATTTTTTTTTTTTTTTTTTTTTTTTTGGTAATGAATTGCCCTTCTTTTTTCCACAACGGGTGGTGATAATATTCGAACTCGCTGCGGTTACAAAAAAATACAGCGTCGCTCATTACAGACAGTGCACTCAAAATAAGCTGCTCGGCTGCATTGTGTTTATAAAGCAGGGCAGTGGGTAGTGGTAGATCAGTGGTTAAGACACTGGTCTCTTCCTCGGAAGGTTGTAAGTTCAAATCCCAGCCTCGCCATTACTGCCACTGCTGAGCCCTTGAGCAAGGCCCTTAACCCACAACTGCTCAGTTGTATAAAAATATGATATATGTAAGTCGCTCTGGATAAGGGCGTCTGCCAAATGACTTAAATGTAAATGTAAAGCAGTGATGTGTTCTTTGCAACTACAGTGTGCTCCAAATGATCACCTTTTGTTAAAACAAGCATGTTTTTTTTTTTTTTTTTAACAAAATTTTGGGATACCGTAAAGCTTTCTGTAAACAGTTTTCAATCGCATTTTGTAAACTGTGGGTTTTATGTATGCCAAACCCTTGTTTCAAAATGATTTGCACCATTACTATTAATATATAATGAAGGCCCATTTCCTCCGGAGAGAATAAGAGGGCAGAGCCTCTTTCTGTGATGTCTAACAACGTTAAGGTGAAGTTAAGGCAACATTTCGGACTCCTTTATAGTCTTACGTTTGTGGACATTCTCTTCAGGCCAGATTTTCGTCTGGGAGAATTCTGCAGACTGAGACGGTCGTAATATTGATTTTGTGTCCTATACGCATTTCTATGTCGGTGTCGGTGTTTTTTGTTGTTGTTTTTTTTTTTGTCGACGGATCCGCCTGTGTTAAATTTTTAACCTCCTGGCAGAGGCAACCATCGTTAGGGTTAAAGTCCTTCATGTAATTTAATTAACAGCCCATGAATCATTAGCCCCAAAGGATCAGCAACCCACTACTGATATAGTTTACAGAAGCTTTTGCTAGTATACAGTCCCATTTTTCACCAGACGTTAATAATGAGCTGCATTTCTTTGTGCTTCACTCCGGAAAGAGAGACCTTTTAAAGGTCACAGTAGGAGACGTTTCAAAGCAGTCTGATGTTATATCAGCATCATTCATTGTTTTTGAAACTATACAACTAAGTTGGCAGTGTGCTAGGGCAAATTTTCATCTCTTCCAAACATTTTAAGATGTCTTCGTGACAGGATTCTGAGTCCAAGAGAGTGAAATTGGCTCTGCCCTGTGGGTGGGAGGGGCTCTCTCTCTCTCTCTCTCTCTCTCTCTCTCTCTCTCTCTCTCTCTCTCTCTCTCTCTCTCTCTCCTGTCAGTCAGATTGAATCTAGCCAATCATGGGAAGCTGTGAACTCCTGTATGCAGAAGAGGGCAATTAGAGCCTGTTACCCGACTTATTTGTCTTTTTGTCTAGAAAGTTCTTCAGAGCTGTTCTCTGGAAAGTTCTACATGCTGATGGACGAGAGAGATTTTTAAAGTGGTCGTCATCATGATTAATTATAATTATTCCTCAGAGGCGTTTTTCATTTTTTTCACCTGTTCGGAGAGGAAAAATAAATCCCACATATTGTCTAATTTTCTACAATTATTATTTACTCTCGAGGACATTGTGTCATTCTTACTTTTTTTTTTTTTTTTTTTTTTTTTTTACTGATCAATAAATCCTAATCCAAGAACCATGTAGCTGATTTTTGCTGTGATTTATGTTCCGCTTGCAGTCTGAACACTCCACCCGGAACCAAAGTGAAACTCCTGGGCACGGTGCCGGTGAAAAACGGTTTTCTGGTGTTAGACGATTCCAAGATCGCAGTCCTCGGGGGAGAGGTGGATCACCTGATTGAGAAATGGGAGCTGCAAAGGGTGAGACTCTTGACAAAAGTGTCAGACCGAATGAGTAATGCGAGTAACATGAGTAATAAGTAACTGTTTTTTGCAGTAGTAGTTGCGTGCATTGAACAGGGCATGCTGCTCATGCTTTGTATATTCATTCATTCTTAGTTCAGTTAATTAGGTAAGAAATAAAACTCTTGGGGCATGCTGTTACAGGAAATTAGGTGAAGCAGGATTATTGTTACCACCCGGAGTTATTTCTTTTTGTTCTAAATTTCTAATTAATACAAGATATTTTTAAAAACCCATTTTATACTTTTTCAACAGAGTTTGGCAAAGCACAGCAGAACTAATATAGGTGCAGAGGGAGGCCCGCCTCCGTTTGTACCCTTCGGACAGGTAAGATGAGCCACGTTCGCGTTCTTTGAACCGCGTTCTTTAAAGACCCTGATTACGGGAATGATCTAAATACACGCAGCCTCATACGCCTGTTTTTCCCGTCCTCAGAAATGTGTCCGTAAGGACGAGGTGGACAGCAAGACCCTGGACCAGAAGAAAACCCTACAAAGCAGCAACGTTTCCAAAACTGCAAACGAGAACGACGAGTTTGAGAAGCAAAGGATCGCCGCTATCGCTGAAGTAGCAAAAAGCAAAGAGGTGGGAAAAGTAGAACTAAAGATCTGGGCGGAAGATGTGTAGAAAAATTATACTTAAGTGAAATTAGAGGGTGTTGTGTCATAATTAAAAGTAATTTACTGTACTGAACTTAGAAGTCAGGTCTTTTTTTTTTATATTTTATATAAAGTTTTGATTTTATATTGGATGCAGCTGATTAGATGGTAACATTTTAGGCTCTGTCTTTTTATTCACTTTTAACTTTTTGTCTTATTAACTTCACGAGAGAAAAGAGAGGCTGGTGACCGAACGGCTGTTTGTAACTACTTTAACATAATTGACGACTTGTCCCACGAACATCCCACTCGCTGTAAATGGATAAAATGTAGAACGTGTCCTTTATTAATAAATAAAAAATTGTAACCGGGCAATAAAAGGAATTAAATGCTTATAGGAAACAAATAAGCAGTTTCGAGGTGTCAGGCTGCATAACACCCCCCCTGTCGTTGATTATTTTCCTTTAGCAGGCTAAATAAATTATCTATTTTTTAAATTCCTTGCATATCGTCCACCCTTAAGGGGCGGAGTCAGTGTTTGTCCCCCGTTCCCAAAGCAAACGGATATCACGGAATCCAACCACATCACACTTGTTCATTTGAATTTGTACAAAAATTTAAGGTTTACAAAAATACACTGCAAGTCAGGTAAACATAATGTTTTTTTCCCTTTTGTGTAAATGTACACATATTAAATTTTAATTATGATGTACATTCACTTGATAAACAGTATTGAAAACGTGCTCTGTTGTGTTAATTCAGGACGCTCGCGTACATTAGAGCACTTCAGTGAGTGTCGCTGTGGAGTTTATAAAGCAGCGGTTAATTGCAGAGTAATTTAGATGAATATTTTATGCAGCCCCAGCGACTCGTTATTCTGGCTCATTGCTCTGACTTGTGCTGTCGGGAATCTCTCAGCAGAGTGGAAATATCAAGACGGCTCTTTGGCCCAATCCGTTTACTTGCCGAGATTTCCGCAGCCAATTGTAGACGGAGAAAATTATTAACGAAATAAGTAATTGGGGCGTCTATGCGTGTCATTTCAGCCCTAGGCTCTGAGTGAGTGTAATAATTCTTACACAGGACCCAAAAAAAAAAAAAAAAAAAAAAAATTGATTTGAAATGAATAATGAAAACTATAATTTCCTGTGTTAGGGAAATGAATGATTATGCCACTCTGCCATCCATCACTTTTTTTTCTTTTTTATAGATATTAAAATATCCCGTATGATGTTCTGTACAGACCTGTGTGCTCGCTCTATTGAGAAATATTGCTTCCTGGCCAAGTCCACGACCCTTGGATGCACATCCATTACGTTTTGTCTTTGCTTGTGTGCAGACACGGACGTTTGGCGGTGGAGGCAATGCAGGGAGCAACCTCGCCAATCCGGGTTCCACTTCCAAGAACCGAGACACTTACCAGAGAAAAAGAGAGGAGCGAGATAAGAGTGGGACTGAGAGCAAGCCAGAGGGACTTTATAGAGAGCTGGTATGAGTCGGTATCACCTTATCCAAAAAAAAAAAAAAAAACTACAATTCTTTTAGTATGATCTATGATACGACATAACACAAGTTCAGGTTTGCTGAATGAGAATGACTCCAGGGAGATAAAACTAGGGTCCTTATCGAGATAACACGATGGCTAGTCGATGATTTCTCAAGGGGACTGTTTTCTTTCTTTCTTCTTGACGTGAAAGCCTTTTGTCGAACGCTCATGCATAACGATGCTTTTCTTAAAGGTTTTGCGAGCAAACATTCCTAAGTACTTTTTTAATTCCTTCCCAAACAGCGTCTTGTGGATGTGTTCCAAATGGCAGGCAAGGCATAGAGTTTATTTTAAGCCCTGATCAAACAGAATGTACTATGTAGTGTACAGTACACAGTGTGTAGTGTTTGGAACACAGCACACAACATGTAGTATGTAGTACGCGGTTTAAAGATCGTAGTACGCAGAACACACTATACAGTAGTGTGGGATGAAGTGCACAGGATGTAATACTAAGCATGAGGTGTTGGGTATCTCCTTTATCGTTTCAATTCCGAAATGGGAAAAGAAAAAGATATCCTCTGAAATGTTTAGTTAGTTTACCGTGTGCAACTTTATTTAAAGCAAGTTGACTTCATTACTGGTGTTGAAGAGACTTTTTTTTTTTTATAGGAAAAAAATAAATCAATAATAATAATAGATAATTATTATTGGATATATATTCATACACATTCAATTTAAAAACTAAATACCTTTAAAGATATTCTAAAAGATATATATATATGTTTGGATGTACGACCAGTGAGCTACAAGGACTTTAGCGTGTACTTTTATTTAGCTTACAGATATGTAGCCTGATAAGGGCTTGTCACAGAACTGACCAGCAGAACCAAAATGACATTTTTTTTCCCCCCCTGGTGCCCAGGACTTGGCATTTTGGATTCAGTTCCCAGCCCTCTGCAGTACACACTATAGAGCATGGATTATACTGAATACAATACTCCATGTATAGTACACAGAGTTAGTGTGTGTATTGTAGTGTGTATTGTAATGCATTTTGTTCATTCAGTTTACAATTAAAAAATTTTGTGTGTTTTTGGTGGTGCTTCAAAGTAATAGCCGAATCCATAAAGCTGTTGTGTACGTCGTGTACGCTATAAACTGGTGCAGTATCCAGTAAACGGTATCCGTCTCTGACCGCCGTGGCTTCTTGCGTGCTTTATTATTCCAGGTGGACGAGCGGGCTCTAAGGGATATTATGGAGATGGGTTTCAGTAAAGATGCAGCCAGACAGGCACTGCTGGACAACAACAATAACATGGAGGCAGCACTTAACTCCCTGCTTGCAGGAAGCAGCCAGGCCAAAGCAGTCCCCGTAGAGCCGAGTCGCCCACCGCCCAGAGGTTAGAATCATGAGATAAGAGCGTTCCTCTTTTACACTACTGCTCTAAGCTGCTTCGCGTGTTTTTTTTTCTGGATATGTGGAATTTTATACCATGTCAGAGTCAAACCAGTGTGAATCCGGGTGGTGTGATGACGCTTGTCTTGTCTCCGTCAGGCAAGGGCAGAGGGAGAGGAAGATCCAGGCAGGATGATGATGAGGATGGAGGAGCGAGACCCTCAGGGCCTAGCACGCTCTTCGACTTCCTGGAGTCTAAAATGGGAGCATTCTCTATTGATGGTAAATGGAATGTGAGCTGTTTGAGGGCAGTGAAACAGCCAGTGCAGTAACAAGATGTTTATGACATCGAGGTCTTTTATTTATTGTCTTTCATATTTGAGGCTGGGAGGGGGGGGGGGGGGGGATCCCACTGACTCTTGCTGCCGTTTGATCTGTTTTAATTTAAATTTTAAAACTCTGGCTATTTAAACGTGTATGTCTTTATGGCGTAATGTATATGCCTTTTTCTAATAGCAATTTTGTCTCAAATATTAGAAAAATGGTGTGCTTGAGATCATATTTAAGAAATAAAACTCTTTCTGTTGCTACATGCCACATCCATTACTCTGCATAAGGCATGTTTGGAATCATTGTACATGCTATGACATGTACTGTAGATGGAAATGCCATTGTAGCCCAGGTTTAGCAGTGACTACTCTGTGACATCTCTTTTAATGTGTTTTCTCTTTAAAGTTTTCCCCTTTTATTCGAACCTTTAGAGACAAAGAAACAGCCAGCACAGAAAGCGCAGGAGCATCCAAGCAGGACAAGCACCCACAATCCTGATCACATCTCCCGAGAAGCCCCTCAGAACAAGCAGCCTAGCCGAAATGAGGGACGGGCGCAGAGGAACGACCGACCCCCTCGCTTCCAGAGGGACAGCGATTTCCCCAAACCCGGCACCGCCGAATCGTCTTTCCTAGTTCCCTCACAGCCTCAGAGATGGACCGACGGTGAGAAAAGAGGGAGAGGCGGAGTAGAGCAGCGGAAAGATGATAAGCGAGACATGAAGAGCGGACACGTGAACTCTATGTCTACGGGAAACCAGAGGTCGAAAGGTCAACAGGGTCAGTCTGCGAACTTTTACCAGGGCTCAAAACGAGACCGGGGCCTGAGAGAGACGGACCACGCGGGTGGATCTGATCAGTCTAAAAAGAGCCAAGCAAACGGCCCACTAGGCCCCAAAACTTTAGAATCAGCTGTGATAGACAGACCTGAACCCCACAGCAAGAGGAAAGGCAGACCTGACAGGCCTAACTCCGCCCACTTCGATCGGGACACAACGGGCAACTGGAACTCGGTGCCTGTTCCCTTGATGAAGGACTCTACCGGTATGCACGATGCGGGGCAGACACACTTCATCAAAGGAGGCGGGACGTCAAACGCACTTCTCCAAAATGGCGATTCGGAGCTCAGGCGCACAGGTCCCATCAAACCACAGAGTTCAGGCCCACCTCATAAGAACAACAGCTTTTACAACTCGGCCCCCAAGAAGAGGTCAGGACCGATCAAAGGTCACAGAGGGTCAGAGATGGGCTATCATGCGGAGAGTGGTAACCATGGAAACTGGAAATCCGGCGACCAGTGCCTTGCACTTTACTGGGAGGACAACAAGGTCAGTGGAATGTCAGTTTAATGGAAAGATACCATCATACATGATATAATACTTTGTTTACTGTGAAGTTTTAAGTGTGTTCAAGAAGTACTGAGAGCCTAAAATTATTTTGCAACCATTAGGAGTGGAGCATATTTTCTTTAAATCATTGTTATTGTTGTATAACCATCAAATCTGAGGAACTTGTGCAGTTAGTCTTTAGTTTACCTGGAAAATCAGGTTTTACTGATTCAGGATCTGATTAAAAGAAAACAAACAGACAAAAAAAAGATGAATCCACTCCAAACGTTTCTGATTGCCAGACTTCTGAAAGTAAAGTTTTGTCAAATACTTTTTTTTTTTTTTAATCTAAAACACAGAATTGAATGCAGGACGCCTTCCTGTCGTTCAGTGACGACCTTGCGTAATCCATAAAATGCAGAGTGAAATGTAAAAGCTCTAAATGGTTGTTTATATGTATGGCTTTTAAAATGTATTTCCTTTATTAGTTTGTGTGTTTCACCAGTTAAATGTGTTTTGTATTCTCTCTATGCTTTAACCTTCGTTAATCGTCGTCTTCTTGTTGATCCTGTGTGTGCAGTTTTACCGGGCCGTGATCGACGCCGTGCATCCCTCAGGCTCTACAGCCGTGGTCGTGTTCAGCGACTACGGCAACTGCGAGGAGGTGTTGCTTCAAAATATCAAACCTGTACACGTGGACACATGGGTGAGCGCATGATGATGATGGTTATGCACAATCTGAGCAGTATAAAGGGAGCTGATCTGCTTTACAGCCATGTGAATGTTGTGTTGAGTCTGTTGTGTTCGCACATGCCCCAACAGGCAGCTGTTGGCAGGTGTTGATTTGTTAGCGATAAGGACTGTAATTTAACCCGGCATCTTTTACACAGGACGAGGACGACCTTTACTATGAGACTTCTCTGGAATTCCGACGGGGAGGAGACGGCCAGCCAAGACGCACTCGACCGACGCAGCAGTATTACCAACCTCCCAGAGCAAGGGACTGATGTTTGGTGAGCACACACACACACACGAGCAGGTGCCTGTGCACTCTGGAGTCCTCACATTCCTAAAAATTTTTATTATCATTTAAATTTAATGAAAAGTTTCGATATTTGAATGAATTTGAATATCAACTAATCTGACATTCTTAAGCACATTTGCTTTTATCATTATTATTATTATTTATTTATTTATTTTTTTGCACACAGTAAATTTTACTGATATTTAGTTGCCCTCGAATACTAAATGGCATCATGTTCAACTATATATGCTCACTACATAGACCATAACCTGATGGCATTGTAGAATCTATACTGTGTAGTGATATTTGCATATATTTGCATATATATTTATATATATATATATATATAATGCAGTTTTATTTCCCTACGGAAGAAACCGAGAGCATGCTGTTAAAGCGTCCGTTACACATTTCTGTGCATTATGTTACGGATCATGTAGATCCCAAACCTTACACTTGTCTTGCATGTCCCTATGCCATACTGATACCACTAACACACCAACTTCAAATATACAACATGACATTAACTTCCATCTAAAATGGGAATGTACTTGCATCTTGTCCTTGTCTCTTTTATTCTGAGACAGTGGAGTGAATTGGATTTGAGATATCGATCGAGAATCGATTTAACGCACAGCCTGATCAATGAAGCAGAGCCTCTAATTAGCGATCATGGACTGTGCCTGCTAGCCTTCATACAATTGAGGTTTTGACATCTCCATGTACAACACTGAGCGGTTTTTAAGTGTGGCGTTAAAATAGACATCCTTTGCACTCTAGCTACATGGATAGTGCAGCTAACAAACGAGGTATGCTTATAGCCACCAGTTTGATAATCATGTCTAAAACTTCACAAATAAATAATCAGATATTCTCATTAAAATATATCTTGATTCAGTTGCACCATTGAGTCATGTACTGGTATAACAGACACACACCCAGTGCACACACCCAGCATGCTGTTTTCTATCAGGAAACTTACAAAAACACACACACACACACACACACACACACACACACATCTATATATATATATATATATGTATATGTGTATATA
>JAOVYU010000004.1:4063284-4076370 GCA_025674565.1 Synodontis membranacea
CATTTATTTATTTATTTTTTTTCTCAAAGATATTTTTATTAGATTGAAACAAGGAAAAAAGGAAAAAAAGTACACACAAGGTTATTATACAGTAAGTTTCACAGTGATTGCTTATAGAAAAAAAAGATAATATGACATAGTGAAATATAGCTTCATTCACATCTTTTTTTATTTATTTATTTATTTATTTTTTATCAATTTTACCCCCTGCCCATCCCACACAATAACCCTATCCTCAAGCCAGATTAAAAAAATAAAATAAAAAAATAATAAATAAAACACGGGATCTTTGCATTGCTGAAGATTTACTGAGTAGATTTACTGGGTTTTCAACCTGAAGGCTTGAAAAATATTTCAGGAAGCTCCCCCACACCTTGTAAAACTTTCTGCTGGTATCGCTAATCACATAACAGATCTTTCTGAGGCTTAAACAAAACATAAGGTCCCTCAGCCATTGAGCATGGGTGGGCAGAGCAGCACCCTTCCATCTTAGTAGGATTCACACGCCTAGGCAAAAGGGAAGCGAAAGACAACATACGATACTCTGACGGGGTCAAACGTGCATCAGCCTCCCAGTGGTGCCAAAAAGTGCAACTAATGGATTAGGTTCTATATGGTATTCAAGAATTAGGGACAAAGTTTGAAAAATTTACTATTTTTTTTTTATTATTATTAGTATTGGTGTGAACCACACCAGAGTCTGGTTTAAAAAAAAAAAAAAAAATCAGCTTCAAGGTGCAGGTACGACTTGTTTGATGTCCGTTCAGCCATTTCTATAGATACGCATGTGTCCGGCATCCGAAACCACATTAGCAAGTCCGTTTGAGAAACTCAACAACTCCACAAATCTGTTTGATGCGAGCGTTTGATGATTCAGGTAAGTATTACGTACATGAGCCTTGTAACTCCAGTGCAAAACAAACAAACTAAAAAAAAAAGGCCCTCATATACCAAGTCTTTGCCGGTGGACTGTATTCAGGATCTAGCAACTGATTTTTGCTCGATTGATCACTTCTCGGAGGCTTAGTAACATGTAGACAATATAACAGCGGTATGTCTTTGTTCCCTCAGGCCGACATCGGGAAGGTACCTGGGCGATCAAGGACACGATCTCGTTCGAAACTACGGCTTGAGATAAATCAACCGAAACACTCTGGCGGAAGACGAACTCCGTCCTCTCTCTGTCTCTATCTCTATGAAGTGTAGAGGAAGAGAGGTGTAAGGGCTTGCTGCACTAGCTGCATCCACACACACACACGTGTGTTAATGTGATAATGCAAACGGCTGCTGTAGGTGTTGACGGTTTTTAATCATATGTGGTTATGATGATAATTATAAAAATAATGCGACCATATTTCTTCAGCGTCTTCTGTTTCTTATTAAACGCCATGCACGTCATTTCATCGACTGTATATAAAAGTAATTTTTTTTTTCATCCTTAAGGCACATGTTCTCCCTGTGCAAGTACCTGTGCTCAGTTTGATTATTCTTCCTGCTCAGGTAGCAGGTGTGCCATATAAGGAGATGTGGGTGGGGCTAGAAACAGTGCAGACCATTGATTGGTCAAACATTGTTCACAGAATCACCTTATATCCAGCAAGCTTCAGTAATATAGCAACTGATGTTAAATTTTTCCACATTGCTTATATATAAAGGGTGTTTTTCTTTCCACTCTGAGTGATTTTAGGTACAAAAAAAATGCCATTTCCAAATCCCAGTCCGCTTCCTGTTCACTGTATATGCTCACTACATAGGGTGTGATTGTAGAACACCATTTGGGATTCTGTCCCATAAAAAGCACGACTCCCTGAGTTTCTGTTTCATTTTATCATTTGCACTCACCAGTTTCTCATTCTAAATTATTGGCACCCTTGTGTTAGTGGAGGCCAAAAAACACTGTCTACTACCCAATCGCAAAACAAGCTATGTCGATTTGACGGTGGCAAGAAAAACTCCCTGAAGTTGAACATGAGGAAGAAACCTTGAGGGGAACCAGACTCAGAAAGTAACCCGTGACACCGGATACTGCAATTATGTGAATTATCTACAGATCTATTACTGTATGCTATAAGGACAAGAAGTGCAATTGCGTAACCAGGAAATTCACAAGTTACTGTAACAATTGCTCACTAAGGGAGACTCGACTCCTAAAATTATCATGGCATTTGCAGGCCTAAGACATCATAACCAATCTGTTTCTATCAATTGCAGTCACAAGACATGTTCAGATTTCTGTTCCACGCCAAGGACAAGTTGAGAGCTTTAGATTAGCTGACTACTCATTCCCATCGTTAGTCTCCTCTCATGGAGGGATTCTCTTCTCATTCCCAGGATTCGGTTTAGTAACTGTTCCGCTCTGTTCTGCCTTGTCCAGGGGAAAAAAGGTTTAATATTATGTATCAGCAGCCACCTGATGCCTAATCACCTGGGGTTGTTTTTGCGTAATCGCTCGGCCACTGAGCATGAACACCGGTTAATATTCAACAGGACACAAATCTGCCCTGCACCAACCATCTGTCGCTCTCATCCGAATGTTTAAAAGTGAGCACCAGCCTGTAATCGCACATGGTCCCGGATCACTCACGCTTGGCTTGCATGATAAATCAGGTATGAATAAAGAATTCAGGACCAGCTTTACTGTTCTTATTAAGACTTTACTGTAAGATTACCGTAACAGCGAACAGCTCTGGATGTATGCAGAGTTTACAGCAACTCTCAGTGCTCAGTTATTACAGGTAATAATGTCGATGGCCTGCCATTGCGCTCGTCTTATATGTCTTTTGTTATCAGTGAACATCCGAAGCTCGCGCCGTCGCTCTGGGTTCATTTGCCGAAGTCGGCGAAGCGCGTTCCTCTCACGTAAGCTGATCGCGTCTGTGTGAAACGGAGAACCTCGATGTTGAGGAGAGATCATTTTTCACATTACAAAAGCCATTATGGACAGTTTCTCGACCATAGACGGGACATGGCCAGGACTGATTGGGTTTTTTAAGAGCAGTACAGACAGAGCGTGACATTTCGCATGCAGACTACATCAGTGGTGACGTAGGGAATAAAGATGGGTGGAGAGAGTACATATGATGAGCTTTGGTGATAAGCTCATTGTAACTTGTAGCAAGTCTAAATTATTGACGTCCTGTAATATGGACACTGTGTAGACAATCAGAGGGAAGCCATTAGGTTTCCACTAATTAGAAACAACAAATTAGAGCAGGGTTTCCCATCTCATCCAACAAATGTCCATCTGGAGAAAGCACCCTTAAAACACCCTTAAAAGATTAAGTGCCAGAATCATTAAAGGTAGCAAAGCCAATTGAATCTTACAGCTTATAAACTAAAACTATTTTCTTTCTTAACATGTAAAATGTTTCGAGTCATCAGTTCATCATACTGTTTATGGTTCACATCAAAGGTGCTGGGAGTCGATGCCAAAAAAAAAAAAAAAAAAGATAGTCGATGCCCTGATTCCAGGAATTGTAAATGAAGTGTCATCCCCAGAGCTTTGGAATCAGTTTCAACATCCTGACGATGATTCACCCTCCATAAGAATCTCCAAGCAAAATTTAGAATCAGAGTGAGACAGACAGAGGATATTGGATTTTATATTGAATTTGACTGCTCCCAGTTGTTTTGAAAAAATAACTTGAGAATACTCTCATGACATCATATTGTCTGATAAAGGGCAGTAAAAAAAAATTGTATATTGAACAAACAAAAAAAATCTAAATAATTGATTCTTGCAGAAAAAAATAGAATAAAAAATTGAATAAAAAAATGCCTTTTTTTGTATTTGTAATAGTTTGAAAAAATAATCCAACTAGTTGATTAACTGAAAAAAAAATCAAAAGGAAAATTTAAAATTTTTAAATTTAAAATTCTAATTAAAATTAAATTTTTTAATTTAAATTAAATTTTTTGGTTGGCGGCATGGTGGCATAGAGGTTATCACTGTTGACTCACAACAAGAAGGTCCCGGGTCGACCAGGATGCCTTTCTGCATGGAGTTTGCATGTTCCTCCCATGTGCCTGTGTGGGTTTCCTCCGGGTTCTCTGGTTTCCTCCCGCAGTCCAAAGACATGCGGATTAGGTTGATTCACTACTCTCGAAGATATCTCGAGATAGATTGGTGTAACTACCAGGATGTACCCTGTAGTCAGCTCAGATTGGCTCCAGCTTCCCCATGACCCCCGATGGATAAGTGGTATAGAAAACGAGCGAGTGAGAGTGTTTTGATAACAGTGCTACGGGTAAGTGTTAGGTAGAGCAGAAAATGTAGGTGAGCCACAAAGCAATTTCCGTCCACTTGTGCTTCCTCTGACACAAACCCATTAACTGCAGTGTTCACGTGTGTGTATGTGAGCATGTGTGTGTGTGTGTGTGTGTGTGTGCTGGGCCTAATCATCTCTCATTAACTTCACAGTTAGAGGATGGCACAGTGGCACCTGATTCAGCGTGATTATATTAGCTAATCTGAAAAAGCCGAGACACAAAATGAGACAGGACTGGATTTAAGCAGCGATCCTGCCTTTATAAATGGCACATTAATAACGCAAAATCTGATGAGTCCTTTTATAATTTTTTTTTATGTTCTCCCGGGATGACTCAATTTGTATTGTAATGTAAAATGTAATTAAAAAGAAGTAGCTCGCAGGTTGATGAGTGAATGAGAATGTTGTGACCCATGTATTTAAATAATGTGTCTCCAAGAGATTTTCAGGTTTACTGTAAGTTCGTGTAAAATTTACAGAAGAGCTGACTGGGCTGTGAAAACAAAATCGCTCCACACCTAACTAAAACTCTCGGAGAAGAAGTGGGTGTTATAGATACAGTGGAGTCTGAGAGCACGGGCGAACGTACTCAACAACCGGGTGGTGTGGTTCAACCTGACATGGAGTGGAGTTGCTCTTCCTACGCCAACAGTAATAGTTTATCCATAACAGCATATCCAAAATGTCTTATTCCTGTCATAACAAAGTGATTTTTCCCACTTTTTCACTTAAAGAACTGCTCATCATACTGTTTATCCTGATAAGGATGTTTTCATTGTTATTCCTGAACGCGTTATATATGAACGGGAACGATATAAAGTACTCGTGTCCCAGTTCAGGTATCTTTCCATAAATGTTAAATAAAAATCTGACCAAAAACGTAATTATTCTTTAGTTAAATTATACCATTTTTTGTTTTTTTTTGTTTTTTAAATAAAATCCATGTATTTTTAGCTTTAGATTATGCAGATTGTCACAATACAAGTCACTGGGAGCGATCTGTTACCGTGGAAACAATAAAGTATTAGATGATATGGTGGGATTTGCTCATGCTATTACTAATCAACACCAACTGACCAATCGGATTTCAAGAATTCTACAGAGCTGTGGAATAAAATATGGTTCAGTCCCAATAAACTATGGATTATTTATTTCTCATACAGACTCAGGCACTCTCTCTCTCTCTCTCTCTCTCTCTCTCTCTCACACACACATACAGGTCTTTTCTGCTCTGTACAGACCTCCTTCAGTCTCTCCTCTCTCTTTCCCATGCCTCTTTCCCGCCCAGTGCCCTACTGGAACCTGATCAGGTACGGTAACAGGAGGAGAAATGCTTTTCTAGCCGTGCTCCCCTCCCCGTTCCTTGTTGTAAACATCACAGAGACATATGAACCATGTGGGTCCGGGCTGTGATGTACTTTTTTTTTTTTTTTTTTTTGTATTCCCAGGGGAATGTTGGCATACAGAGGAGCTATAAGAACCAGACTGAGTGAGGCATATGGTACACGGAGCAAATTACACCTCCAACAGTAAATATGCAAGAGTCAGCTCTGAATCGTGGTCTGTGGACGGAGACAGAGATGGGTGGGGGGGGGAGGGCTGGAGCCAAAGTTCTTTTAATCCTTTGAGCAAACTTCTACACAGCGAATCAAAGGAAAAAAGAGTGTTTCCGTATGTCGCATATCAGTTGGAAGCTCCAAAATGTAGACCCCATGGACCTAATATGGAGCCTGAGTGTCAGATTTGGTCCTGGAGAAATCAATCTAAACACAGGATTATAAACAGAATTTATTTCAAGAGATAAGCTTATGACCTAGTTTTGCTTTAGAACTTTTGTAGGATGGAGATTAGATGTTATACTTGGTAGCACTTTACAGTAAGTAACTGTTGAATCAGTTACAAACTAATTAGGAACAAACCATGAACGTGAGCATTAATACACCACATCATCAAAAGAACTAGCAGTAGTATTAATTGATTAATTAATTCTTTAAATACTGTTAGGGTAGCACTGTTGCCTCACAGCAAGACGGTTCTGGGTTCAAACCTTGCATGTTCTCCCTGAGCCTGTGTGGGTTTCCTATGGTTGGTCTAGTTCCCCCCAGTAAAATGAATCCCACATTGACCTACATGAACATCGGCTTAACTGCAAATTAGCAGTCGTTCCCTGAAATTTCAGAATATCGGGTAAGACAGTAGGACCCTAATTTGGTCTCCAAAATTATTATTTTTTTAAATTATTGACTTGCATTAATACTATTATTGACTTGTAGTGAGCTGTATAAGGCACACCCTTTCGCATTTTACAACCGATTGACATTCGTCAGTGTGAGTAGGAAGAAATTCAAGTCGGTCAAGGTTTTGATTAGTTATTATTTTTTTCTCAGTTTGGCCTACGAAGACATTACACATATCTTTACTGAAAAATTCATTGATTAGTTATATTGAATTCATTAATTAATTATATTTAACACTTTAACAACAACGGAGCTGACATGTCTCTGAATATTTTGCAATAGTGCGGGGGTGGGGTGGGGGGGGGATATAAAGTCACTCTAGCCAAAGGTTAACACCCTTCTGCCTCGGGTGCATTTTTCATCAAACCTTACTTGATTGTTGAATTGAACTCATGAACTCGTATAATTCGGTAGTAGCAAATATATGAAGCCGTTTCCTGTATGTGATGTGCTAGCTTTATACTGGTCTAGTCCATTTCTGCCCCTTTTTTATGGAAATGTCGCCATGCTCTTCAAATGTGGTTCATTAGAATATAAAGTAACGAGCAGTATTGATGTGCTGCAGCGTCGGACTGGGCGGCTTTGCTCTGTGTGTGTGTGTGTGTGTGTGGTGAAAGAGAACCCGAGTTGAATCTTTTCTCCAGCTAGTGGCAGGGCTTAAAAGAAACGAGGAAGAGATTCTGTTCGGTGAAGATAAACATGTTTACTGTGTGAAGATGGCTGTGCCGGACTTGAGGGAGCCGTCCTGAGGCCATTTACTATCCTTGCCTTTTTCCACTGTGTGTGTGTGTGTGTGTGTGTGTGTGTGAGAGAGAGAGAGAGAGAGAGAATGTATTATGACTGCCAAAGAAGGAAAGAAAGAAAACACATTTCAAACCTACAGGGTAAAAGAGAGACCAGGAAGTGATTAGCAGTAGATGGGCACATGACATTCATCCTTTGTTTCCTTCATTTAAATATTCGAGTCATGCGGCGTGGCTTGTTTGTGTAAAAATTGCTGACAGAAGCTTGCCCCGAGTTCAGAGGTGAAAAGGGAACAGCGCCTTTATGAGAGGAAGATGATCTTGTCCCGGGTTATTAAGCATGACACGTGAGCATCATTTCAGGGTTTAAAATTCTTCCCTCCCAAATCACAGGTCTAATTAATATTGAAGACTTCATGCCTTTACCCAGTTATGAATTCCTGACGCAGTGTTTGCTCTGTACCGTGTATGAAAATGAGACAGATCTTTAGTCTTTCTGTGGCTTCACTCTTTTCACGGTGTGCTGTTCCTGGCACCAAAGACTGCATGACTGGATTATTGAAAAACCTTCTTCTTCTTCTTCCTCTTCTTCTTCAGAAATATCCAGGATAACACATCTAATTTTCAGGTCTGATTTAGTGTTCATGCGCCTATTAACTGTTGATTAGGCTATCCAAGGCAGCATCAGTCTGCAGTAAGTGTGTGTAATGCAATGCCGCTATCAGTATCTGTTTAGTGCTACAAATATTCCTATCTGTATTTTGATTTAAAGTGGGCAGCTGCTAAACCTTAAAAAAAAGGAAAAAAAAACCCCCAACAAAAACAAAAACAGTCCAGTGGAAAACACCAGGACGAAATCTCATCCGGTTAACATGGTTTGTGAATCCCGTCATTGACGGTTCCTTAACCTCAGCTACATCACTCCAGCACAATATTTGTCTCAACTACAGATTTGCGCATGACTTTTTTTATTCTTATTTTTCATTTTGTATGTACAATATTTTGTAACAAATTGGTATTTTTTCCCCAAAATATAAGCAGTAGCCTAATTCAAACTGTCTGTGTTTGTCCTCCGAGCTTCATATCTGATCACTCGCACCTGTATCAAACTAAAAAAAAAAACCCACTCGGGCAACCTTTTTGCCCTTCTTTAACCAAATGCCCTGTGAACCTTTATGGCAAGCTTTGTAAATAAAAAAAAAAACCACATGACAACATATCATTATTTTTACAATAAAATAATTAGTAATAAAAACGATTAGTATCTGTATTCATGGTTGTTTCAGATATTTGTACATATCCAGTGATGATGTTTATCTCGGTCTGGGTCGCATTGGACCTAAAGCATATCCAGGAACACTGAGTGGGAAAACCTGGATTAGACACTAGTCCATCACACACACACACACGCTCACACCGACAAATTTGAGTTCACATCAAAGGTCACCAATCAACGTACGGGTCTGAGGGAGTTGGGAGGAAACCCGAGAACCCAGAAGAAACCTGAACGGACACGGACAGACGAAAGAAACTCCGCAACCCCCGGAGCTGTGAAGGTTGACCAGTAAAGAAAGAAAAAAAAATAAATCATGATATTACTGTAGCTTAATACTGTACATAATCCCAAAAAAGTTACTATAAAAAGATTGAAAAAGAGAGATGTCGGTTTTAGGAGAAGGATGGCGCTGCTTTCGCTTTGCAACGTTTAGTTACTACTGTAAATCTGTCCTCCACTTTGGATACGTCTTGTTTTGTAAACGTGAAACAACCCAAGTGTTGGCCCACATCCTGCTTTCCTTGTAATAAAAAATAAAGCACGGACGCCTGGATTTTAGCCGAGAGCTGACCGCATGGAGTGTTTATCAGGGCTTGAGCTCTTGCTCGATCCAAACACTTAACAGAGATGCTTAATAAACGGATGTGGCTGGCCCGTTGCTAAAAAAAAAAAAACAGCTGCTGGATTTAATTACAGTTGGGCTTCTTGTTTTCACTGGACGGAGGACGAGGAAAGTGGCAGCACAAAGCTTCTGCTTGTTTGCAGTAGTTCCTGCCTGTGAAGTTTTTCTCTTTCTCTACGGACTTCATTAGGAGCCAGTGTTATGGCCAGAATGAAATGAAATACTGAAATCCCTCCCTCCATTCCTCTGTGCTCGTGTTTCAGTTTCCACTATGACTCTCATATTATTTGTCTTGTATCGATATCTATTGTTCATAGCAACGGTGGAGTTTGCATAGGATTAAGCTTTTTAATCAAAGCATTATGTCTTATTATGGATGTAAATTCCTTTCGTTTCTCACAGCTGATTTGCAGTTCAGAGGCTGCCCTTTTTGTTAGCACGCGGCCGTTTATCAACTTCATACACTTTAATGAATGTGAAATGGAGCACGAGCCTCGTGGCAGAGAGATGGAAGACGTGCAATTTTTTTTTTTTGCACATTTATGCACAAAGATTGTAAAGCTGCTCTTTAAAGATTAGCATTATGCTAGTTGGGGATGTTGCCCGAGCAGATTGTTTACTGTCTTCAGGTGTTCATCAACTCCTGAGTGCTTTTCCAGCATGACCATTTTTTTTTTTTTTGGTCCCTGTGTCTGATACGAATGTAAAGGAGGTGCACTGCGTGTGAACGTGACTGCAAGTGACCTACGCTTTATACTCAGGACGCATTCAGACCCTTCTTGCATGGTGGCTGAACTTCGAAAACCCATGCAAATTTTTCAATCTGGTGGACTTCACAGTACAAAGAAGCCTCTGTCTTGAATACTCATGTTCCCCAGTCAGCCCTGGACCATGCAATATGGGTGATGTGTTCTGGAGCAATTTCTGTTTCTTTCTGGGAGTCTTGACAAAATCACTCTTGGGAATTCAAAGCATTCTTTAGATGACAGTGAAATGCGACAGGGAAAGATGACAGTGAACGGCTGAATGCGGATGCACCTTTGACACCGTCGAGCCACGGATCTCTCGAGGCAACAAAGCCTGTCGGGAGCGGACTGTTGGATTTAAAACCAAAAACAAAAACATCCGCAAAAACCCAGCAGCCCGAGACACGACCATTATTTTGCGTATGCAAAAAAAAAAAAAAAAAAAGTTTCATCCTTTAATATTTCACCAAGTGATTAGATTTCGAAGTCCTTCGGCATATATATATACAGTTCGGAATTATTAGCACCCTTGGTGTCGTGGTTAGTTAGTTTAATCTCACACTGGAACGTGACAATGGAACAAATCTAACCTTTATTTGAAGTCGATTTATTCTAAGAAAATAAAGAAAGAATTAAACGGGTGCCCACTGTAGACTCGGATTCAGGAGAACAGGAGTGCAATTCGGTGTGCTTTTCTGATGTTGTAACCCATCCCCCTCAAAGCATGGCAATGTTACGTGTCCTGAGATGCTTTTCTCCTCACCACGGTTGTAAAGAGTGGTTATTTGAGTTACAGTAGCCTTCCTGTCGGCTCGAAACCAGTCTGGCCGCTCTCATTGAAAAGGCGTTTTTAGCAGGCTGTCTGGCTCTAAGAACCATGCCATGATCAAAGTGTTCAATGTTTGCAGTAACTGAAGCTCTTGGCGGTATACTACGCACAGTAAAAAATAGAACCCAGCGAGTAACCGCAGTGTGCTTCAGCAGTAATGGCAGAAATAGTAAAAGTCGAATGCAAATCTAGAGGAAGTGCAGAAGTGCTTCTGAGGCTGAAGGAGGTGAAACCAGTAGACATTCGCTACGCTTGATGAAGTAATGGCTCTTGTCAAAACATGACATTTGTCCCATGGAGTTATGACAGTATAGATGAGTAATCTACATTCTCACACTAATGATCTTATCAAAGCCAAATCGTGTGTCATAATTATTCGCAACATTGCATTTAACATTTTGTACCTCCCGTTCAGCCATGCGCACGCTGCCTCCTCCTTTACGGCTGTGTTCCCAATCATCCAGTGTCCGTGGTTCACTCAGAGGCAGGCAGATTTTCATTTTTTAAAAAAAGCTCCTAGCGCTTCATGGAGTTCATGATGCCGTGCATCTTCACATATTTCCCGGGGAATTTGGAGGGGGGAAAAAAACGATTCGACGATACCACCGATACTCCACCGTACATAATACACTTCATTTTATGCCAAGCCCATTTTATGTCTCTTCTGGCCGTAGAACCCACTTCTGGTTAAAGATTCGGTAGTGTCTAGTGAACTCTCGGTGCTGCTTTTGTGAGCCGATAAACGAGACGCCTTTCTTCCGGTGCACCTTCTAATAGAAATATTTTCTAATCTTCCACATCTTAGTGAATTAATTATTATATTCATAATAACTTCTTTGGCTGCCAATAACCGTGACTTACCTATTTTTTATTTTTTTATATTTTTTAAACAGATTAGATTTCTTTGATTTTTTCCGTTTGAGCCTGCTTTGTAACCTTTGGTACCCATCTTTACTAAGGGTGCCAATAATTCTGGAACTCTATAACCAGACTAGAAACCTTCATGCCTTTGTTTAGTTCCATTATCTGAGCGAAGGTCAGCGCAGGTTGTGTAAACCATAAAATCCATGCTCACGACAAAATATTTGCTCAAACGCCTCAGGCGGGTGATAATTACAGTGACGGATGATCTGTGCGGCGTGTGTTCGGGACGGAGTGAGACGTTTTAACACGACTGTGTGTGAAGTTCCTGATCCTCAGCACCCGTTAGTCTGTGGATTTACAGCATGTTAATGATAAAACGAAAGCCTTAATGGGCTCTCGAGTACATATGAGGTCCAGCGATCCGGGCGTACTTCTTTCCTCCTCTATGTACTTGCACTTACCGGCTCTAGACTGTGACTGGAGGTAAATGTTTAAGCTGAGCCTAATGATAATGATAAGCAGTTCTCTCCGTTGTTTGAAAGGAAATTTGGAATTGGTGGGCCTCGTTTATCAAGCTGTTAGTAATGTTAATGTTTTGTAGGCCAAACCGTACTGACTTTGTTACGTTTAGAAAGGCCAAGCAGCTGAAAATGAAATAAGAATGTTCAGGGCACAGTGATGCCAACAATATTCCAAAGACATAAAATATACAGATAGCTTAAAAGAAAAAAAAAAAAGAAAGAAAGACAGCTAAATGGTGAAGAGCACCTCCTAAGCATGACACGCTAAATCTTCCAGTAATGCAGCTCAGCCACTGCAGTGTGTCAGCTAGCATAAACACATGAAGTTTTCCTCCTTTTACAGGGTGCCATTACTTTTTTTGTTTATGTTTTTTTTCAAGAGCATGCTTGAATTCTCCAATCAGAAAGCAGTGATTCATTTTTTTTGGATTAATCAAATTTTCTATTTTTAAATCGATTTTTTTTAATAACCGCAGCTCTGACGCTAGTTCCAGTTGTAATCTAATTAATAGGTTTCTATTATATAATGCACTTGTTTTTTAAACGGTATCGTTTCTACAGTAACATCCCGTTCCCAGTGTCTCGTCTGCTGGACGCTCCAATGAAATCTTAACAGTGAGTGGGCTGTTATTTTTCTATGCGGTTCGTTATTTAACGAAGGATAAACCACAGTCGTTGATATGGAGAATGTTTCTGTTAGATGTCTCCAGCGTCACCCCTTCACATTTTGTTTTCAGGGCAGAGGAGTTTTGCGTTTTCTTAGTAGCATCCAAGCTGCAGAAGAACCAACGCGGGAACAATCGTTGGCAGTAAGTGGTAACAGAATCTAACTTCTGCAACATTAAATGTAACTATTAATGGATAAAAAGTAAGAAATAACAAATTGTAATTGTTGTCAAATTTCTATGGTAAAAGAGGACTAAAAAACATTGGTGCATTCTATTATGTTTTTTTCCCCTTATAACAGAACGCCTGCAAGT
>JAOVYU010000004.1:4196013-4218910 GCA_025674565.1 Synodontis membranacea
TATAAAGATGCAAATAAAGAGAATTAAAAAGGGAATTATTTTAAAAGAATATAAAAAAACTAATTAAAATAGGAAATTACCCCAAAAATAAAAATTAAAAAACTAACAAAAAATAAGATAATAATAATAATAATAATAATAATAATGATAGTATTAAGTAAATAAATAAGATAAAAAGTGCTGTACATTGAAAAAATTGTACAGATAAAAAATAGCATGAGATGTATAAAAAATGTCAAATGGTGACAAAGAAAAATGACAATAAATATGTCAGGCTATCACATACCAATTCTGCTAAATACCAGCATGCACAAGTAGATTTAACTTATTCTTCTTATTATTATTAGTTATAATAATAACAATAATAATAATTATAGTATAATAATAATAACAATAACAATAATAATAATAATAGCAATACATATACTATTTTCAATTAAATATTATTAAAAAAAGTAACATAATTCGAGCACAAGGTAGCACCTATAGTCCAGTTCTGACAGAAAGTGAATATAAGAGAGTAATATGAAACTACGACTTTAATCTCAATATGGAGAGAGTTTGCTCTGATGTATACATTTATAAGACGTATAGAACTCTGCACCATTCTGTTGTCTGTTAAAATGGCTATTATTAATGGGGTGTGTGTCTCACCGTAGTCAGCCTCTCCAGCGCAGAGAAACGTTCCTCCCAGGTAGCGGCTGACTTCTCGAACGCCTCGTGCCTCTTGATCAACTTCTCTACCTCGTCCACACTCCGACCCACCTCCTTACTGGACAGGTACGGCTCCTGACCCAGCAACCATGCCTCGGCTACCCCCGCGTCCCTTGAAAACTGGTGCACTTCCAAAACTACACACACACAGATACAGAGTAAAGGGAAGTGACTGCCTGGATGATTCAAAGTCAACACACCCACCCACACACACACACACACACACACACACACACACACACACACACACACAAGCAACTTCTGCATTTCAGGTCAGATCTGACAAAGGAACAGGACACAGAGATAATAAAAACTAAAGTGAAAGAGAATGTGAAACGTGATTTATTTATTTTTTTGTTCCACAATGTGATTTCTGAATTGAGAAGCACATCTGGATATGTGGGAGTATGGGTTTTCTCAATCAAAACTTAACAGGTCAAATAGAGACGTTTTTCAGCAGCCATGGTTCAGGAAGTGAATCTCTTTTTTTTTATTTTTTTTGTGCAGAAAATTCTTCTATAAGGACCATTATTAAAAAAAAAAAAAAAAAAGAAAAGAAAAGAAAAGAAAAATAAATAAATAAATAAATAAAAATTAACAACAGGAAAAAAAAAAATACAGTATTGGGTACTGACTGACGTTTACAAGGCGGCAGAACTACTCTTCCCAGAATGCACTGCAAATGAAGTCCCAGTCTAATTACAGATTACGGTAGTTTTACAATGTCAAAGTTATCATGCTTCACAAAGTGATCTTTGTTTAATCCCACAATGCAACATGGCCTGACTTCAGATTTACAGATTTGGCCAGATTTACAAGTTAAAAGCGACTTCTCTGATTTGTGGGGTTTTTTTCCTTTAGGATTCTGGGTAAATAAGTACTGAAATGAGTCTTCTACAGTACGTTAAATGCTATTTAAATACAGGAAGTTCAATTCAGATTTGTGAGTTCTATGAGAGATTATATACTACTGTTTAAAAGTCAGTCTAATCAGATATTTAAAAAAAACAATTAAATGTTCTACGGTAAAAATGAATGGTATATTTACTTCCTGATCCTTACTTTTGAGCTTGATTGGATTATAAAACATGGGACTCTTTGCTGATTGGTTGTTTTTATTATTATTATTATTATTATTATTATTATTATTATTTAGCCCTGCACACAATTGTCACAAAAAAAGAAAAAATTCTGAGGTCATTTCGAGGTGGGAAAAAGTCGCTGCAATTTAGTAGAAGATTACGGACAAAAAATAATTTTCTAAATAATCTAAATGAAATTAAGGACTTTAATTTAAGGACATTTATATATCTATACATTTTCATTTAGCAGAACGTTCCCCGAAGACGATCAGATGAAATGCAGAATCGGTCAAATTTCCCGGATATTAGGAAAATGTTTTCATGTAATGTTTCTGAGAGCTAAATCTCCCGAGCAACGTTGTTCAGAAGCTTGTGTGAGCAACATTCTAATAGCATTAGTAAATTCTCAGACTACGATGAACATTATCTGCTAGCTAGGTTAAAAAAAATGTAATCTAATCTAAGTCATATCTCATGCTTAACACAAGTTGGGTACTATTAGCCTTCTCCAGTGACAAGTGCACGGGATGGACGAAACGACTACGTGAGTGGAAAAAGTGGACTTACTCAGTCTCAGCCACTCCCATCTGTCCTCCCATTTGTCGATCATTTCTTTCCTCTTGTCTGTCAACTGCAGCAACTTTTCTTTAATCTGTGCACAAAATTTGAATCAAAAGTTCAAATTATTTATTTGCACTTAAGACGCTCTCAGAACACTGATAGTCAATGCAGCGTAACTTTAACACCGCAGTGGACATAACACTGCGCCATATAATTTCATTATTTAGAGAATGCAGAACTGTCCCTCACCTCCTCTGACGCATAGTGTTTGCGTGCCAGCAGAGACTTGCCCAGCTCGATGCAGGTGGTAAAGCTGTCATTACGCGCATCGATCTCGGCCTTGATGCCCTGGTGGTTGTTCATGAGCAGCTCCACAGAGGACACATCCCTGCAGTGAGCCGGGGAGCAAAAGTTCATTTTGATCATGAAAGCAAACAACACCAACACAAATATGACATATCAGGCCATATATACACACATAATCAGGATTATACTTGTATTATATTATATTAGATTATATTATATTACAATGCTTTCAGTTTTGATGGAAGAAGCACAGACTTCTTCAGTCTTCTTTCTGTCTTCACTCTCACCTGGGATTCTCCTGGGCCTCGATGAGGCGGATGACGTCCTCCATCCAGAGCATGAGGTCACGCACCATATTGAAGAAGCGGAACTTGTCCCCGGTGTCGAGCAGACGTGCCCTACGCCCTTCACAGGCTTCCAGAAGGTTCCTCCATGCGTCCAGGACTTCACTCTCTCTCCGCTGGATATCGTCAGCCTTATCGCCGGCGTACGCCGACTGCAAACGTGACGCGTCTTCCTGCAGCTGCCTGACCTACACACACACACACACACACACACACACACACACACACACACACACACACACACGCACACACACACACATGCACAGAGGGGAGGAAGTGTGAAATCTGGATCAGAGATCATGCTCAGGTCATTTTTATCTCAGAGATGCAATGAAGTCAAAATTAAATATCTCCATTACTATTATACAAAAAAGCTAAGCTTCGACTGTATCCGTCTGAAAAATATGACAGGGAACATTTTTTTTATTAGGAATTTTATAGCAAAAAAAATTCAAGGTTCTTCATGGCTAAGCACTGTAGTAATCACAGCAATAATGAATCTATTGAAGCCTTACAAACCTGCGTCCCCAGTGCTTGTATGTCGTGTTCGAAGGTGGTGTGCATCCTCTGGAGCGCCTCCACTGTGTTCTGGTCTCGCCCGAGCTCTTCTGGGAGCTTCTTGTGCTTGTCCAGGATGCGGCTCAGGATCTCTTTGACGTCGTGGTAGAACTTATGCAGCTCGTAGGAAGCCGCCAGGATCTGCGTGCGAGTGTCGATCAGCTCCAGAAGATCCGCCCAGGCCTCGTTAAGCCCGTCCTTCCACTCGGCGACGGTCGCGGCGTCAGTGTGGCCGGCGTTGATGAGCTCGTCGGCCATCCGGTTTACACCGTCCACACGCTCCTGACCGATGTTCCCCGTGTCACGGGCGAACTCACGGAAACGCTCCTGCAGCATCTGAGAAAGAGGAAGAAAACAAACAATCTATGGATAAAGCTTATAATAAACGCATTACAAAAACGCAACGATATGGACATTGATACGGTGAAGCTTTCATTTCTTGTAGGAGACGTTTAATAAAAATTATGGGAGGAGTCTACAGTGTCAGCACCTTGTAGAGGTCAGTAAGTTTTCCGCCAAGGGAGATCCATCATGCTGGATTTTTTATTTTTATTTTTTTTGTCAACGAAAACTTGCCCACTTGAACATGTTGTACAGTAAATCTCCGAGTGTAATTATTCTGAGTAAGCCTAACAAAAATGAAACATGCACCAGGCAAACATCCAGCAAGGACAGATGGAAAGAGGGATACAGGTAAAGGTGGAATGCAAATAATTCTTCCTCCAGGCTTACAGTGACGTGCTCGTAGTCCTGGCCCAGCTCGTGAGATCCCGCCACGACCTCCCTCTCAGCGATCCACTGCTCCAGATCGTCCACCTCGCGGTTCAGCTGGAAGAGGCGGAATCTCTCGTCCAGTTTTCCTCTCCTTTCCTCTGAAAGGTCCTTCAAGCCTGCGTACAGCTTATCCACCTGTGACTGCCGCATGCCTATTCTCTCACTGCAGAGTGAACGACAACCACAAAGGAAGCATCAGTGTTATTCAAACAGACCCGGATGAATCAGGTAAAAATGATTCATCGTAGATTCATGTGAATCAGGGAATAGGAGTCAGATCCAAATTCTGATTTGACTCCTTAGTCATTAGTCAGTTAGTGATTCACTCACTAATCTGGTAACCCAATCTCTCTCTCCCTCTCTCTCTCTCTTTATCTAATGTATACTTTACACTCTTACTCAGATGCGCTCTCAGCTACCAAAATTTGGCACAGATTGATTTAACGTGAATCTGTACTCGGTAGTACGTATTATTGTACCCTGAAAAGTACCGAGTTTGGTACTCAACTCCATCTGACCTCACTCTGAGCTTTAATGAAAAGCAAAATATATATCGTTTAAATGTTGGAAGCTGGTGGCTGCGTCTGGTAATACCGACACTAAAATGTGAACACATCAGAAAAAATTCTGTATATGGAAATGAAAGCCATTAAACTCCAGACTTTTCCAAATCTGTGCAGAAAACCTGCTTCAAGACTCTAAAAACTGTTAAATCCCCCCAGACATCAATCCAAGTCCAAGATCAGCTCTGAGCGTCAGATTAACATTATAAAATGTGATAATAAATCAGGGTGGGGGAAGGGGTGGTGAGGGAGCCTGGTGTACCTCTCTGGGTGATTCTCAGCCACCAGACCGCGGCTGGTCTTGGAGAGCTGATGAACAGTCTCGGCGTAGTCCTCCACCGCCTGCTCTAGGATCTGGTGCTTCTTCAGCATGGCCACGGAGCTCTGTTCATCCTGACAGAGAAACCGAACGCAAGTGATCAAACAGCAGGAACAGTTTTAGGATCATTTCGTCATAAATAGCATCAAGATGGGATTATGATAAAGTACGGAAAAAAAACTTGCTTGACATTTAACCATGTGTTCTCACCAGCAGATTTTTTTCCCCACAAATTTGCTCTACATCATATGTGTGCACGAGTTCACTGGTTGCCATGGTTTCCTTGGTAGCACTCCTTGCACTTTTTTGTGTACAAATTCTATGGCATGCATCGTGATTCGAATGTTGATTTGAACTGCTTCAGCGACTCTAGTTTTCTAGACATGACCCAGCGCACTTGTCACTTGCCCCTTTACTACCTGTCGCAAAAAAAACTAAAACTGTGAGCACCTTGGCTTTCTCTTCTGACATCATGTAAAGCTCCTGCTCGCTCATCCAAGCCTCCGCCTCGGCCGCGTCAAAGTAGTACTGCTGCGCCTGATGGGCCTCCTCCAGACGCTCGTGCCGCTTCCCCGTCTCCTGCATGAGGAGGTTCCAGAGGTCCTGTAGCTCGGTGAGACGAGATCTGATGGGCTCCACGCTCGGGTTGTCCACCGTCACGATGCTCTGGCTGCGCTCGAAGATGTCATCATAGCGTGGCTGATGGCCCTGGATTTCCTTCTGCAGGGTCTGAATGAAAAAAAGCACAATGTGGTGGAACTGAGTGTCACACTCACAGGAAGAGTGACAGTGATGTGTGCCAAAGATCTGTGCGATATCAGCAGATTCTAATGTGTGTGTGTGTGTGTTTTGATACATGTTAATGGCTCACCTGGTTCTTCTTGATAAGCATCTGAACAGTTTGTAAGTTATGGCCATGGTCTGTTGACGTAGCGAGAGGCATCCTCTCCTCAACCCAGAGCTGTCAAATGAAGGAAATGATGTCACTAATGTTTCGCACGCTTACTCAAACATCGCACAACCGCTCAGTCCTTCAACTCACAATTTCGTCCTCGACGTCACGGTTGAACTGGTGGATCTCCCTGGAAGCCATGAGAAAGTTCTTCCTCTTCTCAAGAGGCTCAAGTAGCTCCTGGAACTTCTTCTCCACCACCTGGCGCCGCCCATCCACCTCATCCGTGTCCTTGCCTTCCTGCCGCAGCACGTTAGCCTGCGACTGAAGTTCCTCCACCTCCCTCTTACGCACCTCCACCTGGTTCTCCAGCATCTATGCAAGACAACAAACTTGCTTTACATTTCAGAGGCAAAGCAGTGGCTAGGTTCTGTAAATCTGGTGAGACTTTACTTTACTCTCTTCTGGTACATTGGCAGTTAAAAGTTTGTGCACCCTGATTCAATATATAGTATATTTTTCATGACCTGATTAAACACTGGGAAATATATCTACAATTTTTTTTTTTACCTAGATTAAGAAATACATTATTCTTAAAGGAAGTCCACAAGTGCAGTATAACAATTTCACCTGATCAGATTATCAGGTATAACCATTGATAATTGATAATAGATACATTTTACCATTTCTATTTTCCCCTTTTTTTATTTGATCGAATTTCAAATATTTTTTCAAATTCTTTGCCTGGTCTGGAAATATAGAAGTACCTTTAAATTCCCTGCTTTTGTACTTGCAATTACTATCGTAAGACAAATTTATCATTTTAATCATTTTTAATCTGTAAAAGTTCTGAAATCTACTTTCTGTAAATTGTAAATATAATTTATAACACCTGACTCATGAACCAAGCTAGGATTGGCTCCAGCCCACCCGTGACTGCAGTGGATAAGTGGTATAGAATGAATGACTCATACACAAATGATTCAAATGATTTGAGTCTTGTTTCAACTTTGGTTAAAAAAAAATGTCATCTCCGTTTCCTGCTGGTCTGCACCGTGTGATGATTTCTCTAATGATGGACATCTGAGCCAGCTCACGAAGAGCCTGACAATTAGTTGATCGGTAGGTAAAAACTTCAGCTGTGTAGAGCAGTGGGCTTCTAAGACAGGCGATAATAAATAGATTGAGGAAGTAGAAATCTTGCACAAAAATATTTCAAGTGCATTTCAAACACTTTATAATTCTTTTAGATCATTATTGTACAATGATATAGAAAACTTATTTTATCTCATGTTTATCCACATCTTATTTGTTTAAACTTTCTCTATCTCATGTTTATCTATATCGTATTTGTTTAAACTCATCTTATCTCATGTTTTACATACCTTATTTGTTTAAACTTCTCATGTTTTACATGTGTTCTTTGTTTAACCTTATTTTATCTCATGTTTATCCACATCTTATTTGTTTAAACCTTTTCTATCATGTTTATCCATATCTTATTTATTTAAACTTATTTTATCTCATGTTTATCCTCATCATATTCATTTAAACTTATTTTATCTCATGTTTATCCATATCTTATTTATTTAAACTTGTTTTATCTCATGTTTATCCACATATTATTTGTTTATACTTTTTCTATCTCATGTTTATCTATATCCTATTTGTTTAAACTCATCTCATGTTTTACATATCTTCTTTGTTTAACATTATTTTATCTCGTCTATCCATACCTTATTTGTTTAACCTTATTTTATCTCATATTTATCCATATCTTATTTATTTAAACTTATTTTATCTCATATTTATCCATATCTTATTTATTTAAACTTATTTTATCTCATGTTTATCCACATCTTATTTGTTTAAACTTTTTCTATCTCATGTTTATCTATATTGTATTTGTTTACACTTTTTCTATCTCGTGTTTATCTATATCGTATTTGTTTAAACTCATCTTATCTCATGTTTTACACATCTTATTTGTTTAAACTTATTCTATCTCATATGTATCCATATATTATTTGCTTAAACTTATCTCATGTTTTACATATCTTATTTGCCTAATCTTCTCATATTTTTTTTTAACCACATTTTATCTCATGCTTATCCAGATCTTTATATTTGATATATTGCAGTCGCCAGCCAGAGCCAGATATTTGGCTTTTGAAACATGAAGGAACGAATCGGCTCTGGAACTGCCTCGGTGGAAAAGGGGTAAAGTTCCAGTTGCTCGTACCTGTTGTTTCTTTAGCAGGATGCTGACGCTGGTCAGGTCTTTGCCGTAGTCGTCTGACTGGATCTGACCCTCCAGCCCCCCCAACCACTTGTCGAGATCAGTGCAGCTCTGCGTGAACAGCTCGGCCTTGTTGGCATCGAACAGGCACTGCGCTTTGGTCTGTGTGGTGGACTCCAGCTCCTGCCACTGCGTCTGCAGCACCGTCAGCTTCTCCTTAACCACGGCCTCCGTCTCAGGCTTCTCTGATACCAGCTGCCTCCCTTCCTACAGAGACGGAGACGGAGGGAAAGGGGTTTAGGCAAGATGCTACATTTTATTGCGTATTCTGTGACAGCTCAAGACACAAGTAGACACATTTTGTAGACAAAAGCGCAAGTTGGTGGTGTAACACAGGCATACAGTATTAATCATTTTACAATTCAAGTCATTTCACTTCAGTGTAAACGTTGACTTTGTCCTTAGAAGTCTGTAGCTTCCTTTTCACAGACGACAACTTTTCACAAAAAAGAAAAAAAGAAAAGTAAAAAAAGGTTCAGGATGGATTCAGCTGGTTTGTACTGGATTTCAGTTATAATAAGAAGAATAGATTTACAATCCAGAACATTGCTAATTACGATAAGTAATAAACAAATAAACAAACAGACAATTAAATCATTCTATGGTCATGTATTTATTGGTTTGTCCTGGTAATTAGATCACAAGGCAAGTCCTTATTAGACATAATCATAATGTACATCTTTAAACAAAGTAATTATAAATTAATAATAATATTATGATAAGTATTCGGAATTGAACTGTACGCAATGTGCCCTGGAAATTAGTCGGCACGTCCATTATCACACATCACCACTAGGGGGCGCTTACTTTCATCCAGTTACTGTGGAATGGGAGCGCAGATCCCAAAAAAAGAAAAAGATGAAGGATAATGGAAAAGGGATTTAGATAGCTGGCTACCTCAGACCTCAACCCGTTAAAGATTTAGCTTTAGCCCTGTACAGTAAATCTCTTACAGAGGACATCGCTCTTTTATTGGCCCGGATGTTTTGCAGGTAAGTCTGTGTTCCATACCGTTACTCATCCACTTCAGCTTTGTGTACACTGACTACACACACTTAGCTGAGGCATGTCAGCCAGGCTAAACGTAAAGCATTTCGACCTCAGACTAACCTTCTCAATCTTATCCAGCCACTCTTTGTTGGACTGGAGCTCAGCCATGAAGGCTTGGTGCTTGAGCCACTTGCTGTGCAGGTTCCTGGCCTCGTCGTACGACATGTCCTGCGCTGTCAGCATCTTCTCGTTTATCCACAGAGACAGCTGCAGACACGCAACAGAAAAGAGAAAGCGTAAGCAACAGGAGGGATATGACGCTCCCAGATGTTCTTCAAAGATCTTTTCAAGAAACACCAGCTGGGATACAAACGAAATGTTGTACACAAAAAGTCCAAACTGTGTTCCTACAGTGTCCACATGTCAGTATGTGTTGGAGGAACAGTCCTCCTTTACTCCAAAATCAATATCATTGGATACTCATGAATAAACAATAACACTATTTCTGCATAAACAGTTCCGATAAAATATTGCAGAAATGCATTCAGGTAGAACTACGATATCGTCCAAATCCATTAACGTAGACTTCCGACTTCAAACTTTGGGCCATGCCTCGTACGCTAATAAAAGACATGTGGCTTCAAGATGGAACTGTTAGCTTAACTCTGTGATGTCCTTATATGAAAATATGAGATAATGAACGACTTGGAACAGTTTGACGGAAGCATGTGGGAAAAAAAAGCATTGTTATCTACATTCTCCTTTTGTGTATTAAAGCATTTAGTAAGCATCAGACTAATTCCTTTTCTTCCCCCCAAAGCAGAATTTGGATCTGTACCTCCTGGCAGTCCTGCAGGAACTTCTGTAGGTCTCTGTTATCTTTAAGTCTCATCAGGAGCTCCACAGCCGCCTCGCGGTTCTTCTTATGTCTGCAGGGTAAGGGTCCAAAGGTCATGAATTCATTCAATCCCAGCAAAGTCATCGTTAGAATGTGATGTCTTTGGTGTTTTGAATTTAAAGGTGCATTAGGTAAAATTCGCCTAAGATTTCGTCTCATACTGTTACGGGGGTTCAAAGTTTAAAAGGTTCCTGAACGTGTTCACGAAGCTCCGCCCACAGGATCGACCATGGCCCATAGAGTAGGGTGTCTATAAAATGACTGAACAGTATTCGCATCCAAACCGTAAGCAAGCATTCCAGACTGGAAAGCTTTTCTCGGTGACTTTATACACTTAAATACTCAACAACCGTATCTTGAAGTTCAAACGTTTATGCAGGAAAATTTACATGGATTCAGAAATGGGCTGCACGCTGAAGTTAATTTTTAGGATATGCAAAAAAAAAAAAAAAAAAAAAAACACTGTGCATTGTTGACATCTCAGAGATTTTTCATGAGTTGAGTTTTTTTTTTTGGCGTTGAAACATAAGCACTATGAAAAATACGGACTAAAGGGATGTGATAATAAGCAGTAAGGTCAAATTGGTCATTGTGATCTAAGACGGTCTCTGATTTATGATCCTCTGATGATAAATACAACCTTTAGTCCACATTAGAGTGGACGTAATACTGCTTCTCACTCAGGCAATGTTTGCATTAGAATAGAAGTCAGAATCACGTGTACCTGGGATATAGCTCGTGCATAACTCTCACATCATTTCTGAACTGTCTCTAGTTACGCCAGAGGTTTGAATCACAATTTTTTGCGCACAATTTTATATTAAATTCTCACTACGGACTTTCGCTCAAAATGCTTAAAAGCATTTTATCTAAATGCTTTTAGCTACATGTGTGAATTCGAAATTGTCTAAAGTTCTTACACTAACTAAATATACGTGCATCTCTACAACCTGTCGTCAATGGAAGTCGCTCTCTCCTGAATCTTGTCGGCGTTGATGTTTCCGTCACTGGCCAGTCTGCGTCCGGCCTCCACAACACCGTTGATCTTCTCCTCGTTGGCGTCCATCGTGGTCATGAAGTCCTCCTGCTTCTTGATGGCGGCCTCTGCTCCTTCCAGAGTGGTGGGCATCTCAGTGTGGGCCAACACATACTCCTGCAGAAAGACAGGAAAGGATTTTCTTAGCATTTTAAGAACCTTTCGGAATAATTTATATGAAAGGTGCCCGTCTAACATGTAACATCTTAGGTAAACTGTACAACAAGGTAGCTATGAAGGTTTAATCAACAGTCTTCATATCTTTACTTGGATGCGGAAACTCTTTACCTGATTGTTGAGGAAGGTCTCGGCCTGCTTAGTGTCTCTGAGGAACAGTTGGTAGGCGTGAGACTGGGACAGGAGGTTCTGACGGTTCTCCCACATCTTATGCAGCTCATTCCAACCGGTGTCCAGCGCCTGCAGCCGCTGCCTCAGGAACATGTACTGGGCGTCCGTCTGGCCCTGGGTCACCATTTCTCCCATGTCCCGCATCTTCTGGTAATCCTCTTCATAGTTGTCGATCTCGTGCTTGATGCCTTCATGCTGGGCAAGGAGCTTCTCAGCCTCGGCCAGGGTGTTGGGCATGTCCTCAGAGGCGATGGCTGTCTGCGTGCGAGAAAGCCACGATTGGAAGTCATCCAGTTGGCGGAGGAACTGCTGCAGCTTGCTGGCCTCACCCAGAGATGCCTCGCGGTTTTGTAGAGTGTCCTTCAGCTCCTCCCATACAGTGCCAATGTCTGCCAGCCTGCCTTTAATGGCCTTGGCTTGCTCAGGATGTTCATCTGCCAGACGCTCTGCTTCTCCACGCAGGTCACCGAGCTTATCCTCGATGGCTGCCAGGTCGCGCTCCATCCCCGTCAGCTTGCGCTGCAGTGCCATGACTCCTGTTAGGTCGTTACCCAGGTCCTGAGTGGACTCGATCACTTTGGTCTTCTCACGGATCCAAGACTTGGTCTCGTTGCAGTCCAGGTGATAGTTCTGGACACCCAGTGCTGAGTTCAAGGACTCCTTCTTCTGGTCCACCAAGTCTCTGAACTGGCTCCACCTACAGAGGAGGATTTGTGGATATCTACTTAGTAATTCTGCTTAAACAAGAAGAATGTTAATTATATTTTGTTCAAGTCAAAATCTTACACTTTTACGGGAAAAACGTTCGTGCTGCTGAATTCTCAAATCTTGAATCTTTGCGTTCATATCATAAGAACTGGCTAAAAAAGACTAAGATGTGGGATTTTTCTCGCTGTAAGTGACTGGTCTACTGTGAGTTATCCTAAGTGAGTTCAGCCTACTTTATAGCGTACTGTATCGAGTTGTACTCTATTGAGTAATTCCTGTGTTATTATTATTATTGCTATTCTGTGACACTCAGCACCTTCATTATTATTGTTTGAGTTTGTAGAGTTCATGTGAATATGTATGCTCATGTGCAATATGTATCAGATAAAAAAGCAGACTTTCTGTTTGGACTGTTTGAAAAAAGAAAAAAGAAGTCTTCCTTTCGAATTCCGAATCCACCAGATAAATGTTGAAACCTGCCTGGTGTTCAGTTTGTCCTGCTGAGCCTTGATGTCCTTCTCGCTGGGGTGTCCACTGTGCATCAGCTGCCGGGCGATCTGATTGACCACAGCCACGCGGGATGCCTGGTTATTCATCTCAGGCTCCAGACTCTCGAACCTGAAACACATCATTCATTTACTTGGCACAAAAAATACAAGACTGAGAATGGAGCCTGACAGGCGCATATTGGATTCATCGTTGAACTGAAATGAAACTCTCCAAGAGTCATGAGGAGGTTGTAATTTCAACCACTACTAGTGGTTACGAAAATGGTAAATATAGTGACGCTGCTTAGTTGCAGAGCTGCAAAGGAGACTAAGATCTGTGATTCTGGCTTTCTCACGACTCTGCGTGACTCAGCAGGGACATCTGCTCCACTAAATGCTCCTAATGTGCCATTTCTGTTGCGCACCGTATAGAAATATTTCACATGAAGCGTTTCCGCAATATGTCACCATGACTTCATATAACTTGCTCTGGAGATGAAAGAACATTTACTGGTGCTTAAACATGGACTAACGTGGAGAAAATGAAAGTGTGGTTTTGACATGGTCTAAATACAGTTTAAGTGTGACCGACTTCTCCTGCCTGTTGACCGTATTCCGGTCCAAAGCTGGAGAAACAAATTTCAGACACCAGACTAGGGGTGGGAAATGCTCACCTGTGCTGAATAACTTCCAGGTCCTCCAGTTTCTCTGGAATCTCCATACTGTTGAGCCATTGCTCCTTCTCATCGATCCACACCTCGCAGGCATCAGCCTCGCTGAACATCTTATAGAGAGACAGTGCATCCTGCAGAGCCTGTTTCCTCAGCCGAGTGAGCTCTGCCAGCTCCTTATAGCGCTCCTCAATGCCCGACAGGCGTCCGCTGATGTCGGCTGACTGGGCCAGCTCATCAGGGAGTGCCTGAGCCTGCTCATGGAGTGAGTCGATCACGGGCCGGTAACTGGCCACATCAGCTGCTGCGTCCTTGTGCTTCTTAACCAGCGCCTGAGTGGAGAACTCGTCATGGCCGACGTCGTCACTCGAGACGATACGCAGCGCGTCCAGCATCCAGGCGTCAACGTCATCAGCGTCAGCCTGGAACTGGTGCAAACTGCAGGCCTCCTCTAGGCGTGCCTTCCGGACTGCGGCGAGTTGCTCCAGCGCCGCCCACTGAGCCTGTAAATCAGCCACGCGCTCACGGATCTTGGCCTCTCCGAAGTGTCCGGCATCAGCCATCGCCTGACCCTCACGCACCGTATGCTGCAGGTGCCCAGCTCTTCCACACATCTCGTCCTCAAGGGCTCGGTGCTTACTCAGCAAACGCACGGCACCCGTCAGGTCCTTTCCGACGTCATCTGAGGACAGGATCTGCTCCTTCTCACGGATCCAGCCCTCCTCCTCAGCCATCTCCCAGAAGAACTTCCAGAGACGGCGAGACTCCTCCAGACGTGCGCGCCGCTCGGCCGCCAGCTGCGTCAGCTCCTGGTAGCAGAACTCCAGGTGAGCCACACGATCAAGGACCACCTGCGGATCACACGGCTTGTAACCTGCAGGAAGTGGCAGACGCAGGAGAACCGTAAGAGATCGAGATAAATTGGTGGAACAGGGACACGTAAACAGGAAGAGAAGGAGGGAAGAAGAAAATGAGAAAAGAGAAAGTGGCTTAAAGCGAAGGAATACTCAGAGACACGAGTAAATTCAGAGAGATGTTGAACTCCATCAACCAATGTTTATTGTTTAAAAATTAATTTGTGTAAATAACTAAATCGTGTTTTTATTCACGTCACCTCACCTTCATCAGAAACTGCGTATTTCTGGGCGTTGGCATTGACAGCCCGCACACGGTCGGCCTGGATGGCGATATCAGCCTCCACCAGAGCATGTTTCTGAAGCAGATCTTCCACTCCCAGCAAGTGCTTCCCATAGTCCTGAGACAGCAGTAGCATCTGTGGGGAGAAGCGAGTAATCAAGACGCGCAGTTTCTACAGTGTTCTACATTAACGCTAAGGTTCAATAAAACTCACAGTCAGATATTTAACTTTAATTTGGTTAATAAAATGCAGTTTAACAGGATTTTAACACTGGAGACAACATGTTTAGCAAATTTCTCCTTTCTTCACTTTAACTTCTCTCGCTTGAAAACCTCCTACTTGTGCTCTCCTGCCTACTCTCTCTCTCTCTCTCTCTCTCTCTCTCTCTCACACACACACACACATACACACTTTCTCCCTCCCACCTCCCTTGCATCTTCACCTTCATCTCGTCCATCCAGTCCATGATGTAGAGCATCTCCTGGAAAACACGCTGCACGCCCAGGTTCATCTCCAGCCTCTGTCTCCGTGCCTTCAGCAGCTCCAGCAGATAGTCCCAGAGCCGCAGCACGTTGTCCTTACGTGCCGCAATGCGCTTGATGTCGTGGTAGTTCTCCGCTTCCAGCTCTTTAGCCACGGCCACCACGGCTTGCACGCGCTCCTCGTAAGCCGCGATGTCCGTCTCGATGGCTTCATGCTTCTTGGTGGCTGCCTCCACTGCCTGGAGGTCGAAGCCGAAGTTGTCCTGCAAATGAAGTGATGGAGCACAATGAGGTGACTAAAAACATTTACTCCCATTGAAAGATCAGGTTAACTTGTATTTATTTGTCCTGATCATTTTATTGTAGTATAGGAACATTTCCTAATTATGTCCAAAATTTTTATTACATACAATTATACCAGCTGGTATCAATCTGGTGGGAAAAAAGAAGGCTACTGATTGGTCACCTGTGACACTAGGCGCTGGTTCTCGCTGAGCCAGGTTTCTCTCATGGCCGCCTTGCGGTCGAAACGGCGTGCCAGCTGCTCCAACTTCTCCTGACGAATCAGCTCATTCCTCAGGGCCAGCTCACGCTCATGCTCCGCCTTTTCCAGACGCTCCCAGGCCTGACAGCACACGCCCACACACACACACACACACACGCACACACACACACACACACACACACACACATAATGACTATCACTGTAGCTATCATCCATTTACAGCAGATCTGTCCCCTGGAACTGTCCCCAGCTGGCAAGCAACCACTCGTAATCATATCTTGTGAGCTGGGTGTTGAGTTCTCGGTTCTTGTCGGTCAAAAGGTGCTCATTAATTTTGTAAAACAGTAGCTCTGAAAGCAGTGCTAAATCACAGGTTTATAACAGTATGCTTGCACCAATACATATTATCATAATAACACCCTTTTCACAGGGACCTGAATGGCAGATACACATTTACACATAAAAACACATAACCAGTGTGTTTAAAGCACCTTTTTTGGAAGGAGTCTCCAGTGCCAGGGCTTTGTAAACAGTCAGTCAGTCAACTTTGCGATTTCGAGCCGTTATAAGTGAACTTAATGTTCCACAAGATCAAATCTAAGTGTGTACGGGAATATAAAAAGTGTTTATTTATTTATTTTTGTTGGAGAACTGCTGTGCTATAAAACGAAAAATGAATAAAACATTTCAGGACGTGCTGTTATAGGAAAGTAATCAACTCTGGCTAACTCTGCTTCATGACGCAACGCTGTTGATTATTTATCTAAAGCTGCACATCCAGGAGTATTTTATTCCTGAAGCGCAGCACCAAAAACAAAAGTCTCACCTTGTTGATGTCGGAGATAAGCTTGCCCTCTCTGGGCATGTAGACTTTTTGGTTGTTGGCTCTCATTTTGCTCTGAATGGTGAACAGAAGGACTTCCAGGTTGCCTTTCTCCGTGAACCTGAAACAATCCGAGACAAAGGCAATGAGAAATTCAATTCGCTTTGGTATTCCGTCTACGTAATTGAATCCTCAACCTCAATTCCGTTCGATTCAATGATTCGGTTCTTTAAAAATTTAACCCGACACGATTACAGTAAAAGAAAACTTCGTAACGCTCACTTGGGAGGCTTCTCTACAGTACGGTACGTGTTGAAGGCCTGGAGCTGCTGCTGGACTCCTACGAGAGAATTAGCGAACTTGCGGTTGTTCAGGATGATGATGGTCTGCTCGATCCACTCCAGGAGGTCGGACGCAAGAGACTCGTATTTCTCGATCATCTTCTCTGTTTCGATGGCGTTATCCAGCACCTAGGGAGGACGACGCGCAGGTTTTTTCGCTTCTGTCACGTGACACGGTTTCAATACACCAGGAAAAAAAAATATAGAGCTCAAAAGAACTCACTTTGCCAATACGTTTGCCCTCCACCTTCAGAGCCTTCATCTTGGAGAAATAGTGGTAGTACGTGACGACGTAGGTGATGACTGACTTCTCATCAGGATGGTCTACGCTGATATCTAAAGAAGGAAGCAGATATCGGGATTTAGACACAGAAGTGACCGGCTATCATGAACGAAACACATACGGTTCTCTGATCCTACCAACTCGCAAGCAACAACAGCGGGCCAACGGAGTCAGGCGAAACCTACTGTATGGTACCTCTAGCTGTGGAAGATTTTCAGCCTCAGAGAGCGTTAAGACTGAAGTTTTTCTATCTTTATTACACAGTTTTGCTGAGTACTTGATTCTGATTGGTCAACGGCGGCATGCTACAGTCCGCTTTTCCTGCATTTGATAATAGCTCTGTATAATATTGTGTATCAAAGTAAAGACTTCTTTAATACGTAGCCGTGTAATAAGAGAGAGTGTTGCAGATTTTGTTCCAAACGTAACACAGTGGAATATGGATGGGATCGAGCACAATGACTCGGTATTTAGAGCAGAGGCTTCTGGGAAGGGTGAGCTGGCCCCTTCAAAATGTATACTTACTTCAAAACTGTAAGTGCAAAAAAAAAAAGAAAAGAAAAAAAAAAACAGCAAAATGAAGCAGTTAGTTAAAAAGAAATGGAAGTTTATTGTGAGCAAAACCTGAGAAAGGAAACTACGTGTCATGCAACGAGCGCGGAACGCTCGTCTGCGCTCCCTCTCTCAGCCCACCGTGCCCGCTCAACCACGCCCACTATGTGCATGCACGTCGTCATCAGCTGCACGGCACTAGCGCAAGTTATGGACAATATAGAAAGACTCTTTAGCTTTAACGTCGGTTCTGTTATTGCCAAGCCTTGTGCCCTTGCTCTAGTTCTTGTTCTTGGTTTCCTGGACTCTGTTTCTGGTTTTTGGATTTTGCCTCTGCCTTGCCCTGGATATATCTGTTGTTCTGTGTTTTGACCCTTGCCTGTCCGACCTTGACCTTGCCTAACGTTTTGGATTTGCCCGCCTGTTGTTTTGTTTATAATAAACTCTGACTTTCACTTTCGATCTGGATCCCTGCGCATGCATCCAACACGGACACACACAGTTATCCATCACTGACACTACGGTTATGTAATCAAAATGTTAAAAAATATTTATAGATATAACCCAGCTTTATGTTTTTATAATTGATGTCTTATAAGAGCAAAATAATAACGATGTCAGTTTTAGAAATCAGGAATTGATTTACAGTACGCTTGCATGGTGGCACTAGGAGCTGAAACTGAACTCAATCTGCTTTTCTTCAGAATAAGATAATAACTATTATAACTGTTCGTGTAAAACGCAGCTCATCAGAAATCTCACGGCTCTTGACGGAAAGGGCAAGAGGAGGTTCTTACCCTCAGGGTCGAGCAGTTTCGTGAGCCCCAGGTGCTGCTCGGCCAAGTTGAAGGCATTCTGCAGGTTGTAGTGAACGTTGGACTTCTTCAGTTTGTCGAAATCAATAAGATCCGGCCTGTGACCAAAGGAAGACAAGAGTTTCACGGAGCGACAGGTAACACAGGATAGGGCCAAATGGCGGACAAGCTGAGCCAAGAACTGAAACTGGAACCTTGGCTAGAGGGTTTCTACCTGTGTTTGTGTATGAGGGCGTTGAACGCCATTCCGTCGCGCCAGCTGGTGGTGAAGTTGTGGATGTTGACATTTGGATAGCTGTAAAGAAACACAGATGATGCTCAGCTCATATACACTACCATTTCCTTCATAACATAAACAGCTTCTGCCGGACCATTCACACTGCTCACCCTGCTGTCTTCATCTGGCACCAGAGAAGCAGAGCGTCTTTAGCTGAGCGCTTCTCTTTATTGTCTTCTGTTACAACGCTGATGTCTTGGATCTGTTCCATACACAATAACTTAAAAAGTTAGACTTAAAAGTTTCACGACACGTATACGATTGTAGTGAAGACGGGGGATTATTATTTTAAGGTGACCTGGAAGCGGAGGATGATGGTCCAGATGAGGCCGAGCGTGAGGCGATGGTTGCCATCGACGATGTCATGAGAGCCCATGTTCTCCAGGTGGACGCGCTGCTCCTTGAGGAACTGCAAGGCTTTATCGACGTTCTCCAGACAGTGGATTCTCATCCGGCCCTTCGTGGGTTTGGGCTGCAAACGGCAAATGACAAGTGATTAATAATGTCCTCCTTAATCAATGAAGTGTTACTGTTACAGTACCACCCTGAAGTTCTCAGGAACTGTTTCATCCCTCTGATTCCACAACAATTGAATCATTGTTATTCATTATTAAAAAGAATGACACAAACTTTTTTATCCATTTGTAGTTCGCATTTAACGCCCGCAAAAAAAGTTACAAGTTACAGAAGCTATAATCATCCATTCCCTCACCAACCTCTCTATTTTCTGTCCTGTTAATCAGATAAAAAGTCAGCTTGTCACCGAGACGCCGCTGTCATGTCGATGTTGAACTCCAGTTCACGGAATGCACTCTGACCTACAAACATGGCTGCCATGATTTTTTTCTTTTCATTCTACTTTTTTTTTATTTTTTTTATCTTGCTTATTTTCTGATTTTTGGAGTATAGACTTTTCTAACCAAGATTGTTTGCTCATCGCCTGACCCTTGCCTGTTTTTAACCAAGCTCTTGTCTGTTATTTATTTATTTATTTTCCAGCAGTCTCTGCCGTCTGACAACCACAATGCGTAAACTCCCCTATCCTGAAGATTTTATCTCATAGAGGAAGATTTGTTGACTTAAAACGCTGAAACTGGAGACTCCTTCCATAAATAAATATTACCTTACAAAAAATTGATCATTTTCATTTCCCAGTAGTGGAAGGTTCCCAGTGAGGAGGTTAATCTGCATCTATAGAAACCGAGAATTCAACAGCAGTGTTGTATGATTCCTGACGCGACACAGATGGCGTCCTAAAGCAGCACACCACCATCACATCTCTTGACATTTCTCAGAATTTGCCAATAGACAGAATTTCTATTTTATTTGTTCTGTATAAGATCTGGTTTTGGCTGAAATCAGTATCGTCTTGAAAAGTGGGACTGGCACACACCCATTTATTATCAATTCTTTCCAAGAGAAATATTTAAAACGGTACTTCTCTAAGTGGTCTGAAGTTTATTTTGGATGGGAGTATCTGTCCAAAAAAAAAAAAAAAAACCCCTAATGTTCAGATTTGTGTTTTCCATGGTAGGCAAAGAGATCATGGACCACTTGTGTTACATTTTTGGAGGTTAACTGTAGTTTAAAAACAGAGAAATACTTTGATTTGCATCAAATTTAGCCAAAATGTTCAGAAATCTCCAGAAATTGTTTAATTAACATCCAAATTCTTGACAAATTAAAGGAAAAATGATGTAATCTTAGGGTTAATAAGCTGACAGGCCACCAGAAGAGCTTTGGTTAAGATTCAGACACATGACGCATATCAATGCTCTTCCAAAAGATATTCTTTTAGTTTGAGTGTTGCCTAACACAGCGGCCCCCAAACCTTTTTTGTACCACGGACCAGTTTCATGCGTGAAAATCTTTCCGCGGATCGGCAGAGGTGCGGGGGCTCGCATGTATCACCTGTTACGATGAACCCGTAACTTACAGTAGGTAGGAATCTTGGTATTTTCATTTAAACCCAGCTTTCTTTTTGCTGGCAGTCTGTGACCCTTCTGCCGTCCCATCGTTTGCTCGTTCCTTCCTGGAAAAAGCTCTCCGGGGAATTTTGTTTGCAGCTCATTTTTTTCAATGGTTAGCTTGTGTGGCTGATGCGTGAAATGCCGTGCCAGAGTCAAGTGCGGTAGTGAGGCGAGGCCGGAAACAGTCAGGTTTTCAAAATAGGACCTGGAAGACTAATAAAATAAAAATAACCATAATTTTAACCATGAAATTTCTTCTTTGTGTCCCGGTATCAAATGATCCACGGACCGGTACTGGGGGTTATGGAGCTCTGGTCCAACACATCGCTCTAAAAAAATCTAGCTCCCAGAGGTGCTCAACTCGGTTGGTGAGAGTGAAGGCCATAACATGTGATTTACATCATCATCATCATCATATCACTCAGTGAGCCTTTATGCACTATAGGTGGGGGGGCGGAGACACTGTGGAAGAGACCACGCCCATCAGGTTAGAAAGGTGAAAGGTGATCAAGCAGAAGAACTTTGTATTGATTTGTACTTGAGTCTCTAAGAGGAACAGCGAGTGAACCCAAAAATAAATAAACGCACGTACACAGAATAACAGAGCTATTGTTTTTTTCCTTTACTTTGTCACCAGGCTGTACGATATGACTGGAAATAGGGATGCTTTAAGAGCATCAATGTTCAGGACATGAAGTTCAACACCCGTTTTTTTGTTTAAAAAGTTCACAAATGACATATTTCGCTCCATGCAGAGGGTGCATTGCTGACAGCGCTGTACAGGTTAACATGACAGGCTGCAGTATCCCATTCCAACTCCTTTCCTGCTGGACTTGAGCTCGCGTTAATGATGTACCGTGGCACTGAGGACACACTGAGCAAACTGTTTCTATTCTGATACGCACGATAGGAGAGAGTGGCTCTGACAGGAAAAGCAAAAGCGTCAAGACAGATTGAGACACTTTTGGATGAAAATATGGATTACATACAGTACGCTCTGTTGTTAGATGTATTGTGCAGGCTCCATTTGTTGTAGATAAAAATATGCTCGAGTTTCTAAACGGACCTATCGGCGTGTGCGAGTGAATGAGTAACTGGGTGGCGTCAGAGGCTTGTGTGCTGGGATATGATGTACGACGGAGACTTTGTACCGAGGCGTGGTCGCTGCGTCTGGAGAGAGAGAGAGAGAGAGAGAGAGAGCGAGAGAGAGATGGAATGAAATAATGAAGGCTGGACGTGGGGGATGGTGTGGGGGAGTGGTGAATGCCGCAAGTCCCTTGAGGACAGCTCCTGACGAGTTTTTCAGATGGTACGTGATCTGCAAAGAGAGAGTCAGATGAAGTGGCGGTAATCTGCTAGAACGCCAGACAGCGAGAACGGAGAGCGCGTTACTTCCTGTACCCCTACTTTGGAGGTGTGCGTGGTATCGTCCTCGTGTGTGCCGAGTGTGTAAGGAGGCCTCACGCGGACGCTCACTCACACACACACACACTGCAGTGGCATTATGTCTCTTTGAAATGCACATGGCTTACACACACACACACACACACACACACACACACACACACACACAGCAGGTGGAGGGGCAGGGCAGTGCAGTACAGAGGCTCTGCGATGACATCAGCACTTTTCAGCAGAGACACTAAAGACGCTGGAAGCGACAGCCAATAACCTTATATTATAATTAGAAAACAGATAAGAGAGCCTTGACGACGGCTGGCATTTATAAGAGGAGGGTCTAAATGTAGTCCGTATACCACTTGACAGCCATCTTGGCAACACCCCCAGACAGTTATTTCCTGTAACGCATGATCAGGCTCCTACGCACCTCAGGTTCCAAAACTGGCAACCAAGCTGATGTTTTAAACAAAGGTTTAAGGTTGTACAGATACTACACTCAAGCACGTCCAGATTCGCCAAGCTGGTTTCTATTGTAATGGTGATCTTTAGTCTGAGGCTGAATCCCAAATGGATTTCTACTCTGTACTCTAAAGGATAAAATAATCCCGTCTACACACTAACGCACTACAGTATATGACCCGTATCAGGGGCTGTCAGATGGCAAACCAAGATCCGAGAGCTGTGGAACTAGCAGACCTAACCAAGAAGGATTAAAAATATACTTCAGCAGTAACAATAACTGCAAATTATTTAGCTGAA
>JAOVYU010000004.1:4426668-4439868 GCA_025674565.1 Synodontis membranacea
ATATATAAGCATTTTTCATATATACATAAGCACTTGCCTTTAAGCCCCAACATAATAAGGGGATAGAAAATACCGACCGAAGAAATAGATGGCATTTTTTTTCCCCCTTTTCTATCAAATGTAATATGACATAACGTAAAAGATATTGACAATTGGAGCGCATACCGTAAACATAATTCAGCGTATCCTTAGGCATTGGATCTTTAATAGAGAACCAGTATTAACCCTAACCCTTTTCTATTATGTGTCATTGTGGGGTGGTGAAAGAGTGCGGTCATGTTCATTATTTCTGTAGAGAAGTTTAAAAAAAAAAAAAAAAAAAGGAAAGCTCTCTTATCTGTACGCGGCTTTTATGGTTATTAAGGCCTGAACGTGAAAGCGTAGTGATCCTCAAATAAAAGAATAACAAAAGAGAGGACGAGAGCAGTGAACTCGGAGACGCTCACTCTCATGAGGTTTGGATCAACGTACTGTAGAATGAGACGTGATATCCTGTTGTTTCTGAGATGTCTTTCATTTGCCTTGTTACTGCCGTCTGAATAAATTGGTTTGCAGTTGGATGTGGCATGTGGCGAGACGTGACAGTAGGCACAGCTGGGTGTGATTCCGTTTAAGCCGTGTTTTTTTTCTTTGTGTGTTTGTTTTTGTTTTTGTTTTTTTTATCCTTTTTTTTTTTTACATTCATTTCCAGCATCAAACTGACAGGTAATTAAAGGGAAGAGACTCTTCAGACAAGAAGACTGACAAGCTGGATGATAGGAGCGCTCTTGAATGATTAACAGGAAATTGACTTTGAGTGGTTGAACAAATGAGAGCAATGAAATGTGAGAATTAAATAGGGGAGAAAAAGCTGCACCGGGGGTTTTAGAAGCTAATTAATGCCTTATCTGTTATAGCTGCGGTGCTGAGGATTTTTTTATTTTATTTTTTTTCGGTTTGAAAATTAAACAAAAATCATTATTGTGTCAGGGGAGTTAAACATTTTCAAACACGGGGTTCCTGACATTGCTGTGACATTAGTTAACTGTCAGGACTAACGGGCTTGATTTGGCAGGAGATTTTACTTTTGAATACGTAATGCATCATCATGGATACGTCCCATGCCATTGCATTGCATCCTTAGGAAGAATTCTGGTATCACACAGAGCTAGTGATGCCAAGCTAGCCAGCTGATGTTACCTAAGGCCTCAACATACTTAATGCAAAGACAATGTTTTGCTTCCACAAAACATACAGTCATGGCTAAAAGTTTTGAGAATGGCACAAATACTGGTTTTCACAAAGTTTGCTGCTTCAGTGTTTTTAGATCTTTTTGTCAGTTGTGTCTTTGATGTATTCACAAGTTTCAAAGGCTTTTATTGATAATCAAGTTTATGCAAAGAGTCAATATATGCATGGTTGGCCATTCTTTTTCGAGACCTCTGCAAGTCGCCCTGGCATGCTGTCAATCAACTTCTGGGCCAAATTCTGACTGATGGCAACTCATTCTTTCATAATCAATGCTTGGAGTTTTTCGGACTTTGTGGGTTTTTGTCATTGTGAGTGAGCCCACTCCCTTGGATGAGGAGCAGCCCCATACATGAATGGTCTCCGGATGCTTTACTGTTGGCATGAGACAGGACTGATGGTAGCGCTCACCTTTTCTCCAATCATTTTTCCAGATGCCCCAAACAATCGGAAAGGGGCTTCATCAGAGAAAATGACTTTACCCCAGTCCTCAGCAGTCCAATCCCTGTACTTTTTGCAGAATATCAGCCTGTCTCTGATGTTTTTCTTGGAGAGAAGTGGCTTCTTTGCTGCCCTTCTTGACACCAGGCCATCCTCCAAGTCTGCCTTACTGTGCGTGCAAATGCACTCTAACCTGCCTGCTGCCATTCCTGAGCAAACTCTGCATTGGTGACACCCCGATTCCGCAGCTGAATCATCTTTAGGAGACGGTCCTGGCGCTTGCTGGACTTGAAGCAGCAAACTTTATGAAAACCAGTATTTGTGCCATTCTTAAAACATTTGGCCTCGACTGTATGATTTCGCTGAACTTCTTGTGCACATGGCAGCTGGTAGAAATCCACGGAGGATCACAAACAAGCCTCTGATTGGTTGTTACAACCAAGGCCATCCCAACCAGTTCAATAGAAACTGGATGATTTTGAGTTGCAGGAGTCGTCTTTCTGAAATTGTGCTGGAGCACTTGCACACGTTGGCCAGTTGGTGGTGGTTTTTGATCGTCTTTGCGGGGTCCACCATGCAGGATTGAATCAACCAATTGAATTTACTCCTCCCTTTCCAAGCGTGTATTAGAACATACGTGAAGGTCATTTGCCCATAGTGTACATCCAAGTTCCAAGTGCTTTTCTGTGCTAAATAACAAGCATGAGCCTCCTTTTTTTTTTTTTTTTCAAAATTTGGGTCCTCAAACTTGTTAGCAAGCACCAGCAAATACAGATTCTTCTTTTTTCATCCTCCTTGTCTTCGTTTCTGTCCACCACAAATACACCAGAGTTCACAGAGTTCACAAAGTCCAACAGTGTTGTTCTAGCCAGCAAGTCTTCATAGGGAAATACAGAAACTCAAAGCAACTTGTAGTAATATTTTTCTCTATCAGAAAGCATTTCTAATCTCCCAAAATCCCAACTACTATAGCCATCCAGTTAGCAGTTTAGACAAAAATAATGATTCTTGGCCACACCACATTGTCATTAATTATTTTACTGTAACAGCATGTTCTATCATGATTTATTTCTCACTTTCACATCCAGGGTGCGATCTGGGGGGAGCTATAGCTCCCCTAGTGGTGACATGAGCTCCCCTGGAAACATGATTTTTGAATTTTGGTGGAGCTCTAAAATATTGATATGATGAACAAATAAATGCCATTTTGGGCATGGGTTTTCTTACAGGTGTAAAATAAGTAAAATAAAATTCTATTTAGAGCTTATTACTCATGAAAAAACGTAGCTTGCTTGCATGCTCGGGACCGGGGTATTTATATGCGCGCGCGATCGCCGAAGGGGGGGGTGAGGAATCGCGGACAGGGGTATTTATATGCGTGCGCGATCGCCTAACGGGGGGGTGGGGGATGCGAGCGGACTTTCTGTGGCACACCTCTTGACTTCTCACGGCGCACAGGTTGGGAAACACTGGACTATAGCCCATGTGAACATGTGAAACAATGTAAGTTTTTGAGTTGAGACGACTAATTTTAAGTTTATTTAATTAAACAGTCAAACGTTACTTTGGTGGTCCGTGGATTATTTATTATTAGGTGAATTTTTATTGAATTTTGCGTAGCCCATATATGTGCATATGCTGAGGAAATATTAAAGATCCCCCCCCTACCCCCCCCCCCGGAGACCGTGGTATAGTTCGCACACTGTCTACATCAACTGTTAAAAAAAACTTTCAATAAAAGTACGAATTAATCTCTTTCTAATCTAATCTAATGTAATGTAATCTAATCTATTAATCTGTTTTGATGAATATTGCATGTTTGCCTGTCCACACTTGTGTTATTTCCTCCTGTAGCATTTTCAGTGTAGCGGTGGGAAACTACTGCTGTTAGAGTCAGCTGCTAGTCATGTCCTTCATCACCATATTTAAACACACAGCCGTGGCCTCATGTGTCAAGCGTTGGACACTTCAGCACCGCACAGGAGGTCTAAAGTGGTCCAGCTTGTACGTAGATTAATGGTTGAGGCTGCCTCTGGGCATGTGTCTTACCAATCGTATAAGTGACATGATAAGTAATCATGTTTGATATTTCGTAAGAAGAGCCATTGACACTTCGCTCAACAGTTGGTCATCTTCACATCATAAGATGTGAAACTGAGGTGTGGCGTATTTGATCTGTCAAGGCAATTTTGGCATCGACATATCGCCTCTCTGGTTTTTCACTGCAAAATCGCTGCAATAATAAAATAGCTAGGTAACAAAATGCTATCATTGCCCAATTAGTATCTTGCAAAAATGTATACTAAAATCATCAAAGCTTATCTCGCTCTTACAGGTTCGTTTCATTTACAGGTTTTTGCTTTTTATAGATTCACTTTCTGTGATCTATAATTCTGTGATTCCCTACTGGGTAAAGCACCTCATTAGTAGTGTGCTGAACTATTTAAGTTTATACAGGAAATAATGAAGGATATGCCCAACTTGTGTAGTCGGATTAAAGGTACTATAGGGGCATGTTCTTGCGCAGCCATGCTGTCCTGGAGGTGCCCGATCTTGCCTGTTCTTGGAAGCTAAGCAGGGGTGGGCCTGGTTAGTACTTGGATGGGAGACATCCAGCGGATGCCGGGTGCTGTATAAAGACCCAGCCACTAAGGAGTGCACGCTCTGGTTTATTCCTGCGTGCCGGTCCCAAGCCTGGATAAATGGGGAGGGTTGCGTCAGGAAGGGCATCCGGCGTAAAAACTCTGCCAAATCAAACATATAAGCGGACCCTGTAAAAGACGGGATAAACGCTAGGAGAGAGGGGGGCATGTTCTTGTGAACCAGATAAAATTGAAAAATTACTAATCACTGGTTCACTGTTTTGAGAAATATGATCAATATGGAACGTTTTCTGAGGATTCTCAATGGGTTATCAGTGGGAATGTGTTGGTCATCATGGCAACTCATTGCCTACATGAGTTTCTGACATTTATGGGAAATTATGGGGTACGTACATTATATGACCCAATGAAAATTAGCCTGCTGTGGATGACACATAAAAGCCATACTCATATAGAGCTCATATAGAGCCACAACACGGGACCCGTCTGTGTGGCCTTCTCATAAAACACTTAAAATGCCGCAGGATTTCCATGGAAGAACAATAAAGAACAATTATATGACCAAAAAAAAAAACCTCTATTGCATATTGCATAGGATGTGAACTGCACAGGATAGAAGAATGTCATGTGGTATTTCAACATTCACATTAAGCCGTTAAAAAAATTAGATATCAGACCTTATTCCAATGGTAACCCATAAAAAAAACACTATTTTAAATCTCGTATGTCGCAGCACTTTGAATTCTCGTTTCTGATTGGTCAGAAAATGTCGATTGTTCGGCCATAATGGCATCGATGACAGTTTAGGTTTAGAGGGTTTTTGTGGTTTGTCTGTAATGTAGGCTACTTTTTTTATCTTATTAATTTCAAGAGAGAAATTAGAGTTTATAGCTGTTACAACGTTTGTGATACCGGAAATGTAACTATAAATGAAAAAAAGTATATGTTGCTCTTTTAATATATAAATTAGTAAATTTGTGTGCTCTAAGAGGAATAAAACACTTGGAGATGTTTTGTTAAAGGAAAATAATCAATTCTGGAGTGGTTATCATAACTCTGTCATTGACTATTGGACTACAGCTGTATGTTTTATTCTTTATTTCTTCTTTACCGTTAAATATGCAGTGAAAATGTTATATATAAAGGATGGCTTATTGAGGAATTCCTGTAATTCAAGAGTGGGTCCTGGATATATTTACTAATAAATACCGTTGCACATTCACATCTTAGATTCAGCATAAAGCATGGTGAAAATTCTGAAAGTAAAGAAAAAAAAATAAATCTGAACGTATAATAGAAAAGTACGGGAAAAAAATGGGTGTGGCATTATAGGAAAACGATCCACAACATTACCAGCCAAAAGTTACCACCTTAGTTTCCGTTAACAGTGCATCCTGAAATGGTTCGTTCCTTTTACACAGCAGCAATTTCCCAGCGAGTCAGATTTGTTTGACGAGTTATTTATTGCACAGGAAAGGAGTTATTTATTTTAAAAAAAAAACCCTGACACTGGAGACTCCTTCCTTAAATGTTAAATAATCCTCTGTATTCAAAAAACTTCACCATATCAAAAATTATTTACGTTTTTTTTTTTTATTAACGTTTTTCTTTGTTACACCAATATCTTTTTTTTTTATTATTATTTGTTTGTTTATGATTCATGTAAAATTTTTTCGATGAATAAAAAATCCAGATAAGTCCCTGTGAATGAACAGAACTGTAGAAATAATTATGTACACAAAGGAACGAGTGCAAACCTTTCATTTCTGTACTTTTCATGACTGTACTATCATAAAGTAATCATAAGTAACACAGTCTTTATGCACTTTGCAAGAACATATTTTATCGTATTTATAATAATGTGTTTTGTAGTCTATATTAGATGCTGCGAACCTTTAACCCTATAAATATACAAAGGCAAAATGTGTGGTAGTTTTCAGGCCAAAACTCGGCACGGTTTTATGTTTTCCTGGCTCTGCTTCACCTCATTGAGGAATAAAGATGTGTCAGAAAGCACTGTAGACTGTGTGCTTGTCAGAAACTGAAGCTGAAAACCCAGTACTTTATTATTTATGTCATTTGGCAGACACCCTTATCCAGAGCGACTTACATACATCACATTTTGTACAACTGTGCAGTTGAGGGTTAAGGGCCTTGCTAAAGGGCGCAGCCATGACAGCATGATGGTACTGGGATTCGAACTCATGACCTTCCAGTCAACAGTCCAGTGTCTTAACCACTGAGCTACCACTACCCCTGCCTTATCGTACACCCGTTCTATCCTTTGGTAAAAGGCCATTTTCCTGTTCATGACATAATCACTCTTTTTTCTTTTTTTTTTTTTTTCCTGCAGCTTATAAAGACACTTTAGGAGTTGTTGAAAAAGAAAAATGCCATACTTTTTTTTTGTATTTCATTTCCAAAGTAAGTATTTAATAGGTTGCAAAGAACATTACAATATGAGCGTTCAATGAATCATACAGACTCACTTTATTCCATTAAAGGAATTCTTCCATTCTAGGAATGCTGGCATCAGTTTTCTAAGAAAAGTGGCAAAATCGACCGCATAAAATATATATGCAGAGTTGCAGAGCGAGAGCCGCGAATGTATGACCGCTTCTGAAACGTTTTTGGAAGTGAGGGTGACTGACAGATGATCATAAAATCAGCGCTTCATTCAAGTCTTTGAGGAGGTCCACTGATATAATTTGTGATGCCCACTTATGACGCCAGAACTGTTCCACTATGAATTATGTTCCTCTGTCTTTTTATATTCTAAGGTCGCTGCTTGAAAGGTTTCCTATTATTATTATTATTTTTTTTTTTTTTTTGAATGCACTCTAGGTTACAAGTAGAACTTAAATTCTCAGAAAGGAATAAGTGCCTTATCGGAAACGATGAGCCTGTATGATTCATCAGATGCTCGTAATGTTCCTCAGATGCTCTGACCCTTGTTCCTTTTCCGATTTTGTAAGGTTTTGAGCATTCACTCAATGAGCCTTTTAAAGCATGAATTGAAAAACATGCAAGAAATTCATACATTTTAATACAGATTTCGCAAACACTTGCCTATGGGTTATAATGAGAAAAAAAAAAAAAAAAAGAAAGGTCTGCTGTTGTTCATTGGAAGTTTCAGTTGAAAGGCCTCTTTCTCTGAAAGTAGTCACTTCTTGACCTTCTTGGTTTCAAGGAATCCGCAAAAAAAAAAAAAATAAATTGAGAATCCAGAGGAAACCCGGGTTTGCGAATCTTACTTCCAGTGAAGGACAATTGTAATTCTACGGCGTACAAAGACATTCTAGACAATAGTGTGCCGCCAACATCGTGGCAAGTTTGAGGAAGGACCACATGGTCGGGTGTCCGCATACTTTTGACCTTGTATTGTGTGACCCTATAACAGAAACTTTCCTTTTATAAAAAATTATATAAAAAAAAAAAAAGATAAATTTTTTGAAAATATAGGACTATCCCAGGAAGCCTTGAGGAGCCATTTGTTGGCAATGCAGAACACCGGATTGGTTGTTTTTGTAGTTTGCTTTTGAAATCATTTATCTACCAAGGAGCAGTCTTGTGCTTTCTGTTGACTGCATTATGATTTTTCTAGTCTTGAATTTGTCCCTAAATTCTTTCAGACTCTCTGTTGGCAGTTTACCCGTCTCATTTCTGCCTAAGTAATTTTATCTGTCAGATGAATTATGAGACATGGCAGTGGTCAGCTGTATCTTCCTGTTGGCTTTAGCTGTAGTTAGAGGGAAAGTTGAAATTTGGTCCTGCCTGCAATCCTTTAACTCGTGTTTAATTCACGAACCAGATGACTTTCAGTGTTCATCACTCAAGTTGAGCATGATTGTCCTCCGCTTTTTTTTTTTTGGTGATTTTTTTGCAGATCACAGTAGTGGCTGATTTGTGATTCACATGTTCTGGAACCAGGTGAAGAAACATGACCGGTTGATGTGGCTGAAAGTTGGACTTTGTTGGGTTTCTGTTCTTTACGGACCAGCCACATTTTCTACGTGGAAGTTCTTGTTCATGGCTCCTACCAGTTGGATGGATTTCTTCCAGGCTAGAAGCAGTTTATTCCCAGATTGATGTTACATTTCTTCAGGTGGTTTCTGTCAAGTGCTTTTATGTCCTCATGGACGTTGTCCTACCTTTAAGTCATAGGGCAAATTACACCAATAAATGCTGACACAAGAGCTCGGGGGATATTCACCTACTATAGCTTGAGATTCTTACTGCCTGTAAGTTTTACTCCTCTAACGCTGATTAATGCAACATTACTGAGTACCTCACGCTCTACTGGGGATTCATGGAACCACAGAACAGCTGAATTTTTTATTTCCAGGTGTCAAGAGACAGGTTGTGCATTGTGTCGAGCGGACGTTTGGAATTGTGGAGGAGCATTACTGTAACGCCTCCACTCGGCCGGACGACAATCGCGTAAGCTGCAATACTGGATTATGCCTTGCCACGTGAGTACACTCTCATCCATCTACGTTTGTTCTTTCGCTAGTCTTCTAACAGTGTCTTTAACCCTTTATAGGGCAAGATTTTCTTTTTTTTAACTTTGATCAAATATATCCTCCAATAACACTCTAGGATTATAATTTTGAATTTTTTAACCCTATTGTGTTAAAATTAAATCACTCATGAGTGATTCCTTGTCGTTATTGACACACCACAGCGCACAACAACGAAATTGTATTTCCTCTGCATTTATCCCATATGTGAACCGTGACACACAGCAGGGGCAGCTATGTTCAGCGCCCGGGGAGCAGTGCTTGGGGGCGGCACCTTGCTCAGGTTACCTCAGTGGTACCTTGCTGGCAGTGGAACTCGAACCCGCAATCTTTCGGGTATAGGGGCGCTTCCCTAACCATTAGGCCACCATTTGCCCCGTTACATGTTCTCTTCATGTTTGCTTATTTTTCTTGAAGGGTGCTAATAATTCTGGAGTGTATGGTCAGAGTTTATAGTATCGTAGTATGATACAAACCAAACATGAGGAGATGAGCATCTTAGGCTGACAAAATTCCGGTCATGAGCTCAGAAACTTAAAGACTGAGCAGATGGATTTAGGGCTTCTCGGGGCTCACCAGGGTCCAAATTTCTCTGATCTTCCTCAGATGGTGGGCTGGAGAATGGCAGACGTGCTCAACAAGCTGTGGGGAATCAGGGCTCACTAAGAGAGCAGTGATGTGTATTCGGAGTTTGGGGCTGGAAAAACACGAAGCCCTTCTGTCGTCTGAATGCCAGCACTTGCCCAGGCCTGAGTCAATCACCCACTGCAATACACACCTTTCCTGTCCTTCCGACTGGACTACAGGAAACTGGTCAGAGGTAAGATTTCATCTGATAGGTCTTCTGGAATTAGACTGAGTATTGTTCTACACTAACTGCGTTTAATCCGATGGGGTTCTTGAGTAGCGCAACTGCCAATCGTGGCCTTCGGTGAGTTCAGGCATGCGGAAGAGGGTAGGTGGAGGTTTTTGTCCAAGTGTGCTCTGCTGCTCTTGGATGCATTATGAGCAGCAATTCAGAAAGAAAAGATCTGGTTATCTGGCTTCACCTGTCTTAAAGGAAATACGCATTAGACGTGTCAGTGGGTGGACATTGGCCAATACCAAATGAAGGAGAAAATGCAGCAGGAGTGGGGGATTTGGGGGTAATCAGTTAACTGTAAAAAAAAATTTTGGCAGCATATACATATGTCAGCAATCTGATTATGAGGATGATCTTAATCGGGGAATTACATTTCTTTTAGTACTTATGCATCACAGAAGTGTGTAGAGTAGCCCAAAAATATGTTAATGGACAGTTGTTCAGCCATATAGGATGCAGAAATAGATATTGTCGTATTAAACACCACCCATGATTACGATCATACTGCATATTCTGTATCCTTTAAACACTTTACGTACTGTTAGACGTTATTCCATACAACCATAGCGTAATGATCGAAATCCTTCCTTTTTTTTTAAAGGAATGAACGAAAGCTTATTGAATGAAGTCAAAGTACCTTTTCTCTGTTAAACCAACTTTTAAAGTACTTTAAATGGGCAGCATATCAAATAATGACGTCTTTCGTTCAAAGAAGGGTCAGTTTGAAGGATATAATCTGAATGCAATTTAAGAAATCAGCCTGAAGCACAAATCTCACAAAGCACTTACTGTTTTACATCAGTTTAATGAGCGCCGTTTAGCCATTCATGCTTCGCTGCCTGTGGACTTGCACAAATGAATCTACTTAGGACAAAAAAGTTCTTTTAATAGCTTAAAATAGTATTAGTCCCTTAAATGTCTTGAGAGAGTGTAATATAGAGGCTGTTGTTTCAGTGTTCTCAGTGTGTCTGTGATCTGCAGTGCTCTGTGAGTTGCTCGAGTGGTATGCAGACACGTGAGGTGACGTGCAGCTGGAACACCAAGGTTGAATGCAGTTCTCAAACCAAGCCTGCTTCTGTCAAGCCGTGCAACATTGAGGACTGCCTCACGAACATGGACAGTGACTGGTCTGGAAGTGGCTCGTCAAGCAGAGAAGTTTTAAACGAGATAAACTCAATACTTGAAGACAACGACTTACCGAAATCGGCTAAAGTTCAGCCACGAGAAGGCAATGCTCTCAACAGCATAATCTCATATCACAATCAAATCGAAGCGGACAAATCGATCAAAAACAACGTTCTTGTTGATGACTTTTACTATGATTACAACTTCATAAAGTTTCACGAGGACCTCTCCTACGATTTCGACAGTGAAGGAAACGGTGCTTCAGATTACTCAGGAATTCATTTGAAACAGGAACCCAAACCCAATCTTAACATGGTTTACAGGGAAGGAGCGAGTCCTTCCACATCTACCTCATTTGCAAGCCGTACTATGGTCCCACCAACCACCTCCACCTCCGAGAGTCCTCATTTTGACCAGCCAGATGAGGGAGTCTCAGAAGATGATATCGTTCTTTCAGAAGACTACTTCCTACCTGTCGGTACAACCGCCAAGCCACGTTCTCCCATCACTAGATTCTCTCACAAATGGAAGGAATTAGATGTCCCAAGTCAGGGCTTTAACATTACACAGAGTCCGTTCCCGACGGATGAGGTACCATCTGAGGGGATACTAACATCAGATGATGCCATGTCCAGCATTTATACAAGATCTGAGCCTGCTAACAATTATGACAAAGAGATTCAGACAGGCAATAACGGAACCGACATGCCTGGAAGTCAAAAAGACAATAAGCGTGTGCCTAAGAGGAATCGGGAGGATGAGGAGTTGCTTGGACAAGGGGGTGCAAACCAGCAAGAAGCGCCAACACAGGAAGATCTTCATGCTCATGAGGATACATATCAGTGGAATATGGTTCAGAATGTGTTACCACTAAGTACAACCGTGGAACCATTGAATTCCCAAATGAATGTTGACTTATTACAAAGTACAACGGTTGAAACGTCCATGGAACCACGTTCAAACCAACAGCACAGGAGGATGACAAATGTGGCCCCTTTGCCTGTCTGGACAGAGATCAGTTACAATAATTTCATTGTTCCTTCTTTGCCATGGGTCAAAGAATACGCTTCCTCTGTTACCTCGGCGTATCCATCTCAGGGTCCTGACAGTCAGCCTCAAGCCACCACTGAGCCTGTTGTAGTCTCCCTGCTCCCATCTGCCTCAACTGCCTTCTGGACCACCAGCAACTGGAGCTCTGTGAGTAGTTCCTTTATAATTGTGGACCTGAAATAGTATAAAAACTTGAAAATATACTAAACTCAAAACGAGATAAGGAAACAGTAAACCATTCATATTATTCTAACACAAGTTATGGTCATAGTGTACAATATTCCATTGGGTTTTTTTTAAGAATACATAACAGTTTTGTTGATTATTTTCTACATCGGCACATCCCAAAATGTTTTATTCATCTTATACTGTAGTAAGTTTATGTATTTATGCCTGGCGGGTAATAATTTCCATCAACTTATAGTTATAGTTAATGTTGTGAAACATCTGCGAAACAAACTCACTTCCTGTTCTCACTTACGCGGTAAACAGTCAATCCCTGACTTTCTCTTGACTTTAATAAGACAAAAAAAAAATACAGATTGTTTCTGCAATATCATCTATCATTAAACGTATCTCTGTCACAGAGTGACACTGGAGACTCCTTCCATGAATGTTAAATAAAGTTTTCGTAAAGAAAACTGCACTATATCAATGATTGTAATTTTTTCTTGGTAAAGTAACACATTTCAATTATTAATCTGTTTATTAGTAGTTATAGATTATAATACAGTCCCCTTTAATTAGCTGTTACTGTAGAAACAGTAATGTATTAGACTAAGTGCATTAATATCAACCTGGGATTTGCATTGCCGCTGCGACTACTGTCAGAGCTGCTGTTATGGAAACTAAACAACAGATTCTGACCAATCAGAATCGAGAAATCGGCAACGCCATGGTACTTCGTATGAATCATACAAATGCTTGCATTTGCAGTGTTCCACCACCTGTGGGCTCGGTGCCATTTGGAGGTCGGTGCACTGCAGTACGGGGAACGACTCCGACTGCGATGTGGCGAAGAGGCCATTACCGGCACGACGCTGCCACCTCCGGCCGTGTGCCACGTGGAAGGCAGGAAAGTGGAGCAAGGTGAGGTTACTTACAAGTATAGTGAAATTCTGAATCCAGTAGTGTCTGATAATACTGTGCAGATTGTGATCATGCTGTACTAAATGGAGTTCCTGCCCACCTGCCTTATGTAGCTTTGAATATTTTTTAAGCAATGTTATAATTAAAGAGGAAATGTGGTGGAAATGTTAATATGTAAATAAAGCAAATAATAAGGAATGCAACCTACTCTGGAATTCTTGTAGGTAAGAAGGCGCAAGGTATCCACTCATTTCTGAACAGGAGTTTTGAAGTTGAAGTTGTA
>JAOVYU010000004.1:4444699-4464320 GCA_025674565.1 Synodontis membranacea
TATAGCTATCAATCTCATATCTACAGTATGTATGATAAAATCCATTGCATCAGCTCGGAAAAAGGAGAGTTGGAGCTGTTTGTAGACAAATGAATTATTTGCAACTGCTTTTGTCTTAAGATTTCATTTCTAAATTAATAACATATTTGTTCTATATTTGACTTATTTATAGCAGAGTTTTGGGATTAGTAGCCATGTGCATGTCAATATCTTGGCAACGTTGTGACATATGTTGTCTTAGAATCACATCTTACGCTGTTTCCTCACAGGCACTTTAGTAGCTATCAAAATGCCGTCTTCTAAGTCACTGACTTAACTACATAGCCAGCATTGCTTTTTTTTTTTTGCAGCTACAGTTTGCGAAACACTGGAGTGAAATCATACGGCACTAGAATAGAAACTGTAAGCAGTCAATGGATCAGAGAGCCAATCAAATTACATCTTAGTTCGATCCATGTGCTTTTTTTTCCTCTTCTGTCTCTGTCTTTGTTCTTACATGTGTTCATTACCCTAATGTGTTCACCTGTTCTGTGTCTCACCTTGATTAGTTTGGTTATTTCACATTTTCCGTTTCAAGTTGTGAAGTCTTAAAGTGTTTTGGGTTCTGGTCCGACTCTCGTTTGTGTGCTAATCATTATACTACTAGAATTAATTTTAATTATTATAGCAGCTACTATTAATAGAAATCTTTACAGAGGCAATAGTGGAAAGATCAGTCTCAGACCAGTATGCAGATTTGATTGCGCAGAGAATGTGTTGTCCTGTATTGCCAGTGCTCGAAGAACTGTGGCGGAGGCTTAAAGGTGCGAGAGATCCTGTGTTATGACATACGGGATCAGAGGCCACTGAGGCCTTTCCACTGCCAGGCCACTTCTCTGATACCAATCGCCCACCTGTCCTGCAACATGCAGCTTTGTCTGGACTGGCACACCTCCCCATGGGGACAGGTGAGATGTATTTCTTGCTCCTTACTGAGTCACGTCTTTCTTCTGGTCTCCTTTCTGTACTTTCAAATGTACACCTGTTTCGTAACATCTTTGATGAATAAAAACCTCCTGCTACGTTCGTCCCCACAGTGTCCAGAGCCATGTGGTGGAGGAGAGCAGCAGAGGACGGTCACGTGTCCCGAAGAAGGGAGGTGTGATGAGGCCGAGAAACCCAGCTCAATTCAGCAATGCAACACTCAGCCCTGTGCGCAGTGGGTCACCGGATCCTGGGGTCAGGTGAGCATCACGTCACGGCTCTTTATGTTCGCTTTCAGCAGCTGCTGGGTTTAAAGGCACGTTAGAGAATGAAATACATTTCATTCTCTAATATGTGTTACTGCCTGCCTCCCTATTCCCCAAAGACAAATGGCTGGCTAAATCAGATAAACAAAAGGATGTACTAAATACACAGTGTACCATTTATGAAACTGTATGCGTTTTGTCTGAAAAGTGGTCTCTTACATAATACAGTACTGTGCAAAAGTCTTTTTTTATTTAGTACAAATATTTTTATATATGTTTGAGAAGCTGAAACAATTCAGCTTCTCAAGCATTCCTGTAATTATGTAAGAGGCAACTTTTCAGACTGAACGATGACACAGTGATGTCTCCTGGGTTTTGCTGCATAAAAAAAAAAAAAGAAGCAACTGAGACAGTCAAAGTCTCCAGAAGAACTGTAGCGGAATCTCCAAGATGACCAAGAAACCTTAGCAGTTTGTTTAATTTCTAAACCTGCACAAAAGGAAGGGGGAAAAAAGGAAAGCGTTGTCACACGAAGAACTGATTTAATTTAGTCCATCAATGTTTACTGCATGTTGTACAGCCATGCTGCCCTGGGGTGCCTGATCTCGGAAGCTAAGCAGGGGCGGGCCTGGTTAGTACTTGGGTGGGAGACATCCAGAGAGGGCCGGGTGCTGTACAAAGACCCAGCCACAAGGGGGTGCACACTCTGGTGTATGCCTGCATGCCGGTCCCAAGCCCGGATAAATGGTGAGGGTTGCATCAGGAAGGGCATCCGGCATAAAAACTCTGCCAAATCAGACATACGGACAAAAAGATCCACTGTGGCGACCCCTAGCTGGGAATAGCCGAGATGTACAACTGAATGTTGTAGTATTGTTCTTGCCATTATTTTTAAAGTCATCGTGACTTTGCAGGTTTTTTTGTGCCCAGGACAGTACTGTAGTATATCCTATGACTTTACAGCCTTTACACTTCACCAACCAACGGATGTAGATGTGTGTCAAAAGTATATTTTGGTCAAAAATGAGAAAAAAAAATCTTTATTACATTTAAATCGAGACTTGCTTCTCTGTTTTATTTCTTTTAAAATCAGAGGTCAGAGTCACTTAAAGAGAGAACAATGGCGTATTGTCTGAGTCAAGAGGCACGGAAACATTGCTCTTTACTAAAGTGGTAACTAGTGTGGGAGATGAGAGTCTGGTGTCCGTGGTAAACACATTGCAAATGTATTCTAGAAAATTTTAACAAGGATACATTGTGCCGTCTGGAATTAAATACTGTAATGTTATGTATTTTAATGTTATGTATTTTATTTTAATGATTTGTTTATTGGACTGGACAGTAATTCGCAAGACTGTTGACCTTCCTTTCAGGAAGCAGTAGAAATAATATCTGTAATCTGAGACAAAGGGACGTACTGTAGATGTTAATCAGCCAGATGGCACATTACCATTAATAAACACTGGATATGAATGATACACGCATAATGCAACATGATGTCTAAATTGCTGCTTAATGTCAGAGACTTATCCACCTTCCCACTGTAATTCCATGAACTACTTCAGCCTACCGTTGTGTAAACAGACTTGAAAAACCCTCAGTGTTGAGTTAACAATTAGCGTTATGCGGCAGGCGTCTAGACTTTAAATGTACGCTGTAGGCGTTAAACCGACCCCAAAGATTCCACTCTTGCGAAGTTATTCCAGTCCTAGACACATACAGTAGCTCGCATAGCTTTTAACCCATTTCCCTGAAGAGATTATGAAAGAATTGGAGCATTTCTGTGTCACGGATCAGTAGGGAACCCGTCTTTACGAGTGTGTGCAGTCTGGCTTGCTTATCTTTGTAGTTCAGCAGTTTGAAGATGCCAATAGTAGCTTCATTATTTCCTGACTCATGGTGCCTCCTCAGTGCATTTTCCTCATCTGTGTGGAATTTCGAAGTCTATTAGCGTTGCCTTTGGCCATGTTCCCCTTTAAAAAAAATTTTGGATCTGCTTTGTGTTCATGCACATGGACTAATTCTCAGCTAAGGGTGGCACGGGGGGTGCAGTGGTTAGAACTGTTACCCGGGAGCTGACTGGGGTCTTTCTGTTTGGAGTTTGCAGGTTTCCTCCGGGTGCTCCAGTTTCCTCAAACAGCCCAAAGACATACAGATTAGGTCAGCTGGATACTCTAAATTGCCCATAGGTGAGAACGTGAATGGTTGTTCATCTCTGTGTTAGCCCTGTAATAGACTGGCGATCTGGCCAGGATGTAGAACCGCCTATTCACCCAAAGTCAGCTGGGATTGGCTCCAGTTTCCCTGCGACCCTGACCGATAAGCAAATATAGATAATGCATGTATGGGAAGCTGCATAAGCTCCAGTATACTGTATTGTTGTAGTACTCGAGATTGGTCTCGAGACCGGTTTTTGAAGGTCTTGGCCTCGTCTCGGACTCAGCCGCATTTGTACTCGGTCTTATCATGGACTTGGTCAAAGAGGAATATTTTATTTCGAGACCAGCCGAGACCACGGCTCAGAGAATATTATTATTATTAATGAGCTGTTTAATGTCGGATTGGATAACTTCTTACTTCAAGTGCAAACAATGATGTTAGTGCCGATCGCAGTTACCCGACACGCCCCCTTCACACTAGTGTTGTAGTACTCGAGATTGGTCTCAAGACTGGTCTCGAGACCGGTTTTTGAAGGTCTCGTCTCGGTCTCGGCCAGCCCTGGTCTTGGTCTAGACTCGGTCTCGGCCCCTGAGAGTCTTGGTCAGGTCTTGGTCTCGGATAAGGTGGTCTTGACTATAAAACTAGTATACTGTCCAGTCCTAACCGTCCAGGCTAAACAGTGGTACCTCACATTATATTAAAACTTGTACAGAAGTAGTTAGCTAGATTAAGGGAAGCAAACAAGTATATGATTTTGTAGCACATCCTGTTTGTACCCTCGACTAAAATGTTTAGTTATATGGTTGCAGATGGCTATTTTGTACCAAGCAGCCTAGTGTTTGTTGCTGTACAAATATCTGGCACAAGTACACAGTGTGGCATAGGAGCTGTATTTCAAGCTTCAGGAAAAAAAAAATATTGTGGCAGAGAGACTCTCTGAAATCAAATCTGAGCTCTCGGTTTGGTGGGGCATGGTGGGTGTAGACTACGCTTTGTAACAAAAACAGGCTTTGATTCAAAGAGTGGCTTTTAATCCCTCTCCATGTCACCATCCGTTGGGAGATTTTGTGTGCTCCAGCTCTTAACATGTGGTGAGTACAGGCACTGCTCATCAAGGTTTGTTCGGTTGCATGGATACCCTGTGTATATGCTCGTATGTGAACGAGTGCACTTCAGCTTTTAATTAGAGCTGCTCTTTGATCAGGGCAAAATCCTCCCTGGGGAAATCTTATCACATGGACATTTTATGTACCACGTTAATTATATATAATTGTATATTAAAAAAAAATACTAATCGGTCCATACAAGTTGGTTAACAGTGAAGTGTGCGCTGTGTTTTTGGCAGTGCTCGGAGTCCTGCGGTGGGGGTATACAGCGCCGTCTGGTCAAGTGTGTGAAAACAAAAGCCGAGCTGGAGGAGGAAGAGGAGAAGGACAGGGAGGCCCAGTGTGATCACGAGCCCTCGCCGGAAGACACGCGCCAGTGTAACCTTCACGACTGTGATAGTGCCACGTCTAGTGAGTGATATTACTGCTATAATATCATTCCCTTACTCTGAACTCTTCAATAGTCTTTTTTTTTCCCCTTAACGGTTCCTATATCCAGATATTGTTCATTACTATTAATATTATCCTTCCAGTCCAGCTAACCTTTTTACTTTCACGGTTATTTAAATGAAGTACCATGCACATGTTTTTGTTTGTTTTTTTTTTTGTTTTGGGTTTTTTTTTTTGGTTTTTTTATATCCCGTTTCCCCTCTAGGGAAATGTTTTGAAAATTCCTACAGGGGTTAAAGTTTTTTTCCGACGCTATCACTGGTGCATGTTTTCGTTGAAGCGAAGTACCTCCGTGCAGCTTTCATTTACATTTCAAGCAGGTGGTAATAATACTGTGACATACAGCCGTCTACTTTTACCTAACCGCCCCGTGTGAAATGACGGCTTTATTATATTGGAATGCAAATCAGATTGCGGTGCAAGAAAACCAATTTATGAAATCAGGAAATGGCTGAACTGTTTCTAATAATATTCAGTTCGCATGAACTGAATAGCACCGTTTCAACAAAGCGCTCGTTACTCTGGAGATACTGATGGGATTTTCATTAGAAAGTTCAACGTTACTGGTGATTGTATGTCATTAAGGTTTCTGAGGCGACGGAAAGCCATGAAAGGTTGTAGTTTGGGGCTGATGGGATAAATGGAAGACGCTACACTTGGCTTTGTCCAGGTATGACACAAGGTGTGTTTTGTTGCCACTTGTTGTCCATAATAATCTCAGGCTGTCATCACAGGCAGTAGGCAAATCTCGGGGTGCTTTAAAAAGGCATGTTGTGTTTTAAATTGTGCCTTCAGATTCTGTTTTCATTTTTTTCTTTTTATAATGGATGAACGTTGTAGGAATGCAGCACTTTTTTTTTTTTTTTTTTTTTTTTTTACATGTGGTCATCCCACCCATACACCCCCGTATCCCTTTAAAGAACCAAAAGCAATTAGTGAAGCTAAAGTTCAGTTGTCATGTTTGAATACTTGGTTGCAAATGCTTTACAGTCTTGAAGTCTGGAACCTATAAACATCACCCAGTGCTTGTTTTTTTTTCCCCAGGGTTTCCTCTTTACCGCAGCTGTCTTCGCTTCCTCCTTGTTCTTGTTTGTTCTTGGATGTTTCGTCTGCAGTTTTGTCTTCAGCAGTTGAAAAGCATGCCCAGTTGGCGTCAGGTCAGGTGACCGACATGGACGTTGCGGAATATTCGTCTTCTTTGCCTCGAAGATTTTTGGTTTTGCTTTTGAAGTATGCTTTGGATCATCGTCCGTGTGCACTGTGAAGCAGGGAAGTTGGAGGTATTTTCTAGGAGAAGGGGGTTGTAAATGGATGGTGGGAGGTATGGGGTATGAGGCTTTACCCCTCGCACTGTTATCAATACTTTTGTAGTAACACTAACCTAGACAGCGCTGTCCAACACAGAAGTGTCGATTAGCTATAAATAAGCATCACCCAAGGCTTTAATTTCAAATATGAAATCATATGAGATGTACGCCTTTGACACACATGCCCATGTCAATCGTGAAAATCCTTTAATCAAAAGTACAAAATCAAGTCATTAGACAACTCATAGTCCCTTGATGGTGCAACTATTTGTAGCGTGCATGAAAGCGTACTTGTACTTGTGTAATAAATTACATATCCATTTTTGAACTGTTCGCCAGTCTTAATTTGTCCCCACTTACTACAGTCGCTAACCAGATCAACATGTGCATGCATGCGCACCAAGGGTTCTAATATACAACACATGACGTCTACATGAGGGGATAATAATGACAGTCAGACAGATTCGAAGTGATTGTACTTCCAAGTTCTATGCTGTGAAGTGCTGCCCATTGAGTTCCGAAGCATGTGGCTGAATCTGAGGAGATATCACGGTAAACACTTCAGAGTTCGTCCGGCTGCTTTTGTCAGCAGTCACATCAACACGTACAAGAGAACCAGTTCCATTGCTAGCCATGCACAGGATGGTATGCTTTTGGGCATGAGTAGTTCTTTAGTTCTCCATGCACGTCTCTTCCCGTCATTCTGGGACATGCGGATCTACGTCTCACTCATCCAAAGAGACTGTTCTAGACCTCTACACACATTGAAATATGTTTTTGGTCAGTCGAGGCTGGGTTTCTTGTTTCTGAGGCTTACCCGTGGTTTATGTCTTGTGGTGAACCCTCTATATTTACTTTCACGAAGTCTAAATTGTTGACTTTCACACAGATACACTTACCTCCTGAATGGTGTTTATGATCTGGTTAACTTTTGTGGTGTTTCTGAGCTTACCAGTGTGGCCTTTCTGTTTAAGAATGTACCAAATAATTGATTTGGCCAGACCTAATGTTGTTGTTGTCCCGCTGATGGGTTTGTTTGATTTTTTTTTTTTTTTTTTTTTTTTTGACATAATGCTTCACAGGCAGTGACAATTCTTTGGACTTGTAAATGCCACACTTGAAAACAACTCTAGACCTATTATCTGCTTTCTTGTAAGTGAAAAAAAATACCTGGCCATGAAACTATTATTTTTGGTTGGTCTCTTAAAAGGAGGGGGCCACATACAGCAAATATAACAATAACTTTGTCGGTGTCCCGATAAATATGGACTATATGACTGTATAGGTTTTCCCAGGCTGCCACACACACACACACACACACACACACACACACATACACAGACATTCTGCTTTATGCTTATTTCTTTTTGCATAAAACAGCAAGCAGTGTTCACCAAGCGTAAATTAAATTCAGCCAGTGGAAAGGGCAGTTCACGGAATAGGAAAGGGCAGTTCACGGAATAGGAAAGGGCACTTGAGGTGAAAGGTGCAATTGCTGTTACTTTTCATTTTCGGAGACTTTACGTGAACTTTGACCTGTGAGTTCACAAACCTCTTGCGAGCCTACAAAAGAGTGAATATCTTTTCATTTCTCGTGCTGACAGACAGGTGGTTCTGCAATAAAAGCGCAGCTTAAATCTGCCGCACGTTTTCGCATTTCAAATCGCAAGATTCGAACTATGCCATGTTCCTGTTTGGGCAGATCAAAAATTGTTTGATTTGTTTTCCTTTCATCCAAGTTATAAAAGTGGAAAAGAAATGGATTGCTGTGCTTGGCTGACAGGAGCAGAACCCCAAAGGTTGAATGCTTGTTGTCCAGCCATCTTCTACGACTTAATCCTGTTCAGGGTCGCAGGGGGGAGCTGGCACCAACATCCAGCTGACTTCAAGTGAGAGGCGGAGGTTACACCCTGGGCAGGTTGCCAGTCTGCCGCAGGGCAACACGCAGACAACCACTCACACTCGCATTCACAACTACGGCCAGTTTAGAGTCCCCAATCAACCTAATCCCCTCTATGCATGTCTTTGGACTGTGGGAGGAAACCCACACAGACACAGGGAGAACATGCAAACTCCACACAGAAAGGCACCCGTGCCGAATCCGGGGCTCAAACCCAGGACCGTCTCACTGTGATGCAACAGTGATAACCACTCAGCCACCGTGCCGCCCCATCACAGTTCTAAAGAGTGATTATTTGATTCCCTCTTGACTTCCTGCCAGCTTGACTTCCTGCCAGCTCACAAGGTGTTTCCAATCGCAGACCCGCCGTTCAGGGAGTGCTTGTTGTTTTTCGTACCATTCTGTATAAAGACTGTTTACCAAAAAAGCCAGCAGTTTCTGAAATGCTCAAGTGAGAATATTTGGCACCCACAACCGCGCTACGATCAAAGTCACCGAACTCACTTATTTCTCCCCTCGTTCTTTGACCGTGACCTGAAGCTCTTGACCTGTATCCTGCCACATGATTGGCTGATTGGACAATTGCATGAATGTCGAGGTTTCCCGGTGTTCCTAACAGATACCCTATTTGTACATTCTTCTTGTTCATACTTGCTTATTTATGCAAGGCATGGAGAACCCAGACTGAACTCAGTCGCTTGGGTAACAAGATCATAAAATAAGCTTATACACTTTTATAGACACAAATGCTTCGGTTCGACACTGTTGGCCGTTGGCATGCCATTCACTGAAATGCTCGAGGGGGTTTTGGTGGTAAAACCCTGTTTTGTCAGTGCCTGCTAGGAGTTTCTTGTTAACAACGTTGGCTTCCTGCGGCATTTTTTAAATCAGACACCATCGGCGAGTCTGCCTCGCAGCACGCAGTTGTCTTTTGAAATGTCTCAACATGGCTGTGGTTAATGCAGCCCTGAGAAACCTGGTTTATCTCTGCGTGATAGAGGCGATCCTTTGAGCTATGATACTGCCTGAATATACTTTACACACATTCCACACAGGCTTTGTGTAACGGACAGACCGTTGGCTTTTTTAATGTAAGAAGACTCCGGGGCTCATTCTGAGAATATACGGTGATGGTTTTTGCTTAAAACTGTCTCTGTGGGAACATTTTCTGCTCCTTCATTGCTTCCCATAGTTTCATTTCACGACTCTTTAACGTCAAGCAGAGGTTTTACATCGAGGGTAGTGTTTTAGACACGTTCGATCGCACTTGTACAGCTGTGCAAAGGATTTCAGCTTCAGCTTAGGGGCAGCTTTAATATATTCCAAAGGAATGCTGATACTTACCGGAAGCAGGATCACGTAAGAAATCGGTTTATCTTTCTTAACTGCAGATGATTACAGAGATGATACTGAAATGCAGCAAAGACAGGCAGTAGGTCAGGCGATTCATAAAGAGGATATCCGAGGCAAAGGCAAAAATCACAAAACCAGGAAAACAGCCCAGATCAAAACCATGAACAGGAAAGCTGAGACAAAGGCTTTGTGCACCAGGTGCAAAAACCCCGGGGTTGAGCAGATACTTTGGAAAAGAGTGAGTGTATGGAGAGCGCTTTTTATATGTGATTGGTATTGAGTCCGGGTATGGGATCAGGAATGCAGTGGCTGTGAATCGGACGTTAACCAAGACGGTTGGGTGTTTTGTAGTCCTGATCTTGAGACGGAGTCCGGCACTGATTCTGGTACTGACATGAAATTAACCATGGTTTTTTGGGTAACTATGGAAACCGTGGTTTATGACCAAGATTATACAGGTTTAACTGTAGCGAAATCATGATAAAACCATAGTTAAACCATGGTTTCCATAGTTACCCAAAAAACCATAGTAAACCATGGTTAATGTCCGTAAGGGACGTGACAGATTTATACACCAACACCATTCCAGTTATTTTACTGGCTGTGCTCAGGCCTGCTCAGACCATTGATATCTGATTATTTTATAGTGAACATCATAAAGAAAGACTCGTTTTGGCCCCAGGGTTAAACATACCTGTAATTAGGCAACTACTGTATATAAAAAACAGCCCGAAATTTTGCAGTGCGAAAGTAGCATTAGTCAGGTAGCTGAACACAATATTCAAGAAAATATAAACGACAGGTCAACTTTCAGTCGAGGGTTTTTGTTTGTTTTGTTTTTGTTTTTTTTGTTTTTTTAACATACAAACAGCAGACAAAAAGAAAAGAAAAGAAAATGGCGGCTCTGTTATCCTGGGCGTGGCGTTTATTGACGTTGCTCGTATGATGTACTTCCAATGAGAGTGAAGCGTCACCGATACAAATTTAACATTCAATACAAAGTTTTTCTGGCTGATAACTGGTTTCTCAAACATTTCTGACGGGAGTGGCGTCTTCCGGGATGTAAATCATACAATATGTGGAATGCTGTTCATCCCTCCGGTAGAGGTTTTGGAGAATTGGATTTATCCTGTATGTCAAGGATGCTGAGGGATCCCTTTTCACCTCCCAACATTATCTGAGAATTCATTCTTCGTGGCAAGCGATCTGTACAGCCTCACATCCTGTTACGGATACTAAAGCAAACACTTCCAGAGAATTATTTCACCGGAGCTTTGTAGTATTGTCTAATTTCCTGAAGTGATACGTTCCCATTGTTCCGTGCATCGGCTCAGGCGGACGTCATCTTTTCTATGAGTCTGTACAGCGTCTTTCCCTTTCACGCGTTTTCTGTTTTTTCCCCCCGTGGCTATTAAAAGCACAGTTTTTCTTTTATTTGATAAGAGATGTTGACATATTCTTAAGAAGCCCTTTTTTGATCTCTTCTAATATTCTCCATCTAATATTCGCTATAAATTTCATTTTGTAAAAGATTTTTTAAAAAGATTTAAAAAAAAAAAAATAAGGAGTAAACACTTGTGGTTTATTGCTGTTATAAGAAAATAATGTGCAACATAGATTATTATAGGATAATCGTTGTACTGTACAGCAATGTGGTGTGATGCAAACTGACATGGAGTTTATAACGGTTCAGATTCTGTACAAGGTTGAACTTTTATTTCACGTGTTTGGTATCTGGCATTTCATTGTTTCGGGACCATGGAGTTCCAGATTCGAGTCTTTCTTCTGTGCATTTTGTGCGTCAAAAGGAGTAGAGTGATACAAAAACAATACCCTTTAGAGATCCTTGCCTGTACCTGTCATTCGCAGTTCACGGAATCCGACCCTACAGCCAAGCGCTATCTCCGAAATGACAAATTGTCACTTTCCACCTCATAACACTTTTTTTGTCAGTACTGTTTGAGTAACAGCCTCCTTATGGGATTCAGATTACATTCTGATGTTAAAACACTCCATGTACACTTGATATGAGGGTTTGTATGTTGTAATGCAGCTAGGATTGTTATTTCTTTATGTCTATTAGGGTGTCCCACATGAGGTGAAAGTGATTCATTGTCATTGTCGACACACCACACCACAGCACAGCACACAGTGCACAACAACGAAATGCATTCTCTGCATTTAACTCATATGTGAGATCGTGACACACAGCAGGGGGCAGCGGGGAGCAGTGCTTGGGGGCGGCACCTTGCTCAGGGTACCTCAGTGGTACCTTGCTGGTCGTGCCATTCAAACCTAATTCTTTCGATTATAAGGGCACTTCCCTAACCATTAGGCCACCATCTGGTAAATGCCATAGTAAATATCTTTAATTATTTATCAAAACTCCAAGCGTGTGTTTTAGGTAGTTTATCAATCAAGCTTGGATCGCAGTAGGAGTCATATTCATCATTGCCTTCTTTTCTTATTCAGTAGTGGAAAAAAAAAAACTCAACGGAAGCAAGAGACGAAATTTGCAAAGTTTATGGCAATGTTGCAGGCAGCATTTCTGCGTTTCGCTGTTTCGAAAAGGTGAATTTATGCTAGACGATATGCAAAGAAGTGGTAGACCAAAGGAAACGGAAGACAAGGAGCTGCGGAAAATGTTGGACAAAGAAGCGACACAATCGACCAGAGAGCCGGCGAGACATTTGAATATGGATCATTCTACTGTTCTAAGGCGTCTGAAGGCAAAGGGAAAGATTTCAAAAGTTGGTAGGTAGTTCCGTGTTCACATTCAGAGAGAAATATCACTCAACGGCTTCACGCCTGCATTACAGGAGCGCAACACCTTTATTACGAGCTGCTCCGTCCGGGAGAAGCTGTCAAACGCCGAACTATAAAAGCAATGAACTATGATATATATATCCAGCGGTCATTCACAAACGAAAATCCTTCTCTGCCAACACAAGGCCACATGTTGCGAAAGCAACAAAAGACATGATTTTACCACAAGTTGACCACATCCAGCCTACTCACCGGACATGGCGCCATTGGATTTCCACTTGTTTAGGTCACTGCAACACACGCCCTCTGACCAACATTTCGGAAAATTCGAGGATATATATACGAAATTCCACAGATGAATTCATTTCCTCAAAACCTGAATCCTTCTTTTGCAAATCTGTTCCTTCTTTGCTAGTTAAATGGCAGAAGGTCGTAGAACCTAACAGCGATTACTTTGAAGGCTAACTCTATGGAGTACTCCGAAAGGCCACAAACTTATGCACCACCCTAATATATTTCAACATGGCTAATAAATTCACTAATCTGAGCTTTTCAGCCTATTATTATTATTTTCAGAATATTAACGTTCGGTTCTGTTGGAAACTTTAATGCGACGCCAAGAATAAACACAAGGAGAACTTCATATACTGTATCCTTCCTTTTCAGCCTTTCCTACAGGATGTGTGTGAGTGTGTGTGAGTGTGTGTGTATGTTTGGCGGGGACGACGACACAAGAGATGGAGATAAATGACCTTTGTCGATGGCTGAAGGTCACCGGACTTTGTTTTTTTCTCAGAGTGGAATAAATGATGCAAATGCAGGAAGTGTGTGTTTGTGTGTGTGTGTTTTGAGTGAAAATCTCTTTCACACACTCTACTACTCTCTTACATCATTCTCACTGCAGCAAAGAGAGGAGGATGCAAGGAAAATGTGAAACGTGAAAAGTTTGTAATTGTTGTTAAATAAGGACACTTGTGTGACGTTAAAGAAAAATGATAAATACGTTGCTGCTACCCACAAAGTTGCTTATTTTCCTGCAGCAGCAGCACATACTGAAGTCTATTCCTCTTATGTTCACCAGAGCCCATATATATTTATTAACAACCAACATACAGTGTATTGCTTTTTATTCATTTATAGTTGCATCAAAGTTATTGAAACAAGTCAGTTTCTGTTGTCAGCTGTGCCGTAACTATATAAATTACGGGAGAAAAAAAGTCCTCAAGCCTGATTAAAGTTTCTGTAGACTGATCATATAATGCATAAAGAAAAAGAACTAACTTAACTAACTCAGTCTTTTAGTTCTTACCAGATGACGGTCACTTTAGCAGTTGAATTGAAAAAAAAGAAAAAAAAGAAAAAAGAATTTCATTTTAATGCAGCTACAAGTTTGTCTCAATTTTTTCTTTTTTATTTTTAAAAAGTACACGATTCCATCCATCTGCCTGTACTGTATGCAGCTTTTGTTAAGACTTTTCAGTTTTTCATATAACCACATCTGTGGACTCTCATCAGCATCCTGGACTGAAATAGATCTGACAGCTCGCAGTAGATCGGTCCCAGCCGCAGGAGGCCACGTCTCCGAGTGTGCGTGTCACTGGGCAGGAAGGGGTGCATCGTGGGAGCTCCATGTCGCTGTGACCCCGACCCCGACCCCGACATCTCTGCCCTGTCAGCGGAGTGTGTGACCTGGCAACATGGGAAAATTACACTGAGATTCAAGCCTTGGCGTGAATGAATCCTTTTGTCGGAGGCGTAAGAGAAAGGACGTGGCCGAACTTGTTAACTATAAATCAGCTTTTTTAAATCAGATTTTTAAATCTGTCTTTTTCTAAGGAAAAAAAAAAAAACTATTATTTGAATAATGTATTTTCTTTTTTTTAATTTATCATCCTCTCTTAAGAATTCATATCTGTATGATAAACATTATTCTGAACTTGTCCAGCACATCTCTCAGCATTGTGCATTTCTTCAGCACTACGTCTCGACTTTCTCCTGCATCATTTATTACAACGCAGCGAATCCAAATCTGCCGAGTACACAAACCTCCAGACACCCAGCCAGCCATTACTGCTTTATTACTCCAGTTTTTATTCTGGTATTCAGTTTCACAACACTTTGTCCGTCTGGTTTTACACAAATCTTTAAAGTCTTTACTTAAAGTGCAGTAAAGCTACTGTTTTTACCCATAACGCTCCTCAAGATGATTTCCTGATTGACTCCCTCAGCTGAAGGAGTTTCCTTTTCATCTTTCAAACTTTCTTGGTCATTCTCATTCTTATCTTTTCTTTCTCTTATTATTTTTCCATTTCTTTCTTTCTTTCTTTCTTTCTTTCTTTCTTTCTTTATGTCTTGGTCATTTGTGTTGTTTATTTCTCATTGTATTCCTGTTTATCCTTTTTCTTTCTTTCTTTCTTTCTGGCTTTCTTGCAATTTCTTTGATTTTGTCCAATTTTTCCTTTTCATCTTTCAAACTTTGACTTTCTTTAATTCTTGCTCATTCTCATTCTTATCTTTTCTTTCTGTTGAAATTTCTCTCTCTCTTTCTTTCTTTCATTTATCCAGTTTTCCCCTTCCTTCTTTTATTCCTGTGTTCCTTCTTTATTCTTTCTATAGCACATTTCGCCGCTACTTCCCTTCCTCCATTTTTTTTTTTGCCATATCTTTCTTTCTTTCTTTCTTTTCTTTCTTTTCTTTCTTTCTTCCCTGGTCATTCTTGTTGTTTATTTCATTTTGTCTAATTTTTCCTTTCCATCTTTATAATTTTCTGACTTTCTTTCTTTCTTGGTCATTCTCATTCTTATCTTTTCTTTCTGTTATTATTTTTCAATTCCTTTCTTTTCTTTTTTTCTTTCTTTATGTCTTGGTCATTTGTGTTGTTTATTTCTCATTGTATTCCTGGTTATCTTTTTTCTTTCTTTCCTTCTTTCTTTCTTTCTTTCCTTCTTTCTGGCTTTCTTGCAATTTCTTTCATTTTGTCCAACTTTTCCTTTTCATCTTTCAAACTTTGACTTTCTTTAATTCTTTCTCATTCTCGTTCTTGTCTTTTCTTTCTGTTGAAATTTCTCTCTTTCTTTCTTTCATTTATCCAGTTTTCCCCTTCCTTCTTTTATTCCTGTGTTCCTTCTTTATTCTTTCTATCGCACATTTCGCTGCTACTTCCTTTCTTCCATTTTTTTTCTTTTTTTTGCCATTTCTCTCTTTCTTTCTTTTCACCATGTCTGCCACTGCTACTTCTTTCCTTTTCTTTCAAGATCTTGCTATTTCTCTCGTTCTTTTTTCTCCTGTCTTCCCTTTTCTTAGCCAGCACCACTTTCGAGCATGCTGTTATGGAAAAATAATCAACAGCAACAGCAAGCGTGGAGTTATGCAGCGCAACACAGAGTGGAGTCACCGTTTATACCCTCAGGTGGATTCTTTTTCAGTAACAGCACAAAGCAACGGCTAAAACAATTATTGATATCGTAACCCGAAGAGCTATCCATCTCCGTCAGAAATGAAAGAAGGACGGGGTGTGGCGTTAGAGGGAGATAGAACAGTGCTGTACAAGTGGGATATTTTATTCCTCTTATATTAAACACGTAGTGTTTCGTGTTAAAGAGAAACCACAAAGCTGTCCATCATGAACTTTTTGGGAAACTGGAGAGAGAGAAAAAAATCTCTGCTCGGAGAAAAATCAACAATGATGTTTTTTATGAGGAGTATGCACCGGAACTTCAGTGTAGCTGGTGATATGGTGATATGGTGATATAAGTTTTCTGTGAGGACATGGATATTTAGCATCTTGTCAGCATATTTTTTTTCTTCTTCTAGTCTATTGATTCAAAATAGCAACTGGTATAAGAGGGAAACATCTGGATGGAATTATAAAAAAAAAAACATCTGGATGTGCAGTTATAGGAAGAAACTCAACATCAGGCTGGTCACTGTAACTATACGCTTTCCTAGAACAGCACCCCCCCCCCATTCCCCCAAAATATTTCATTTCTCAGTTAACTTCCATATGTACTGTACATACCGTAGCTGATGCGTTTTGTTTAGAAGAACAGTTTCCTTTCTTTCGCATAATTTTTTTGTCGATTTTGTCTACTGATTGCGCCTTCCTCTCGGCTTTATCACTGGTTGCAAATTGCCTGCTTGTCATTATCAGCAAATCTCCCTCGTTAAAATATTGGCGCACTTTCATCTGCAGAGCAATTACCATTCTCATCTTCGCTTATCACTGCTCTCAATCTCGGCTAGTCACGGGTCACTAACGCGAGGCCTGAGCTCGATAGAGACGATGCTCTTTGACTTCCAAACTTTTTCCTTTGTTACTGAAGATACTGCTTGCTGTTTAAGTTTAATTGACGTTTCTCGTATAAATCTTGTACGTTGTGTTTAAACGTGCTGGTGTCCTCGGTATTTGTGCTTTACAGCAGAACGTCAGGCCAAGTGTCTCTTCCACAAAAGACCTCTGGATTTACTGCTAAATGTACAGTTTAAACAAACACAGCCTCCCTTTTCTTTTTTCTTTTTTTTTTTTTTCTTCCAACTGCTTTGCCAAAGCTTGGCAGCGTAGCGAGCCGAGGTGGAATGCAGTTCAATCCAGGTCTTGCAGCTGGAGTTTGGCCCTCTTTGGACCTCGTAACGAGGTCAGTGCTGAGGGTCCGGCAAACATCTAGACGGTTTCAGTCTGCTTAATATATCAGTTTGCAAACCTTATCCGGAATTCTAATGCGTTCCAGTTTTGCACTAGAGGTTTTTCTAAAACCTCTAGTGGGATTGTACTTTTGATTATTTATTTATTTATTTATTTATTTATTTATTTATTTATTTATTCTTTGTTTTTTATTATTATTGCATTGAAAATGTTGTACAGATTTATTTGCCATGTTTGTGGTGTACCTGCTAGACTGCATTATAGAAATTATAACTCTTTGAAGAAAACAATATATATTAATTCAATTAAAAGTGTCCTTACCTTGAAATTTTGCTTGGGTTTTTTTGTTTGTTTGTTTGTTTGTTTGTTTGTTTGGGGGGTGTTTTCCCTCGTATGTACGTATTGAGTTCGTGAAGCTCAGAATTCCACTCGATTTCTATCCTATAATTGATTTTCAGAGACATGGTGATCATGTAGTGATGAGATGTTCATGAAATAAATTTCTGTGCAAAGCTCCAGGTTTGTGTCGAGAGACGTGCGAAGTGGTTTGAAACTTTGAAGTACTTTGACATTGGTAGTGAATAATGATTGACAGCAACTTAAAAGGAAAAAAAAAAACCCTGTGATAAAAGCTGTGGGTAAATGAGTGCCTTCCATTCATGGTATGGTAAAAAGAACGCAATGAAAGAATGTAAACGGCGGTCAATGGCTCCAAATTTTTTTGCTGGCGTCATCTTCATCGTCCTTGAGCACTAGAGAGTTCTAAGGACTCATTTCTTTCCTTTCCTCTATCAATTGCTCCGGTTCCTGCTGAGAACTCAGCATGCCGAGCAGATATCTCATCATGGATGGACGCTCACCAACTGAAATGAAATCCTAGCAAAACAAAAACCGCTGCATATAAATACATCCCTGTCGACGCATCCCATCATCAGGAGCTTGTCTCTATGGAGAATTCTCAGATCACTCCATCAGACAGTGCACGCTGACTTCTTATCTCACATTGCTAAACTGACCTGGTCCTGGCAGGTCTGCCTGTGTGTACCATCCCACCCTCGGATCTGATCCACAGTGCAGTTGTTTTCAAGACTTGTGATTCCCGCCACTCGGAGTTTTCCTGCATCGTCCCGTTGCTGTGCTCCCTCCACCTGGCTGTCCAAACACCTGAGTCGCTGGAGGTGACGGTGGAACATACGGATGAAGGTGGAACATGCTGCTGTACTGTACATACAACACTACTGGCTATTGTGGAAATCAGTCAAACACACTCATCATTCTGAGAAAAGGAAATATTTTAACATAACGAGCCAAATCACAGCTCTCAAGCCATGTCATGGGGACGTCATCGTTGCCAGTACAGAGCTATAGTTACCTGGTTGACCCTGTTCTAGATCTTGAAATCATGGCAGCCATGATTTTAATGCCGTTTCATATTCAGAGTCTAACTGTCTCCTGCGTGTTTTCCAGGTCAGAAGTGTTTACGCGACCGTCTGATGTTCCATTTCTGCCAGAAGCTCCAGTGGCTCGGCCAATGTCACCAACCAACAGTTCGACTGCAGTGCTGCAAAACCTGTGAGCAAGGAGGCCGCGGCAATGAGCGAGCCACCCGCCGCTGAGACAGGAGAAGGATCTGGGAGAACTTTTTTTTGTTTTTAACCCCAGGGGAATTCTGACTTACTTTCTTTTTTTAACCAGACACACACACACACACACCAAATCTAGGACAAGCGTTAACAAAAGCTTTGTCTCCACTGACCTGCAGGATCCTGCTGAGGTACCAAGGCTTTATCTTTTACTCTGTAGCAGTAAATCAGGATTTCAGAGACGTTGTAGCACTTGTCTGAGTTTTTAGTATTGCCGAAGCACCTCAGATGAATAACACAATATGTACAATGTTTCACAAGGTTATCACAAGTTTAATCAATTGCATCGATTCACCAATTCTAGATGTAAAAATTGTGGATTTTGAATCCAGTTATAGACAGAACATACAGTGGTATTGATCAAGGATAAGGAATTCATCATCATCATCATCATCATCATCCTCATCTATTCTATAGCAATAATTCATTCCTTCTTCAATCTTTTTGGATTAATTAGTCTTTTATTTCGTACGAGCATGCATAACCCAAGCAATAGCAAGTGATTATGCCATATTCTTTTTCCCACCGTCTTAATGTCTTACTGATAAACTTACAATAAGGACTGAATTTTACGTATCTAGCATTCTAGATAAGCATGCAGTTCTGTTTATTAAACATCTTATATGATGAGCTACAAGCTCCAACAATGCTTTCTACTGATCGCAGCTAGTACCTAATCAATAAACCTGGAGGAAGTGTAAAGACAAAGTGCTGCCAAAAAAACAAAAAAAAAACAAAGCAAAAACGAACCTGGTGCTACGGGCCGCTCTATGGCCCAAACTCAAGTCAGGGGTTTGTGTCTTCATCTACTTGAAAAAAAAAAATGGATCTGATATAAATGGTGATCAGAAACAATTAGTTTTATATTTGGTACTAAATATCGATTGGGAAAATGACACCTACAGTAAACCCTCGTTTATCGCGGTTAATCCGTTCCAGACTCTACCGCAATAAGTGAATCTCCGCGAAGTAGCATTTCCGTGTATTTAGAGGATAGAAAACCTGTTTACGACCTTCTAAATACGGTTTTTAACATTATTAGAGCCCTCTAGACATGAAATAACA